>JAPKLX010000195.1:106859-119859 GCA_026898415.1 Leonotis leonurus | reverse complement strand
AAAACACACATGTTAGGTCAACATTACAGATAACAATGTATCTTAAATACCTAACAGTCCAGCTACTCAAGTTCTTGTGCAGTGGGCTCATTTGCCCGAGGAGGAAGCAACATGGGAGGACTACCCGACGATGGAGGCTCGTTGTCCCTTTCTTTTTGACTTGGGGACAACATCCGAGGGGGAGGGAATTGTTATGAATTAGGGTTTGTTCATGCATGGCATTGGTGTGGGTCATGCATAGCGATGGTGTTGAGGTGCATGGGATTGCATGTGATAGATTGCAACGTATGGAAGTTATTTTGTTTGTTTCTCTTTCAATAAATGTTGTTAGGACTCTCTCTTTTCAGCATATGGGCGTTTGCCACGTGGATAAGTTTGTTATGAGCTTTGGCTCGTTTATACTTAGTTGTACGAGCTTGGATGCTTAGTTTTTACCAAAATTCTAATATTAACCTCTTTGTTTTCGTTGCCATTATTTGTTGTCTCTCAATTCATACTATTTTGAGTGGTGTGAGTTGTGATTGATGATAGATAGTGAACGTTGTCTAACACGAGCAGCGAGAGGCGAGGTGGGGGCTAGGAGGCAGAGGAGGGTTGCGGGCGGCGGACATAATCGGATGGTGAGAGTTTGAGTGACTAGGGTTTTCTTTGTCAAATTTAGAAATTATTAAATGAAGAGTTACTGAGTTCGTGTATTAAAATATTCCCTCCGTCCCGCTAATAATGTCATTTTTCATTTTGGTACGTCCCATTAATAATATTGACTCATTTCTTTATTGATTAAAAATTATCACATGGGGTATTTCTTGGATTGTGTAATGCGTATAAATTAAGTATTTTTTGGTCTTCGTGTAAAAAATAAATGGATCATTATTAATGAGACGAATAGAGTATATAAATTATCGGTTGGACCGACATCATCGAAAGCAACTCCAACTATATTATATGGTTGACAATAAAAAATATGTGAATAAAGAGAGTATAAATTATAATTTTCAACCAACTTTTTCTTTTTTTCCTCATTGAAATCATTAAAATATATACTCTGAATATTATTTTTGATTCTTGATTTAGAATTATAATTTGTATTAATTTAATATACTTTTCAATGCTTTAACTGATTGAGTTTAAGTTTCACGTATTAATTGGTAAGTTAACTTGTTGATATATGCTCAAGAGCTAGCTAATTATCTTATACTTTAGTTGATTAAAGTGTATTAAGTATGTAACTGATATATTTGTTATAATTAAATAGTTATATTATTGTTCACGGAGTTTTAATTTAAGTTTGCTTAATTGAGGACAAAAATAATATGAAATATGAATAAAACGTGAAGGCAATAAGTATTGAGGTCGATCCTTTCGTGACGTTTTTCCGGAGGTCTGGAAAAAGCTGCATTCAATAGGATTTCCCTAATCCTCCCTTTTCGAAAGGAAGACAAAATCAACCAAGCCTAAGCGGTCACGACAACATCCAAAGGCCAAATCATCATCAAAATTAAGTAGGGAACAATCGCAATTCAAAATCGACCAGATCATCTTCGGAATCCAAAAATAAAACAGAGAGAGAACGGATTAAAGTATTCTCAAGAATCCACATTCACTAAGTGGACAAGAAACAGAAGTTGACGCAGCTATATAATTTAAATATAATGTAATTATTTTTATTGTTTTAAATTAATAAGTTATTGTTTTAAGTTCATTGGTGTCCACTTCATCTTTTTTATTTAAAACACCACTTTACTTAAGAATTTTAAGTTTGCCAAAATAAAAGAAAAAAGTAAATGAAATACTACAACTGTACTGAGTTTATTTTATTTCTTAAATTTATCTTTCAAAGCATTTGGACTCTTCAACACAAAGCATAGATCATTGCAAATTTATCTTAGTCAGCGATCTTTCCTTTTATTATGGAATCTTCATTATTGTAAACCCAAAAACTAGACTCCCTCTTAGTTCTTTTTGTCTCGTCCTTAGTTCTAACATCATCACCATACACCCAAAAATTAGGTTTGTTCTCGATCTTATTTTTGGGAAGTTGTCCTCTAATGGGATTGGCTTCTTCGTCATTGTAAACCCAAAAACTAGACTTTCTCCCAAATTCTTTTGCAGACAAATTATCCTCTTTTAGTGGGACATCATCATCACCATACACCCAAAAATCAGGTTTAGTCTTGAACTCATTCCCATTATATTTCTCCTCTGGCTCAGAATATTTTCTTGCATTTATGGTGCCTGCAAACTTCATCCATCATGAGGAAAATTAATACGGTAAGAAGCCAAAAATCAAATAATATAAAATAAAAATAAAAATAGAGTTACCCTCTAATAATTGAGCATTCATCAAGAAATGGACCTCAAGTTCATATACTATATATGAAAAAAAAAAGAGTTTAGATCATAGTTTTTTTCCTAAAAGAGTTGTGTAGTGATTTACAGCATGATTCAATGCACAAAGAAGAATTAGAAGCAATATACTTTTTTTACCGTATGTGAAATGGGAAAGATTCATACCAAGGCAAGAGAGAGTAGGCCAGCTATAAAGGAAAGTGCTCTCATCTCTTGTGATATAATCAAAATCTGAAAATAAACTGTACCTATTGCTTAAATTGCAGTTCCTATTTATAAAGGGCCAAAAAAACAAACTCAATGGATAAAGATTGATAATTTCTTGCTGTTTACTATTTTACCCTCTAATAATTGAGAAGATGTTGAAAATTGACTTGGGACTTTCTTTCTACTTCCTTAGTCCCACCAATATAGTCCCTCTTTTTCGATTGGAACGTCCCACTAATGTAGTCTAATTTCTCTTTATAATTAAAAAGTTAAGGGTATTAAGGTAAAACTAATAAAATAGAGAGAATAAAATAAATTATTGGTTTGTGTGTAGAAAAGAAGGGGGATTATATTGGTCGGGCAGTATAATATAACTAGACTCTGCATTATTAATATATCAGGGATGCGTAATCTGATTGCATCCAGTGAACCAGTGATATTATTAAATTAAAAGATTAAATTATGAAAGTCATACCTTAGATCAGTTATCACAAGTGACAAAGATTTTTCATTAGTTTATTTTAATTTTCTTTTACAAGGGAGGCCCGCAAAAGCTATGTAAGTGTTTCTTTACAAATAGTTTTTATGTGTCGGAATATACAAACCTTACAAGAGTTTAGGCAAGTGACATAATGACATTTAAGTAAATGTTGAAATCATGCAAAAAACGAAAATAAACAACTACCTAGGTTTATAAGAATTATTGGTGTATCTTGAGCTAAATTATTGCCTACTATCGGCTAAGGCTTGATTCTATAGATATGCATTGGCTATAATGATAATATATTCAAGCCGCCTATCATCATCAAGATAACTTCTAACATGAAGAAAATATTTATGAAATTAATTAGTATTTGATTCCAATATGTAGCATACCTGCATTTTGGGTTTGAAGAAAGAAGCTCAATGGCAATGAAGCTCCTACTTTGCAATGTCCTTATTCTGCTGGTAATACATTTTTTCATCTCTTCAATTCCTGCGTAGAATGAGATATATTTCATGTGAATTGTGATGGCTTTTGCAGGCAGCTATCAATGGAAATGGAATGGAAAAAATGGATATGCGAATTGAGCAAGTTCATTCCCGCTCATCATCACCTCACATGCATAACATGGATCCTTCGCTCATAGTCTTCTTCTTTGTGGAAGACCTCAAGGAAGGGAATACCATCCCCATCTACTTCCCCAGCAGAGAGCTCGACTCCGTGTCTGCTAGGTTGCTCCCCAAAACGAAAGCTGACGCCATTCCTTTCTCATCCGACCAATTCCATCACCTACTCGAGGTCTACTCCTTCCCTCTGGGTTCACCTCAAGCCGTTGCCATGGAGGACACCCTCCGGCAGTGCGAGACGGCCCCCATCAAAGGGGAGATCAAGACCTGCCCGACTTCTTGGGAGTCTATGCTCGATTTTGCTAAGAGGATCCTTGGCTCTAGAACCGAGATAAAGATTCTCTCCACCAAACATGTTACTCGATCCAGTGCTGTAAATATTTTACAGAAGTATACAATCATGGGAATAGAGGAACAACAGGCCTCAAAGATCGTGGCATGTCATACCATGCCTTACCCTTATGCTGTATTCTACTGCCATTATCAAGACAGCCGAAATAGGGTGTTCAAAGTTTCTCTTACAGGTGAAAACGGTGATCAGATCAAGGCTGTTGCCGTCTGCCATATGGATACTTCGCAGTGGAGCCGCAATCATGTCTCGTTCAAGTTGCTCGGAATCAAGCCGGGCTCCTCCCCTGTGTGCCATTTCTTTCCAGCTGATAATTTCGTCTGTGTTCCTTCAACTGTAGTTTAGTACTTAGTAGTGTGCTCTTCTTTTTGATGTATCTTTTACATCATACATCTGTATCAAGTTATCTGCAATAAATCAGCGAAATAATCCAATATAGAACATGTACCCTCATATTTCTGGAGGAGACTCTAATGTCCGTATTTTTTTCAATTTAAAATGCTATTTTTTTCAATCGTAAAAATAATTTCTTGAAATTCATGAACCAAATATTTTGAAATAATTATAGGGCGGAAGCCTTTAAAAATAACATATTAATTTTATCTAAAATCAAATCGTAATGAGTATCCTTAACGGAAAAATAAAATTAAAAAAAAATTGATACAAGTAAAATAAAAACAACGTCATACTGTCACGCCCCAATTCCCGAGGGAAGGCCCGTAAACCGGGGTGCGACTAGGGGTGGGATTTAAGAAGCGGGAAAGAAGGGGGAACATGTTTAACTTGTAAATAATCATGAATAATACTTCAAACATAGTCATTCATAGATAAACGAGAAGACTCGCAATACAAATTAATACAAAAAGATATTCGACGTCAAAAGTGAGGTTCACAATCTTAATTCTATCGAATAGAAGAACATAACTAGAGTCATTAGAAAGTTATAGATCGACAGACGAACTATACTTGACAAAAGGAATATTATAGCGGAAGCAATTCATAAAAGCAATCTGACGAAAACAACAACCATGCCTCAGCTCAACTCGTCACCACCGACACTTAACCTGAAAACATTTGGAAACAATTTGTGGGCTGAGTACTAATGTACTCAATGGGCTATGCATTTTATAAATAGTTTTATAAAATCTAAACACTTTTATCCATTTATGAACAACATACCTTAGGAGGTTTCAAAATGAAAAGTACTTCTAAGCATGTTAAAGCATTTATCATTTTCATTCTTTTGCGCATTTATGTACGTTCTAAAGTTACTCTTACTTTGGCCCCGGACCTCTTGCCACTGTTGAGCCCATTTACATTCAGACTTCGGGTTGAAACCCAGAGAGTCTATTGAGCATTTAGATTTCAGGTTGAAACCCGAAGAATTCCTTTCTACTTTTGGATTTCGGGTCGAAACCCAGAGAATCCCTTTTACATTACAGCAGCACACAATGGAGATCAACCCATTGCACTACTACCCATTCGTGTACACAGTTTTTGACTAACGTGTTAGGTAAAGCCGAAAATCTCGATCGGTTAATTTCAGAGCATTAAACTTCGTTGAACGTACATTAAAACATGACATATAACATTTTATTTTGCAATATCAGAGCTTATATAACTCAAACATAATTTTGAAAAAAATAAACCCACCTCTTGGAATAAATCCGTCGATTAAACCTCCTTTGAGTTTAGAAAAGTCGAGCTAATCCTCACGTTCAACTTGGCTTACACATTGTATTTGACCTTCATATAATACCCAGAAACCTTAGAATCTAAATAAATCTATCTATAATATAAAAGCTAAATATTAGCTTTTAGAGTTTCATATCCATTCTATTTTCTAAAAAATGAAACTTGGATTTTCCTCGAACATCTTAGCTCGTTATATAGCATTTAATAAATTAAAGTTATCATTACTCGTTTAAAACGAGACAATTAAATCTTACATAAACATTTGGGAAATAAATATCTATTTTCCACTTTTAACGTTATTTGCATTGAGCTTTGATTCATAATCTTTTTATTAATTAATTATTTGTAATTAATTAATAATTCATAATTAAATAATTCTCAATTAATACTTATTAATCAAGTCTTGATAATTTAATCAACTAAGATTAATTAAATTAATTCATTTCATTAAATAAATTTTGGATCCAAGTATTAATTCTAGATCCATTAAAACTAATTATTTAAGCCCAACATATTTACATTTTGATCCATCTTTTTAATTGGATTTGGCCCGTAGAATAACTTAGTGGCCCAAAACCCGGCCCAAACTCTTTATACCTTATTATTATTTTTCTTTTTTCTTTATTCTTTATTTTTTGTCCTCAACTAAATCTCTTCTCTCCCTCTCTGCAACTCTCGAATAAACCACCCCCACCCTTCTTTCTCTTCTTTTTTTTTTTTCCTTTTCTTTCTCTATTTTTCCTCTCTTCTTTCCCGTAAGTCTCGTCTAACCCCTCCCCCTTTTCTTTTCCTTTTTTTTTCTTTTCTTATTACCTTATTCCCTAATTCCTAGCAACTCAACACATCTCTTCTTGGTTGTCGACCTCTTCCCCTACACCTTTTCTTTTATTTTTCTCATTTTATGATAAACCCATTTCTCTTTCTCTCCTATGTGCTACTAGTTCTGTTTTCATAATCAATTATGCAAAACTATATGTTTTATGTGATTAAAGATTGAAATTTGGTAGCTTTAATAACTTTTTGTGATTTGAATTCTTAAACACATTTTGAGGTAAAAGTTTGCATTTAATATCAAATAACTGGATAGATAAACATGACTGCATAATTATTTGAGTGACTACTGAACTCACTTGATAGCATAGAAGAAAAACTAAAGGTTGGAGTGATAGTGGAGATGACTTTGTTAAGCTTTTGCTGCTCTCCTTATTACTTCTTCTTTTCCATTTCTTACTACTCTCTCTCTCTCTCTCGTTTGATTTTCATTTGCAGGTGATGAGTTTGTGATGTGGAATGTAGAGTGTAGTATTGATAGTGGTGGTTAGATGATAATTGTGGTGAGGAGGAGTGAAACGTGGACATTAGGAGAGCCACTTAAATATATTGAATAGCTTTGTAGATATTTGTTTTTAAGTTGTAATATTGTTTGTATTATTACTATTGTAATATTTGTTGTACATTGAAGTGTAATGTTAAATCTTGTAACAGTTAGTATATATTTAATAGAGCTATATATGAATAGTACCCCTTTTCGTAACTTAAAATGAAAAATGTCCTATCTTGTAAAACTATATGAAAAATACCCAAATTATGTGTTTTTGACCCTTATGCCCTTTCTTAACATAATCCCTCTATTATCAATATAGTAAAACATAATTAATAATTCAAATGGAATAAATCATGCAGTTTAATCAGGCCCATCACACTTCCGTATAAATAAATTCTATATTAATACCAACTATTCATACCTTCTTTGACCGATAAGTTGTCGGGTCGTATCTACCGGAAGTTTTAGGGACCACGTCCAACCACTAGGAACACCTTATGGTTTCCAGACGCAAATTCTTTCAACAGCTTACAGCACAGCCCTCGTTCGTTTCCTACCCGGGGCGTATAAGTATTTGGTTGGTAAAAATAAGGAAAATATAAATCCAGAAGATGATGAACAAAAGCCCAAATCTTATTAAGGAATTATAAATATATATTACATACTACTTAGATCTCCTTTAGGGAGGAGACTAACTGGTTTAGCTACTTATGGTAGCGGAAAGAAAAACTCGCATAAACTATAAAGATACAATGTTAGTGTTTGGAGAGAAAGAAGGAGAATTTTCGATGCCCTTAACTCTCTCCAATTGCTTGTTTATATAGGAGACTGGAGGCCTCCTATTCCCTGCATTGGATCCTTATCTTGTGAATCATGCTTCTTCTCGTGAAGTTGGGTCCAGATAAGGCTGCCAACGCAAACATCTTGTAGTGGTCGGACCCCTTCTTTGAATTAGTGGTCCGTCTTTTAACTTTATTCCACTGATACTTCTTTTTATGGTGGAACGTCTTTTTCTTCCACCCACCATTGTCGTTTTCTTTTTGGTGGGTGCTGCTTTTTCACATGCTTTCTTTTACCGAAAGCATCTTTTGCTTTATCCTCACATGGCCTCTCTATTTCTGTCGGCCATCTGCCTTTTTTGGAGGGACCCTCGGAGCTCGTCCCTTCTGAGAAGTATTCTTCTTCTCATACTCGTTGGCTCGGAACTTCTTCTTATCTGGTTTGGGTAAGAAGCCCTTTCCGAACTCAGGTTCACGTTGGACTGGACAATCCGAACATATCTTGGACTCCCAATGGCCAACATGAGCCATGTTGCAAAATTTTTGATGAGTCTCTTTACTCATCGCCATCTTGTTTTCCCACAGAAGAGTTCTTTTCCGCTCAAAAGCCTCTTCTGCGAACTTGGTTGTTTTCCCTGTCATAGTATTTAACAGGAACGATCCATTCATTGAATTTTGAAAGAATTTGAATGGAAACTTGACTTTGTCCATCTCTGTGAGACAGACCCATAATCCCCATGCTCGCCTCGTCGTGATTTGATCATTAGAAATGGAGGCGATCATTGGAACCTCATTAGCTGGTGCCTTGATTTGATTGAAGGCATCCATTCGGGGTCTTCGAAGCCTTATGTAATGAAAGGCCTCCTGATTCCCCTTCCCTACTGGTTCTGGGGCTGCACTTATAAAATACAGCTCCAGTGTATCACCTCGGCAAAGTTGGTCGTTATTTGCCCAGGTATCATGTACCGCTTCCTGGATCCAACGGGGTAGACCCTTGATTTCTGAAAACGATGGGGACATAGTATAAACTGAGGCAAGTGCCCCAAATTCATACCACTGCTTGACATCATGAGGTTTTGATCCCGGCATCATGCATACCCGTGGATATTTCCCCGAGATATCAACCCTGCTAGTACTTGGATTGATACCTACTCTTGTGAATAATTTCTCCCAGTTCGCCTGATAAGCCTGTTCAAAAGAGGAGAAAATAATCAAGTTAGTATTAGACTCAGATTTGCCTGTCATGGGCCTGAGACTAATCTCTCCCTCTTTTTCCCCAGAGGTGGAGGGTTGACATGATGGTTCAGGCGGTGAAGCCCTAGCATCATCTTTTTCTTGGGCCAGTGGTTCAGACTCCACTAGCTTAGAACTTGCTAGAGGGGTATTTGAATCCCCATCTACCGGTTTAGGTGCCGGAACACGAAACTCTGCTTTCTCTAGAGGGTGCCTAGAAGCCCGCAGGATTGGCTTTTCCAGTGCTGACCCTAATTGAGTGAAGGTCAGCAAACAGGCTCGTATTCTACCGGAGACTTTCGTCTTATCAGTAGCTTGCATTTTCCCCATCTGATCGGCATGGAGAGTACACTCGTCCCATTCATCCAAAAGCATTTCCAAGTTTTCTCGGAGATGCCTTTGTGCTAGCATGATGGATCCAATCTCAGCAGGCTCCATCTCTTGTTAAAAAATCTGCAAGAACATTTTCATGAGATTTTAACACGACAATATCATAAATATAATATTGACATAAAGTTTGCCATCTACGTAACCTAGCATTTTCAGGTTTTGATGCTATGTTATTTCTTAGGAAAGCTTTAACCTATGTATTATCAACTTTTAAAGTAAATTTCTTTGCTAATAAAAATAAAGGCCATTTCTTAAAAGCCTTCACTACTGCAAAGAATTCCTTCTCGTTGATATACCATCTTATGGCCTCATTTTCTGCAAACAAACCACTACAATATCTGCATGGTTCTTCTCCATATGGAGTGATTTTCATTAGGACTGCTGCCCACCAATGATCACTCGCATCTGTATAGAGGACCAGATCATCCTCTTCCTGTGGAATTGAAAGCTTTGGGAGATTTTTACATTCCTCCTTTAGCTTTTTCATTCCCTGTCGATGATCTTCCGTCCATATAAACGGAACATCTTTCTTTAGTAGATTACTAAAGACCTTCTTGTGTTTCGCCAGATCTTTAATAAATATTCCGGCGAAATTAACAATTCCCAGAAAACTCTGCAGTTGTTTCTTCTCTTTCAATGTTTCTGGAAAATCCTGGACCTTTTGCACAATATGATCCTGCAAAGTTATTCCAGACTCATCGATCTCTATTCCCAAAAATTCCATTTTTTGGGTAGCAATTACTGCTTTCTTTTCAGACAGCACTAATCCTTCCTTGTAACAAGTATCTGCAAATAATTCCATATGTTTGATATGTTCATCCATATCTTTTGATGTTATCAGTATATCATCAATATAGACAAACATAAAAGAAAAATAATCTTTAAAAAGATTATCCATCTTCCTCTGGAAAATCTGGGGAGCATTAGCTAACCCCATTGGCATTACATTCCAAACAAAATGCCCTTGTGGTGTTGAGAAAGCTGTGAGCTTTCTACTCCCTTCTTCCATGCGAATCTGGTAAAACTCTGATTTGCAATCAAACTTTGAGAAGACCTTAGCATTCCTTATGCAGTTAATAAGGTGATCTCTACTTGGGATAAAGTATCCATCAAACTCTAGAATATCATTAATCCTTTTATAATTAATGACAAGTCTAGGTTTACCTCGCTTGATCTCACCATGATTCCTTACCAGAAACCCTGGGCTACTGTAAGGCGAATTAGCTGGCTCGATCAACTTCATATCAAGATGTTCCTTGATAATAACTCTCATATCCTTCTGATCAATCAAGTTCATCAGGATTGGTATGAACCTTACGAGATCTTCCTCATCTTGAAGATCATTCTCATTGTAACATCTCGAGATCTTCCTTTTGACATCTGCAAGGGACACCTGCATTTCAACCTTAATTTCTTTGTTAGAAACCAAAGCTGCCTTAAGGATATGGATTTCCTCATCTTGAAGATCATTCTCACGGATGCAACTAATTACTGCTTTGCTGAACCTCCTTTGATCCTTCATCTTTGGTTGACGAAGTTTGCCTTCATCATTATCACCACGCTTGCTGCGAAAAGCTACTGGAATCTGGAGATTAAACGCTTTCCTCAGCCTCTGAACAATGATTTTATGCTCACAATTAGTTGTGAACACTAATCTTTGTCGCTCATTGTCCTGCGTGTATCTTTTGAACATCTGTAGGAAATTATTTCCTAACAGAACATCAGCTCCCGTATCATGAAAATAAATTGGTGGCGTTTTAACCTTATACCAAGGTGTTTGTCCCGCTCCTCCAATTAGTATTTTCACTTCTTTTACTCCTTTGGATAAGAGTAAAATTCTTTTAGAGAAATCCCTGCCAGCAATTTGAGGTAAAGTATCCTCAACATCTGCTGGGAAAATTCCTCTTCTTGCTGTGCATATTCCTGCACCTGAATCAATATAGGCTGAGAAGTATTCTGCCTTATATTTTTCATATAACACTCCCACTGGAATGTATATCGAGAATGGACTTGTCATACGATTAGGAGTCGTCTTTCCTCTATCGTAATCATCATCCCCTGGTCAATCTGTTTCCAGGGCTTGAATCTTTCCAAAAAATTCCGCCCTAGAATCAGAACATCTTCTCTTCCTGCTCTGCCTTTAACCTCTACCATAAAACCCCCTAGGTCAAGGGTTCCATTGTAATGGTTAACCTCCGGCTGCTGGAGATAGTACAAGACACTACATGGAAAGTTATTTTCCCATCTTGTAGTATCAAATCTGGTCGTCATCCCTCTCCATCCCTCTGGACATTTCAGATTGACTGAAACTTGAGTTTTCCCTAGGAATTGGGGTTGACCTTCTTGGATAAGTCTCCTCCCAAAAGGTTGAGATATAATTCTATCTCCTTGAAAGGATAATCTTCCTGAGCTTATCTTAAGACTTTGATCATGTCTTATGACAGGCCTCTCTTGAATTCGAATGTTAACTTCCCTTTTTTGTGGAATCTCCATTCTGTCGGGACCAATTGTTGTAGTCACCTTCTTGAAGATATCAGGTATTTCGATAAATGGCTTTCCCAAGAATAACTCCATATGATGGGAGTTGGAAAGTGCATACGAAATCTGATATGTTATCGAATAAGATATATTTTCCTCATCCAATAACTCATTCCTCTTAAAGTCCTGATAAAGAGTCAGAGCTTTACTGAAACCTGAGTCGTTGAGATTGTAAGCGATCTTAAGATAGACAATCCCCACAACTTGGCCTGCACAAAGATTTCCCGTGATGGTTCCCATCACTGAATCTTGTAGGTTTCTGATCCTCCTATCACATATAGCTATGTCGATTGGAGCATCAATTCCTGTGAACATCGTGGATTTGAGAACCAGTTGTATTGCCCCAATATGAATCCATCTCATTTTTTCGGCAATTTCTGGTTTGAGTTTTTCCAAATCCTCACGGATGTCGCTTGCTGGAATCAATTGCATCTCCACTTGATTCCCAATAAACTCGATCGGAAGTGACATCTCTCGTCTAGTGATTCCGTAGACGATATGATGTTTCCTTCTTCCCAAACTGAAATTCCTTAGAACTTCATCTAGGTTGCTGACATTAAAACCTTGATACTTCTGAAGGTTCAAGGTTTTCTTCATGATTTTGTCGATCAGGTTTGGCGAGATCATCGTTCGACTAGAGAATCCCGTCCGATCTTCTCTCTCCTGATGACAAGACTCAGCTTCAGTCTGAAGATTCTGTAGATCCATCAGAATCTTCATCCTTACTAAGAATCTCTTCTTGCTCGTATATACTCTCATCTGAGGGTATATCTTCAAACTGATACACTTGTACCAATTCTTGGTAGTATATGGCATCTTCGATGTCTGGAGTAGACTCGAACCTTCTCATGCCTCTCTGCTCGTTTTCTGGGCAATTTGTTGAAATTTTCTCCTTTGCTCCGCAGGTCCAGCAATTACAATCTTTAAAACTTTCATTAGCTCTGGTTTGAGCTCTTCTAAAAGTTTTCTTTGCTGGAGTTTGTTGGGAACCCTAAAGATTAGTGTTGATGATGGTCTTTCGAAACA
>JAPKLX010000195.1:47632-76539 GCA_026898415.1 Leonotis leonurus | reverse complement strand
AATTATCAAGCAAACATTGCTGCTTTTTTGTAACTTCAGATCCATAAGCTGTTCTAAATTTTTTCAAAGGATCAAAGCATATTGGTAATGTAACATTACCAAATTGGAAACTTTCTTCATTTTCCTGTTGTTTTAATTTTGACTCCTTTTTTGTAAACTTTGTAGTATGAGTTTCTTCTTCTCCAGAAGAAGTCTGCATAGGAGATATGCTTCTGTTTGTTACCTGTGAAGATTCCTCAATGTATAAACTTTTAGAAGTATTTCCTTTAAAAGGAATTTCCTCCTTTGAATCTGTATTAACTTTCTCTTTCCCTTTAGATTTAAGTAACCTTTTCTCCATTTCCTTCATTAATAAATTTATAAATATTTCTAGATAATAAATCTGCTAGGCTATTATTTTTTCCTTTTATATGTTCAAAATTTATTTTATATCCACTTCCTTGGATTATATTTTGTAGATTTACCCATCGAGTTCTATTTACTTTTTTACTATTATCGTTTTTAATAAATTTTACAATTGCTTCACAATCAGTTCTTATTGTAAATTCTTTATTTAAATAAATTTTGAACTTTTCTAAAGAATTTATTAAAGCTTGTATTTCAAAATCTAATGAAGTCCAATTTTGACCTATTTTTCCAAAATTTCCACTAGCATATCCAGCTATTCTCTCTTCATTTTTTAAACTGTATTTATTAGGTTTACAAATTAATACTGCTCCCCATCCTTCTTTAGAACCATCACACTCAATTACAATGTAATCAGTTATTAATGGCAATTCTAAGGGTTTAATTTGTTTTACTACTTCTTTAATTTTTCTAATCAAATTAATATCTTCTTTATTAAAATTTCTTTGTCCATTTTTAGTTGTTTTACTATATAAAGGTCCAACTAATTTGCTTAAATTTGGTATAAATTTTCTAGCATAATTTATTAATCCTAAAAATGCCTGTATTTGTTTTAATCCTTCTAATTTATCTGGAAAATTAAGGATTTTTTCTGAAATATGGGGTTGTAATTCTATTTTGCCATTTCCAATTTCCAATCCTAAAAATGATATTTTTCTTTTAAATAATTCCATTTTTCTTTTACTAACTACTATACCATTATTTTTAATTTCTTTAAAAACTAACTTTAGATGATCCTCATGTTCTTTTATTGTTTCACTAGCAACAAGAATATCATCAATATAAACTAAACAAAAATCATACTTTAAAAATATACTATCCATAAACCTTTGAAATACTGATGGAGCATTTTTTAAGCCAAAACTTAAAACATTCCATTCAAACTGTCCTTCTGAACATGTAAAAGCGGTCCATGGTTTAAATATTTCTTCAAGTTTTAATTGATTATAACCTGATTTTAAATCAAATTTACTAAATATCTTTTTATGCTGTATCAATCCTAATAATGTATCTTTATTAGGTATATTATAACCATCATCTTCTGTATTATCATTAAGCCTTTTATAATTATAAACTATTCTAGCTTTTCCTCTTTTTATTTCAGAATGATTTCTTACTAAAAAGGCTGCTGATCTATGAGGACTAACTGATTTTCTTATTAATCCTTGTTTTAACATTTCTGGTATTTGCTTTTTAAATTCTTCTTTATCTAAAGGATTATATTCTATATTTGTTGTTCTTATAGTAATATCAGGATTTTTAATTTTCATTTTACAAATATATTTTACTTTTGATTTTATAATATCTTCTCCTATTAGTCCTATTTTTTCTAACTCAAGGATAATAGAATGATTAATACTTTTATATATATTTGGTCATTTTTCTAATTCATGTGTTAAATAGTTTCCTAAATAATAAAGACTCTCATTTTCTACAAAATTTAGTTAGGATTAGGATTATATAATAATATGTTGGGAAATTCGGATGAAATTTCCCTCTAACTAGATATATGAAAGCAAAAATAAATGCGGAATAATGACACAAATTTGATAACAGAGTTCGGCCAATTATTCCTACGTCTCCGAGTTGCTGCAGATCTATTTAAACAATGAGATAATATAGTGTTTACAACACTCACAACACTCAACTCACAACCCGTTAACCCCGAGAAAATTACTATATAATTTTCTCACACCAAAGCTTCTACTTAAGCTTTTCTCTCAACCCCGTGTTTCTCTCTTGAGTTGAGACTACCTTCAACTCTTTTGCTCTCTCTCTTTTTTTTCACTCGACTTGCTTACTCCAAATCAAGAAAGATGGGTACGCATATATAGGCAAAGGGTTAGACAACAACATTAATTGTTGCGGTCCTTTTCTTCATTTGTCAAAGTTATAGGGTGAGTTTTTTCTTTGTAGTATTTCATAGCTCCACTATTGAAGCCACTAAATGAATAGTGTAGCCGCAATAATGGACTAACATAATAAAATAATCCATAAGATATATTTATATCGTTAATAATATAACAATCATAACTACAAGATATACTTTTAAATTGATAGTAGAAATTCAAAATCTAAAATATCAAATAATATATATATATATGTGTGTGTGTGGCTTCTAAAAATTTGGGTCTTACATGCACAATAGCCTGATATGTCAAAATGAATTCAATCTTTAGTACAAGGTTGAAACTTTTTCAGTTATTGAAATCGAGTACACAACAGTTAGCAATTGGCTCGGTGGACGATTTGTTTTTCTTCGACCTCTTGCGCTTCCTGTTTCTTGTGCTGTTATCGCCATCAGCTTCCTGCGGCCGAACTTGACTCCTCATCTGAGTAAGAGAATCGGGAGAGGATAAGATTGAGATAACCATGGCAACCCGATTTCAAGCAAAAAAAACCATGCAATTATATTTATTGGAATAATTTATCTACAGCCTGGTGTATGGATAATAATTGGTAGTATGGTAAGTCCATTATAATCATGCTCGCTAGAAACTGATTGGGATAACATATGGATTTGAAATGAGAAACTGATTGACTTTATGCTGATTGAAGTTTAATTGCTTGTGGTAGGAACCTAGGTTTGTTAATTCGTGGGTAAAATCCAGGTCAGAACCATTAAAATAGTTACAATTTCGGAACCAGAACCATTAAATAACAGATCTGGACCGAACTCGGACCGCTAATTAAAACTGAAAAATAAAATAAAATTATCAATCGGGCCGGGTCGGGTTAGAATCGGAACTGTATCTATCGGGTCGGGTCCGGACCGAATATGCCCAGTTTTGGACGGGTCTGGAACCGGCACTTTGAAATGAGCGAGTTTTGACCGGTTCTGGGTCCGGTTTTACCCAACCCATTGACAAGCCTAGCTTGTGAAATACACCAATCACAATTCCATGATTAGACTCAAATTAAGTCAAAATTATCAAGAAAGAGATAAAAATTAACTCTACTTCCATATTATAATTTTACTTTTCGATTAATTATCATCAGCAGGCAAACAGAACTAAATGCATTTTAGGTTGGACCTTTTCTGAAGCAGTATCTGTATTCCCTTGTTTCTTTTTCTTCTTGCATGAAAGAGGATTTGGGCCCTGCACAAGACAGTAAAATTTTAATAAACAAGGAACTCAACAAAAACTACTTTTTAGTTATTAGACTCATGTGAGATATTTATGTTAGCGAACAAGAGAGAGAGACACTACAAAAAAAACCCATTCTGGCGACGGAAAAATCCGTCGTTAGCCCTCGAAATCCGTCGTCCCGGGGGCTTAGCGACGGACTGGCGACGGATTTTTTCCGTCTGCATTTTGATCGTCGTTAGGCCCCCGGACGACGAAAAACACAGTCCGTCGTTAGCTAACGACGGACTGACGACGGAATTTATCCGTCTTTAGCCACGACGGACTAAAATCCGTCGTCAGAAACTGCCGGAGACTGTTGACGGCGCCGGAAAGCTAACGACGGATTTAATCCGTCGTTAGTGGCGACAGACTGCAGTCCGTCGCCCACTACCGTTGACCGTTGACCTAGCGACGGACTGCAGTCCGTCGCCAGGTAAGATTTTTTTTTTTTTTTATTTTAATAATTAATTTTCTTTTTTTTATTATTCATTACCTAAAACGTGTCATAACACACAATACAAACATAATCCAACATTGAACAATAATTTAAAATTGAACCAATCAAATGAAATTCAAAATGCACGCGGATTTCATATAATGAAGAAAATAAATATTTGTATCAGTAACATCCCACGACAAACCAAAAAATAAAATAATAGTAAATGTATCAGTAGCATCTACGAATCGTAGTCATCATCAGGAGGAAACTGGGGAGGGGGATCAGACGGGGGAGGCTGATAAGAGGGAAAGAAGGGTGCACCTCCCTGCTGAGACTGCATCCAGCGCATCATCTCGGCATGCTGAGCCTGCATGACCGCCATCTGCTCAGCCAATCTCTGCTGCTGAGCAAGGTACTCACGGCGCTCGCGATCCTGCTCCTCGACTCGGCGCCGCAGCTCCTCGACCTCGTCTCTGGATGGGCGTGATGCGGACGAGGATCCCCCAAATCTGGAAGCTCTCAAGGCCTTCGCCGCGCCTCCCGTGCCGAACAGCCTCTTCTTCTTGTCCGGGCCGCCAAGAACCTCCAGATACAGCTCGTTGATGTCGACTGCATCGTGGTCCCCCTCGGGTAGCTGGGCCCGCTCCTCGTCAGCACGGCGAAACACCTCAGTCTGCATGCATGTAAACGAGAAATGAACATTTGTTAGTATATATACATATTATAAATATTGAAAATCTAATACATATATATATATATTAGATTTAAATTAAAACTTACCGCTATCGCCTCAGATTTCGGATCGGTGTATGTCCCGTCCGCGTATCGATGCTCGTCCAGGAAGGAGTCGAACATGCACGAAATCGGAGCTACTCCCCGCTCACGACCCTATGCATCAGATCACAATGGAATCGTGTCATTGAAACATGTGTATATGAATTAAAATTGTACCACATACTTACCATTATTATTTAAAATATATTATTACGTACCTTCTCCTCAGCTCGTTGCATGACCGACTTGGCCCCTCCCCTATGCTTGATAGGACCAGTACCCGGTCCCTGAGGCTCAGACAACCGGTTGCGCCTCGCTGACTGGGATTTGGCCACAACATCATCCCGGGACCAGTACGCGAGCCAACCCATCCACACATCATCAGTCCACCATCCAGGCTTCCCACCTCTGGGTGGCGGATCATTCCTCCTCCTCTTGATCCCGCAGATATAATCCTTATATCTCTCCCGGATCTTATTATACCATAACTCCCGAATCTTGGCATCGAGTGCCGGTTCCCAAGTAAATTTTTTCTAGCATTGAAAATGTATGTTAGAAATTGTAGTTATAAGTTATAATTAAGAATGAGTTTGAAAGTTTTAGTAAATTTTCGAACCTTAAACTCCTCCCAATATCGCTGTCTCACGTCCTCAGGCGTGAGCTTCCAACTGTAGCCAGTCGGGTTGGGAACTATCTTAAATAGTTCCCAAATGTAATCTGCCGGGTCGGCATGCGGGTAAAATCCCCTGCATAAGTAATTTTAGATTGATTTATGTTAGATTTTTGAATAACTAATTAAATAATTGTCAAAATTGAAGATGTGGTTGCATTTACGTACCCCAACTCACTCACAGAAAGAACAACGTCTCCTGTGGGTCTACGCTCCAACTGACCATCACCGTCAGAGCCAGAAGACGGACCGCCTATGTGTATGCCACCAATATGGTGGCTGAGACCGCCGGTCCCGGACTCATATCCAGAGGATGAGCCCGGGGAACTACCCCGTCCATGGGATAGCTGTGATCGGCGTGTACCCCTACCACGAGGAGTCCCCACATCCTCTCGCCGACTGTAAGACATCTATTATGTTGAAAATAAATAGATAAATAAGATTCATAATAGACTTATTAATTAATACGTAGAAGGTTTATATTGAACATATAATTAACAAGTTGCATTTATAATTAATAATTTGAAATTCGAATGTGTTAAGTTTTGTACACAAAGTGTTAAGGAGAATCCTCTTCATCGTTATAATTTTCATCTTCCTCATTTTCATCTTCATAGTCATCCTCCTCATCTTCATCTTCTTCTTCGTCATCTGAAGCTTCATCCTCTTGATATTCATCATCCTCGTCATCTTCTTCTTCTGTTTCGAGGACATTATCAGAGTCCACGTGGTCATCATCATCTTCAATTTCTACATGTTCACCGTCTCGGGCAACTGATGTAATATCATCTACATCAACAGTAGTTACCACATGCGCGTCATCATCCTCCTGAAACGGTGACTCCAACGTAGACACATCCGCTCGAGATTCGTCGATAGTGGCCCGTGCCTTTATAGAACAAGCTTCCCACCATTCTCTACACTGTTGGTTCATACTCGGATATGAACAGTAATACACCTGTGTAGCTTGAATGGCTAATACAAATGGTTCATATTTTCTAAGTCTGCGCCTATGATTTACAGACACTAAATTGAACTGTGTATCAACCCTTGTACCGGCCGGAGAGGTGTCGAACCAGTCACACTTGAAGAGAACGACCTTCTTATTGTGTAATCCTGGGTATGTGAGCTCGCACACTTCGACTAATTGTCCATAAAAATCCGTCTGACTCGAGTCCCCATAGTTACCCGCTTTTATGCACACACCACTATTCATAGTTGCTTTGTGAGTTCCATGTGATATCGTGTGAAATTTGTAACCATTCACCAAATAACCATGATATGATGTAATCATTGGTGAAGGTCCACGTGCAATGTCCCACATAACAGGATCAGTTACACAATTTTGTACCTACATCACACAAAAGTTTATACTTATCAAGTTATGGAGTTGTATGTCCTTTATATATTTCTTAATTAAATAATTGCAAGTATCTTAGTGAAAGTTTGACTCACATAGGAGCAAAACCATTCAGGGAATTCTGTAGACATTTTCTTGTCAATGTCCATGTCAGTTATCCATGGATTTGAGTGTCTGAGATGTGATTCGTATTCCCTTCATAGAAAAGAACATATTAGTTGATAAAAACCACACATTGCATTAAATAGTCGTATAATATGATTTGTAAAAGATTACTTGATATATGGATCGATCTCCACGCAATTATGGAGTACGTATAGATGCGCAGCTCTGTATTCCCTTGGATCCAACGATCTTTTCGTTGTTTTTCCAAAACCAGTTCCGGCAAGTTTGAATACAGAAGGCAAGTCTGATTGATCTTCTACCCCACTAGTAGAACATCCTCCAACGTAGTTGCGAGGCACCTCTCTATGTTTCGTACTTACATGATCCTCAAAATAATAGGAACAGAAAGCAGTGGCTTCCTCCACTAAGTATGCATTACATATCGATCCCTCAACGCTTGATTTGTTCTTGACATTATTTTTCAGCTTTCTTAAATATCTGTATTGAAATAATTCATTTAGAAAGCATGAAACCATAGTTAAAATTCATGAAACATTATTAAACACAATTGATTTAGTTTGATAAAGTACCTCTCAAATGGGTACATCCATCGATATTGGACTGGTCCTCCATCTCTTGCCTCGTCAGCTAGATGGATCGGCAAATGTTCCATTGAGTCGAAGAAGCTTGGTGGAAAGATTCGTTCAAGCTTACACAAAATCAGTGGGATGTTATTGTTAAGTGTCTCCATGTCGTCACTCTTTATGTTTCGTGATGTCAAATCACGAAAGAACAGACACAACTCAGTTATGGACTTCCAAACAGCTTGTGGGAGTAATTCTCGAAATGCAACGGGTAGTATGCGCTGCATGAAAATGTGACAGTCGTGGCTCTTCATCCCAAACATCTTAAGTTTACTCATGTCTACACATCTACCCATGTTTGAGACGTAACCGTCAGGAAACTTAAGGGTTTTCACCCACTCACACAAGACTTTTCTCTCCTTTTTATCAAGTGTATAGCATGCCTTAGGATATTTATTAGTGTACTGGTCACGCATCAACTGGGGTCTGTGACAATAGAGGTTGAGTTCCTCCCTCGACTTTGCCGTGTCTTTTGTCTTGCCTTGGACATTCATAACAGTATTGAAAATGTTGTCAAACACGTTCTTCTCAATATGCATAACATCTAAATTGTGTCGAATGAGCAGAGAACTCCAATACGGAAGGTCCCAAAAGATGCTCTTTTTCCGCCATCCAGTGGTAACTTGTCTTAAAATGCGCTTGTTATTATCATCATAATCTTCGGTGACCTTTACTAGTCCCAAATCTTCAATCTGATAAAGTATCTCTTCCCCTGATCTCCTCTCCGGAGGATCATCTGCAACAATCTTATTCTTTCTAAAGGCCCTCCTATTCCTCCTGAACTGGTGATCGTAAGGTAGGAACTTGCGATGTGTATCAAACCATGACTGCTTCCGGCTATGTGTTAAGGAGAATGCTTCTGTTTGTTCCATGCATCGAGGACAAGCTAATCTTCCGGCTGTACTCCAACCAGACAACATCGAGTACGCCGGAAAATCACTAATGGTCCACATCAATGCTGCGTGCATCTGGAAGTTTTGTCTTCTTGAAACGTCATAAGTATGGGCACCGACTGTCCACAATTGATTGAGTTCAGATATAAGTGGCTGTAGGTAAACATCTATCTTATCTTTTGGATTTCGGGGACCAGGAACAAGCACTGTGAGAAACATGTGCTGTTCTTTCATGCACAACCACGGAGGTAAGTTGTAAGGAGTAAGGATAACAGGCCAGGATGAGTACTGTTGTCCCGATTGACCGAATGGTTGAAAACCATCTGTTGAGAGTCCTAATCGTATATTCCGTGGCTCCGCTGCAAAACCCGGGTAAGTCACATTAAAGTGTTTCCACGCCGGCGAATCTGCAGGATGGCGCATAACACCATCATCAGCTGAGGTTGAATGTCAGATCATGTCGCCGGCCGTAGCTTTAGATGCATACAACCTTTGTAAACGAGGCGTTAAAGGGAAGTAGTACATCTTCTTAAAGGATACTTGTTTACGTCCCCGACTCCTATCTTTGTATCGGCTTTCATTGCAAAATTTGCAATTCACAAGATGGGAATCCCCCTCCCAATAGATCATGCAATGATTTCTACACGAATCTATCTTTTCTACAGGTAAACCCATTGACCGTAGCAATTTCTGTGTGCTGTAGTAATTCATGGGCACTTTGTGGTGATCTGGGAATGCCTCATTCAATAACACACACAACTCGTTGAAATATTTTTGTGGCATCCCAGAACGGGCCTTCAAAGTCATCAGACGAGCCACAAAAGACAATTGAGTGTGGTTCTTACACCCAGGGTATAACTCTTGATCGGCAGCGTCCAACAACTCGTACAACAACTTCGCTGTAGCGTTTGGATCTTCCTCTGTGTCTGGGTTGTTGAAAGAGGGACCCCCGAGATCATGAACCATCGTGTGGTATGTCCCGTACTCTTCCTCGGGTTCTACATCTACGTCGACACGTGTTTCTTGAGCATATGAAGGTATTTCATTTTCACCATGAAACCTCCAGACCTCGTAACCCCGTGTGAAACCCTTTTTAGCCAGATGAAGCTGTACAACATCTGTACTTCTAAAGTATATATTCTTACACTTCACACACGGACACTTGATTTTTTCTCCATCCATTAACTGAGGCTGACTACTTGCAAATCTTAAGAACTCGTCAAGCCCAGCAAGGAAGTGCGGATTAAATCCCCCGTTCAGAAGTAAACGCAGATACATCCAATCTCGACTCATTTTTATAACCCTGATTAATATTAATAAGTATTTACATAGTAAAATGAAGTTGAATTAGTTACGGAGAGGACAAGAATATATTAGTCCGCTTGATTTGGGTGTAAATTAGTATAATTAACCTACACAATTAACTAACATGATTAATCAAATTAAATACAAAAATTAGCTAATTCATTATATATAAATGCTAAATAATCTAAAAATTACCTAATAAATTTAAATAATTAACCTAAGTAATTAATTGTACCACATAATTATAATTTAATTACCTTTCACCGAAGTACGGAACGCCGGAGCGGCAGAAGGCGGCTCGGAAAGGCTGAGAGAGGAGTCGGGCAGCGACAGGCGTAAATAAATAAACCCTAATTAAATAATTTAAACTAATTAATTAAACATAATTTAAAATAATTTTAAATAATTAATCTTATTAATTAATTAAACATAATTTAAATAAACATAATTAAATTACCTTTCACCGGAGGTGGCGGCGCCGGAGCGGCAGTAGGCGGCTCCGAAAGGTGAGGGATGAGTCGGGAGGCGGCACACGTAATTTACAAAATCCTAATTAATTCAAAAAACCAAATTAATTAAATTATGACATAAATTAAACAAATTATCACTAATCTAATTACTTAAATTACGACATAAATTAAACAAATTAACACTAATATAATTAATTAATAAAAACATTCAATTAATTAAACCTAAACTTACACAAATTAAAATTATTAACACTAATTAATCTAATTTCACAAATTATAATTATAAACACTTACAACAAATTACACAATTAAAATAATTTCACTAATTAAATTAACTTAACAATTAATTAGACAATTTGATAATTACTAATTTGTTATTAAAAATTACAACAAAATAGACCATTAACAATTTAATTAAAATAAATTAACATAGTAATTCACAATAATTAGCAAAAAATTACAAAAAACCAAAAAAATTAACATAATTAATACTAACAATTTCATTAGATAATTTAATTTCACTAATTTAATTAAATTGCAACGTACAACACTTTCATTTCACTAATTAAATTAACTTAACAATTAACATAATTACACTAATTTAATTACTAATTACAACAATTGCAACTTCAAAATTAACATAATTACAACAATTTAATTACAAAAATTAACATAATTACACTAATTTAATTACTAATTACAACAATTGCAAATTCAAAATTAACATAATTACAACAATTTAATTACAAAAATTAACATAACAATTAACAATAATTAGCAAAAAATTACAAAAAAACAAAAAAATTAACATACCTGTTGCTTTGGGGCGGCGGCAGCGGCTGGCGGGGCGGCGGGAGCGGCGCGGCGAGGCGGCGACGGCGGCTGGAGGGCTGGAGGCGCCTGGAATCGCGGCGGTGGCGCAGAGAATTAAGCTTCGGGGGGAATGAAAAAATGGTGAGACATTGCGTAGAAGGAGTGATAGGGATGAAATTAGGGTAGAAAACTTACCTTTTCGCCGATGGAGGAGTGAAATCGCCGGTGGGGGAGGAAATACGGCGAGGGGCAGAGAATTGGTGGTCTGTTCTGTGAAAGAGGAGAAGTCTCGTAATATAGGGCGGGGCGACGGACTGGACGACAGACCAGTCCGTCGCCCAATTTAAATTTAAAAAAAAAATAATTATAATACATAACGACGGACTAACGACGGAAATGTCTAACGACGGATATTTCCGTCGTCAAGTCCGTCGCTAAATTTGGCGCGAACTTTCGCGCAATATTTTTGGTCGCCAGTCCGTCGCCAGTCCGTCGTTAGCACTATTTGTTGAATTCCGTCGTTAGTCCGTCGCGAACTGACGACGGATTAATAATCCGTCGTCAGTTCCGTCGCCTGTTCAATGTTTTTTTGTAGTGAGAGTCCAAATTTATCACCTTAGCTCTGTTTCGCTTGAATTGAGCTTTATCATGCTTATCTATTCTATTCATCTTGACATTTGTCTCTACTATCTGATCCTGGTCTGTTTCAGAAGAATCTCTTGCTTCATGATTAGCTACATTTTATCTTTTTGACTTTAGCATCTTGAGCTCCAAGTCAGTCATATGTGAGCGCTCCTCTTCAGCAGCCTTTGCAAACTCTTGTTGAAAAGCTGATGGACGCTCAAGAAAGAGAGCATTTCTGAGAGCATATATTAGAGGGACACTTGGAATCTGTCCTCTAAAGGTTAGTACAGCAGTTTGGGAACATTATGACTAATCAAAGCCTTAACATTTGAGCAAAGGAGATGTTTTCTTATTGAGACTTACTCATATCTTGAAAATTTGTTTCACTCTGTTCAGAAAAATTGAAATAGGAACCAGTTGAAACTCCTTCCTCATATCTGCATCCTGGGTTGCAAAAAAGAAATGCTCGGTGTTTTTTTCTCCAATAACTTCTCTAATGCATGCTGTAGCACTCTTCCGCTTTTCATTATCACATCTATAAAACAGATACATTACACAAAGTTGAAACAGTTCAAAAGCCGCAACATTTGAAGGTTAACAGTTCAAAGACGAAACTATCACATTTTTTGTATTTGTTAACCATTTCAGGAACTCGACATTGATGGTAGTTGGGATACAACACAACAATGGCAAAACTCCCAAGCATAAAATCTGAGAATAACCTTGCAATCATGAGGCTAGATGCAGCAGCAACCGAGTCAGAGTAAGAATGACCGAGGCTTTTCAACTCCGCAACAACGCATCTGCACCAATGATATAAAAACACATTATTTCACAATATCAATGAACTGAGCTTGCAAGTAAAAGAGATGCGGTAAGAACATCCTAAATTCTAGTATATCCATATCAGAAAAATGCACATCTCAATAATATGGACTGAGTTTACCAAGTAGTGAATATTTTTGAGCGGGGCGCCAAGGATATTCTCCAATGCAGTATCAGCAGGGGCAATACCATTCGCCACAAGATGGTGCACAAAAGTCCCGTCGCACAGGATTTTGAACGGCTCTCAGAATCCGAAACAAGCTGTGAAAAATCTGACAGCTTTCCGGGGCCGCTTTCGCTTCTTAAATCTCATTTGAGTCTGTTAGCTCCGCTCTTTAACATTCAGGATACATAAATCACATGAATAATCTTAGTTCTGAGTAAGAAAATCAGTTCGTATTTCAGTCTTCTTCTAGATTATCTAGAATGCAAGGCGCAAAGTAAACAAACACATACATATCCCCAGACTATGGAATATAATATTTAAACTCAGAATAATTTCAATAGCTCAGTTCAAGAATATGAGTTAGTCAAAAATTTAATAAACATCACTTTCACATAAATATTAAACTTGAAGTATAAGTTCAGATTGAGTTAGAGACCAAACTGTACTCTCTTGAATATAGACATTTACGGAAGGGATAGTTTTAAAGCAGAATATCAAAGCTTAACCTTGACAGAATATTGAACTTAGACTATAAGTTCAAAAGAAGTTAGAAATTTCAGATCCCACAACAAAGACAATCATAAATCTTAATATCATATACAGCCACATAAAACAAATCAGAAATGCCTACAAACATAAACCATCACAGGATAAATAACCAGAACATATCAAACTTGAAATTTAGGAACAAACAATCAGTAATGAAGAATCCAACTAGATTATGACATGCAATTAATATTTTAGTCAGAATCTGAAATCACTTATAAGGGAAAAATAATGAACTCATATGCAAAAAGTCACAGCTTTTACCGATAACTCCAAATCTGAAGAACTCACCTTAGAAAGCATATAGAGATTAGATGGGTTACCTTGAGAAAATTTCGACCGCGGCCAAGAGAGGATGAGCGCCACGAGATTCGCCGTTTCAACTGAGACGGCGGCGGCGAGAGAAACCTGAAAGGCAGAGATTGTTGGAAAATGGAAAAATAATATTTGGGAAGGAAAAAGGATAGAAGATTAGAGTAGATATTCTATTCTATTACAAAGAAATAAAATAGAATAAGATTGGAATAAAAATGTGGAAGCCGAGTCGACGAAAGATCCCACTTTCCGCAAGACAAAATACACCCCGGTAGTGGTCTTGGTGTGGCGTGATGTCTTCAAAAATAAAACGACTTTCGTCTCGGAGGTGGCAGCACCACGAACCTTCGAACTCCGATAAACTAGAGGTTGAGGACAAAGCTTCTTATAAAATGCTTGAAGAAGAAGATGCAACAATATGATAATGCTTGTGAATGCTTTGGATGTCTCGTGTACCGTGTATGTGAAATGCAGGGAGACCACCTATATATAAGATTCACTCAAGAGGAGTTACAAGAATTAATTATAATTAATGTCCATTCACGAGATCTCGATCTCACAGGTCGATATCAAAACGTCCAAGCTTCAAGCTGGACAGATCATTGTCACAAATCGTTATGACAGATCGTTGGGCAGATCGTTGGGACATGCCATGACACAGGTCGTGGCACAGGCCATGGAACAGGTCAGGCCAGATCACCAGACCAGATCATCTGTGGCACATACCACCTGCTGGCACAGGACAACAGACCGGCACGCGACAGATGGTCTTTGACCCAACTTGTCAAACCATAAGATTTTTTAACCTCCTTATATACATGATGAATTATAACTAATGTGGGACAAGAGTTTCTCTTCACATTTAGTCTCAAACACATAACTCCATACTTTAAGTGACTCACTTTAAACCTTTATTTCTCACTCACCGGGAATCGGTTTAAAGAAAATAAATATACCACGATCATCTACTCGAAACGTAGATCGACCTTACGTCATTTAATTTTCTTAAAATTAAATGTCACGTCACTTAAAATTTGGTCAAACTTCATTGACTACTATAAATATATATATAAAATATATATTTATTTAAAACGATTCCTACAATCCCCCACATGAGTAGAAATAACCCAAATGCAGATGCAACACAAGCTCTGTCCTCACGAAGTGTTAAAGTATTAGGATAGGTAGTTTATGGGTTTGAACCTTCCATAGCCAACACCATCGGATACACAGACGGATTAGTAGCGTTATGCTTTGAACTATTCCTCGACGACGTGTACCTAGACAATGATGTCAACACTTCAACACCTCAAACATTTTCCGTTCTCACGTTTTGTGTCCATTTCGGGCCCTGGACACCCCTTTGGATTCATAAGTGTTTATTTAGAAGCGACCATCACTTCACACTTATATAGGTGATTCTTTCTCGAGTATCTTGCCCTACTCAATCTCTAAAGAATCATTAAAAGTCATGGACTTAATCTCACCACTAGGTAAGTTCTCAACACTTGATTGTGCTCTCATAGCTTAGTTTTTCCATTGAACCAAGTTCTTTGGATCTCCAGTCATTATGGTTGGGTTACCACTATGACAGCTCTTTAAGTTGTGGATTTTAAACCCATTCCCTCTAGCAGTTTAAACATTTGATCCCGATTTAACTCTTTGGTTAGCGGATTCGCTAGATTATCCAATGACTTTACATAGTCGACTGTGATAATCCCCATTGTGATCAAATATCTTACGGTATTATGTCGCCGATGGATATGTTGAGACTTACCGTTATACAAGCCACTTTTTGCCCTCCCGATAGCAGCTTGACTATCACAATGAATCATCACTGGAGGCACTGGCTTCGACCAACATGGATTATCATCGAGAAAGTTTCTCAACCACTCGGCTTCTTCACCAGCTTTATCTAAAGGTATGAATTCAGATTCCATGGTGGATCGGGCTATGCATGTTTGTTTTGTGGATCTCCACCAAACAGCTCCACTCCCGATCGTGAACAAATATCTACTTATAGAAAGCGAATCCATTGTGTCCGAGATCCAGTTCGCATCACAGTACCCTTCAAATATCGGGGGGTATCTCCCATATTTTAGCCCATAATATTGAGTATACATAAGGTATCTCAATACTCTCACAATAGCTTTCCAATGCTCCTTGCTTGGATTGCTCGTGTAACGACTCAATTTATTCACGGCACATGCTATGTCAGGTCGAGTGCAGTTCGTTAAATACATCAAGCACCCAATCACTTTTTCATAGTCTTCTTGTGCAACCGACTCACCTCGGTTTTTTGCTTAGGTGAACATTGAGTTCTAAGGGGGTTTTAACAGGTACACTATCGTACGCGTTAAACCTTTTGAGCACCTTCTCAACATAATGAGATTGTGACAAGCTAATCCCGTCTGATCTTCTTAGAATATTAATTTCAAGTATCACATCAGCTACCCCCATATCCTTAATGTCAAAATTTATTTTCAATATGTACTTAGTTTCGTTAATCACTCGGATATTACTATCCATGATTAACATGTCATCTACATAAAGACACATTATAACATATTCGTTATTTGTGTTCTTAATGTAAACACATTTGTCACACTCATTTATTTTGAAACATATTGACAACATCACGTTGTCAAATTTCAAGTGTCATTGTTACAACGCTTGTTTCAATCCATATAGAGACTTCACCAATTTGCATACCTTCATTTCTTGGCCAGGTACTACAAACCCATCAGGTTGCTCCATATATATATTTCTTTTTCGAGATCACCATTCAAGAATGCAGTTTTTGGTGAATCTCGAGATTGCGTAAAGCAGCAATCGCGAGAAGTACTCTAATAGAAGTAATTCTCGTCACTGGTGAATAGGTATCGAAAAAATCATACCCATCTCTTTGTTTAAAGCCTTTGACTACTAACCGAACCTTATATTTATCAATTGACCCATCGACTTTAAACTTTCTTTTAAGGATCCACTTCCATCCTAAGGGCTTACAACCTTCTAGTAAATCAACCAACACCCAAGTGCGGTTTTGCATAATTGAGTCAATTTCACTTTATACAGCTTATCTCTGTAGCTCCGCGTCGGACCTCGAGAACGCTGCTTTAATCATTGTTGGCTCATCATCTAATAAAAATGATACATGGTCAGGACCAAAAGTCTTTTGAGTCCTAACTCTACTACCTCGTTTCGGTTCTATATCCTCTAGATTAGACCTTTGTCGCTTGCGCGATTTTGGGTCTTCATCTATTGATTTAGAAGACGTGGTTTCTTCTTCAATTCTTTTACTAGAATTGACTTCAATCATATTCTTATCTTTACAAGGATATATATTCTCAAAAAATATTGCATTTCTTGATTCAATAGTCGTTCCCACCACCATATTGGGAACCTCTGATTTGTGAATAACAAATCGATAGGCACTACTGTTAAGAGCATATCCAATAAAGATACAATCAACCGTTTTAGGGCCAATTGTAACTTGTTTGGGTAGAGGCACTTCAACCTTTGCCAAACACCCCCACACTTTAAGATATTTGTATGAGGGTTTTTTTCCTTTCCACAACTCATAAGGAGTAACATTCTTACATTTAAGTGGGATCTTGTTCAGAATATAGTTGGCTGTTAAGACAGCTTCCCCCCACATGTTCTGGGGCAACCCTGAACTAATCAATAAAGCGTTCATCATCTCTTTAAGTGTTCTATTTTTGCGTTCCGCAACACCATTAGATTGAGGTGAATAGGAGCCGTCCTTTGATGAATTATACCACTTTCGTTGCATAATTCCTCAAACGAAACTACATATTATCCACCTCTATCACTTCGAACCATCTTAATTCGACAGCTTAATTGATTTTTGGCTTCAGTTTTGAAGTTCTTAAAAGCCTCAATAGCCTCATCTTTACTTCTTAGAAGATAAAGATAACAATATCTAGTGCAATCATCTATGAATATGATGAAGTATTTCTTACCGCCTCTAGTTTACAAAAACTTTAAGTCACACACATTGGTGTGAATTAATTCTAGAAGTTTCGTACTCCTTTCTACCGAATGAAACAGTAACTTAGTCATTTTCGCCTCAACAAAAATTTCACATTTGTTTTGAGTATTGATTTCACTTAATTTTAGTAAATCCAGATTTACTAATATTTTTATAACATTTAGATTTACATGTCCTAATCTACAATGCCATAAATCGGAGCACTCAATCAAGTAAGAGGAAGTAGAAGCTTTTTCATTATCATTCAAGCTTTAGCGGCGCATGGCCATTAGATTGAGTTTGAAAAGTCCCCCGGTAAGATAATATTTACCAAGGAATTTTTCAAATTTAGTCAATACAAATTTATCAGATTCAAAAACTAATCTAAATCCCTTATTGACTAGTATTGAACTTGCGAGTAAATTCTTGTGGATGTCTGGGACATGCATAACTTCCTTCAAGGTAATCGGGATGCTAGATGTCATTTTGAGGACCACATCCCCAACTCCGGCCACCTCGGACGAGGCTTGATTTCCCATGTTGAGCTTCCTCCCCTCAATAGCCTTGTAAGTCATGAACTTAGTCTAGTCGGCGCACAAATGGGCGGTTGCACCGGTATTAATGTACCATCCGTCTTGGTTGTCCACGAAGTTGACCTTGTCGGTGACCACGGCGGCAAGATCGCCTTCGTCCCATTCTCCGAACTCCTTCTCGGCCATGTGGGTAGCGTGCTTCTTCTTCTTGCCCTTAGACTCATGACAATCTCTCGACGTGTGGCCCGGTCTACCACAGTTGAAGCAATTGCCATCGAACTTGTGGGTTGACTTTTGCTTCCCTTTTCCCTTGTCATTAGGGCAAACACGCTTCTTGGAAGGACCGCCTCTCTCCAACAGATTGGCCTTAGCGTCCGTTGGCGCTTTCACCTTCGGATCACACTTTCGCACGTCCGACTCGATGCGAAGCTTCACAACGAGGTCTTCAAGAGTCATCTCCTTTCGCTTGTGTTTGAGATAGCTCTTGAAGTCCTTCCAACTAGGAGGTAGCTTCTCAATCACGGTCGCCACCGTGAAGGCATCCGGTAGAATCATTCCCTCGGTGTGGACGTCGTGCACAATAAGTTGAAACTCTTGCACTTGATCCATGATAGGTCTGGAGTCTACCATTTTGTAGAATAAAAATTTAGCTATAAAAAATTTATTTGTACCCGCATTATCGCTACAGTACTTCTTTTCAAGAGTCTTCCACATTTCTTGGGAGGTCTTTACAACAGAATATACATTGTATAAACTATCATCTAAACAATTTATAATGAAATTCTTACAAAGGTAATTCCTAGTGTGCGAATTATCATAGGAAGCCCGAACAGTGAAGTTCTGTAATACCCCGTCTTTTAATTATCAAAGTGAACGATTTTCGAACTCGATTGTTATTTATATATTGAACGTTGTAGTTAATTAATGAGAATTTAATCTAGTAAAAAGGAATGTTGGTTTAAGATGATAAGTATTTAAAGATTTCTTGATTAATATATTAAGAAATATTAATATTAAGGATATGTTTTACATTTTGAATTAATTACATAAGTGTAAGTATATGGTATGTATTTGGAGATCTATATTAATAATATGTATAGGGTGCATACAACTATATAGTTGTGTGGTTAAGATTTTAATATATATATGTATATATCATGTTACACTTATAAGTATAATATATATGTTGTTTGGAAATTTGGTTTTTGCAAGAGGAACCACACGCATAAGTATATATATTTATACATTTAGTATAACCTGCAACTTATGTTGGGAGAAGGAATGATTCAAACACTCAAGTGTGAAGTACATGCATGCATATATCTAGTAAAGTAAGGAAAGATAAGGAAGTGAAACACTTCATTAAAACCAAATAATTATATATATATATATATATATATGTTTGGGCAGTACAGTGTATATTAGAAAGCATAATAAAGATGTAAGCTTATTACATAAAGCTGCACAGCAGCATGTTAAAAAAATAAGGAAAGAACGAAAACCTTCTATAAGTGTAAGAAGGTGATGATCATACAGTAAAACATGGGAAGGAAAGCTAAATGAAGGAACAAAGCAGCATAGCTGCTGCAGAGAAGAAAACAGAGTGTGAGGGGGCTATAGCCTCGGTTGAGTAAAGGAAAGATGAGACTTCCATGCTCTGCTCCATGCTTCCCCTTCCATCACCTACAATAATAGAGTAAAGGGCTATTAAAACTAGCCATAAACCTTAAGCATTAAGAAAGAACACCACACTGCATCAATCTATATAAAGGGGTAGAGGGGCTGCCTTGAACCGTTTATCACCCAAACAAAAATTAACACTAGCACAAGAGCAGCCACATTCACATTCAAGAAGAAGAAGGAGATAAAGATTAAGGTAGTCTCAACCCTTAACTTTCTTTTATATGTTAGCTAATGAATCCTAAGACTTAAACTTCTAAAACCAAAACAGAAGCTTGATACTTAGAACCATTTTCTATACCTAAAACAGAGTACCAACTATGCAGTTCAGATTTAAGAACATAGATATATTCTCATATTTCAGAATATAAGAATAATTCATGCAGTTTTCCAAAGTCCAGTATATATATGTATATATATTTTAAGATCTCAGGTTAATGGCTAGAGTATGAACTTAATATAGATTTTCATAGTTTGAAGAACAAACCATAAACAGTTATAGAACAGAACATAGAAAATAGAGTATATATCATGCTTCATCAGAAAAATAAGGAGCAGAGTACGAGTTCATGTTTTCTGCCAAGTTAAGCATTTATTAAAACAGAGCACAAAGTTAAGAACATAGAGGATTAGAATGTTTAACATGCTTAGAATTTAGTTAAAACAAACCTTAAATTTCTAAAGTAGCTCTTAACACAGGTTAGAACTTGACAAGTTCTCAGTTAAACTTCTGAAAATTAAACACACTTCCAACATGTCATAAGAAAAATTTTAGGAAATCAGTATGCTTCTAAAAACGCTACGAGACCCAAAATCAGAAACTTTAAAACCGTGATTAAACATGCAGTAACATAATTACACATTAACACACAAGACTGTAATCAGAAGCCCTAAATATACTTCCTTAAGAACTAGAATTAAACGAAAAGAAAGGGCATCAGAATTTAATGCTAAGTGTATTTTCCTAACAAGAACAAAATCTACAGAATACCCACCACAACCAAACTCAAACATGTCAAATTGCAGCCTAGCATTTTTAACTCAGACCATTCCCTCATTAGGAAACAAGATATAACCTGAATTGAAACATGCAAAATAAATAAAAATTTACAAAGAAGTAAGGGAGAAAAAGGAAGGTTTTACCGAGAGGGAGATAATACAGGGGCAACAACGCGCTGACGCACCTCTGGGAGGAACCCATCGAAAATTTTGTTTAAGAAAATAAGAGGTAGGAGTTAGGAACTGTAATCTAACAGTTTGAATTGAAAGAAACCAGAGTCAATTTGAAACTTAGACATGCAAGGGGGAGAGATGAGGAACTCACCGAGAGGAAGAAAGGCTGCTGTGGTTGCCTTGCAACCGAGAGAGAGACAGAGAGAGAAGTCGACGGTAGAGGGAGAGAGGAAGGTAGAATCAGAGGGAGTAGAGAAGAGGCAGAGTGATAGGGAGAGTTTCTGGAGAGAGAGCTGTGTTGCGGTGAGTGAGAGGAAGAATGAGAGTAATGAATTAGGGTTAGGGTAGATTTAGGTGTAGAATAATCTAGATATGGGCCGGGTTATTGGGCCAGTTATTGGCCGGGTGAGTGGGCCGGTTAATGATCATATGGGCTAAATATTTAAAATGGTGGGGCTTAAATGAGTTAAAGACATATGGGCCGAAGGGAAAGAAATGATGGGCTGGGATTTTTATTTTTCCTGGGCCTAAAGAATTAATCTGTATGGGTTGGGTTCATAGGTCAAGTATCTGGGCCGAGAATTAATTCGAATGGGCCGAAAATTTAGGATTGGGCCATAATAATTAAATTGGGCTCAGTTTATTAATATTAAGATAATTGATACTTAGGCTAATTAAATTAATTAGTAAGCTCACTTAATTAATTTTAATGGACTAGTTTAAACATTGTAATAAGATAAGACCGAATTAAATTAAGCTTGTCATTTTAATTAAGATTGAGCTACATCAATTAGTGATACTAATAATGGAAGAAGGGATAGTAATATATATATATATATATATATATCCATTAAGTATTAATATTTAGAGCTTATAATTTAGACAATTAAAGCCTAAGTGTTGAATCAAGAAGATTCAATTTATTTAGTAATTGGGATCTAAATTAAGAGAATTTATATCTCTAATTTTATTAAGGATTTATTTAAGAAATTAATATTTTAAGGTTTTAAAGGATTAAATAATTAGAACTTACAATGTTAATTGAATAATTAATTATCGAGAATTAATTATTTCATTAAGTGTTAATACGCTTATTGCACTTAAAGACAATTACCGGAATAAATTGAATCGAGGATTCAACACCTTAGAAAGAATATTGATCCGAGGTATCAATATCTGAATTAACGGGTCGAAACAAGAACCGAGAATAATATATTCTTACGATTAAATGTTTCAAATGCACTAAGGGCATTTTAACTTATACGAGATTTTCTAAAGGTTCTTACGAGAGATCTACCTCGCGTTGCAAGACCAAAGCAAGTGCAACGGTGCCACTATGCATGGAACCACCGTTCAACCCCGAAGGGTTCGTACTGGCTCCAAGCCCGATAAACATGGTATTGGTCGTGGCATCGACAACGATTGGGATCGTTGAAGACCCTTCGGTAGCAACAGCGGTGTTTGCGACAATGGCAGCAGCAGCTACGGTGGATGTGAAGGAAGCGAAAGTGTTGGATTTGGTTGAAGCAAAGGACGCCATCTCCAAATGGTGAAGTAAAGTAAATTAGTGGCTACTGTATTCTCCAAATCTCCAAAGATGAGCTATTGTTCCTCTATTACAAAAATAAAGGAAAAACTCATCCCAAATAAAAGAAATATTTTGTCTTGCGATTGTTGGAAAATGGGAAAATAATATTTGGGAAGGAAAAAGGATGAAGATTACAGTAACTATTCTGTTCTATTACAAAGAAATAAAATAGAATAAGATTGGAATAAAAATGTGGAAGCCGAGTCGAGGAAAGATCTCTCTTTCCGCATGACAAAATACGCCCCAATAGTGCTCTCGGTGTGGCGTGATGTCTCCAAAGATAAAACGGCTTTCGTCTCGGAGGTGGTATCACCGCGAACCTTCGAGCTCCGACGAACTAGAACAGGCTGAGGACAAAGCTTCTTCTAAAAGGCTTGAAGAAGAAGATGCAACAATATGATAATGCTTGTGAATGTTTTGGTTGTCTCGTTTACCGTGTATGTGAAATGCATGGAGACCACCTATATATAGGTCAAATCCAATCAAGAGAAGTTACAAGCATTAATTATAATTAATGTCCATTCATGACAATTAATTCTCATTAAGTCACTAGACGTTACAGGAGTTACAAAATTTAGTAGCAATTAATTATCAGGGTTGATATCAAAACGTCCAAGCTAACTCCATAAATTCAAGCTGGACAGATCACTTTCACAGATCGTTAGGACAGATCGTTGGGACAGGCCATGGCACAAGCTGTCTGGGACAGACCATGGCAAAGGTCAGGCCACTAGACTAGGCCATCAGGCAGCAGGCTACTAGATCAGGCCATCAGGCCACAGAACAGGCCAGGCCAAATCACTAGGCCAGGCGAAATCACTAGGCAGCAGGCCAGACCACCATGCATCAGGCCTGGCCAGATCACCAAACCAGATCACCAGATCAGGCCACCAGCTGGACCAGATCAGGCCACCAGCTGGACCAGATCATCTGCTGGACCAGGCCACCTGCTGGACCAGACCATCTATGGCACGTACCACCGGCTGGCACAGGTGGTCTGGGATAGACCACTAGCAAAAATAGGCCCCAGGAAAACAAATCGGCACGCGCCAGATGGTCTTTGACCCAACTTGTCAAACCATAAGGTGTCTTAACCTCCTTATATACATGATGAATGTTGGTTTTATAACCAATGTGGGACAAGAGTTTCTATTCACATTTAGTCTCAAACACATAACTCCATACTTTAAGTAACTCACTTTAAACCTTTATTTCTCACTCATCGGGAATCGGTTTAGAGAAAATAAATATACCACGATCATCTACTCGAAACGTATATCAAGCCTACGTCATTTAATTTTCTTAAAATTAAATGCCACGTCACTTAAAACTTGGTCAAACATCATTGACTACTATAAATATATATAAAATATATATTTATTTAAAATGATTCCTGCAGAGATAGAGAGTCGAGAATCTCCTTTCGGTATAGAGAAGTAGGGCTAGCTTCTAACCAAACTAGATCAGAAACAGAAAAGATAGAGAAGGCTTAAAGTCAAAAAGGAAATTATAACATACAGATACAATAAATTTGAAACTTAAAATATAGATACTAAAAAGGTGCTTAGAGTTAGAGGTAGAGATATAGTGAGAAATTTCAGAAAATAACTATGATTAAAGCTATAAATTTTTAAGAAAAGGAGAAAGAATTTAAGTTTTACATTTGGAGAAGAGCTTCGATGAGCTTCCGCCGTCCAGTGAGAATCGATAACTGAGAAAAGCCGAAAGCTCCAAGAGCTTTTTGTTGTTTTTCCTGTTTGAGAAAGAGAAGAACCGAGAAAGATTAGGGCTAGGCTTTCTGACCAAAAAGAGAGAGATAAGTGAGCGGATTGGGATATGGGAAAATAGAAACATCAAAATCAAGAGATAGTTTGAGATAGAAGTTGTACCTAGAGGAGCGACGGCAGTTGGCCAGGGGGAGCACCGGCGAGCTTTCCATGGAGAGATAGAAGTTGTACCTAGAGGAGCACCGGCAGTTTGAGAGAACCAAGAGTAAATGAGAGAGATGACGAGAAGGGAGAGACCCAGTGTCACGCCCCGATCCCGAGGAACGGCGTACGCGGCAGAGCGTGACTGGGGGGAAAGAAAAGAAGTGGAGAAGAAAGGGGAGGCATGGAACATAATCATGGTGTAGAAATTGTCCTTGAAAAATGGACAGTAACTCATTTATAACTAGGACTAATATGAATTGGGGAAGAGAAATAAATAAACCCACCAGCAGATATAGTCAACAATGATGTCATGATCAATGAAAAATCGAATGCAAAGAGATGCAACGCAAGACATGGTTGGAGATTATAGCTCGTTACATGGGAGCGGTAATCCAGAATCTCAAGCGGCCGAATCATCCAATATGAGCCGTCAAAAAAGGGCGGACGTTAGTGAGCCTAGCTCGCCAAAAGGAGTCACTCACCCAAGTCGCCAAGTGTGGTCGGTGCTACACGACAACATCACAAGGGGTCGAAGAGTAGAGCGTCCAAGAGAGGCCGACTACTTCTAAGCTCTCCTATGAACATGAATGCATGTAATAGACAATAATAATTCTCGTGAAAAAATAATGGATCATTTTATTTTCATGAAACCAATAGCATAAAGAATCAGAGACACCACCAGCAGCTCAATCTGCAAAACAATTTGAAAACATTTTGCAGAGCTGAGTACTAATAATGTACCCCGTGGGTTATGCCATTTAAAATCCTTTTGTAAAATCATTTTCTGAAAAGGAATATCCATGCTTGAACAATATCACATAGAAAGTTTTTAAACAAAAAGTCATTCTATGCATACCAAAACCATTGAAATATCATTTTCTTTGGCTCAATATTGGCATTAGACACCCTTCTATGAACATATGGGGACAGCCCATAGAGGTCCATCATTTATGTCCTTCATCAGTAGGGAACTTTTACCCAAATTGACTTCACTCGAGAATATATGGGGACAGCCCACATAAACCCACGTGTACACTAACCATGTGCCAGTGCGCTAACATAACACATGATCCGAACGTCATGCTTGAGGGATCACTTCTCCAATATGGAGCAAAACATTTTAACATGGACATCCATTTTGATTTTCAAAAATATTAGAGTTTAATAACTCAAAAATACATTTTGAAAAACATATATAACACCCACCTGTCAGCAATTTTCAATACCGTGTGATAACCGTAAATCAGTCAAATGTCTCGTTCGCAATCGTAAGTACCTGAAAATTATACGGAACAACTTTTGTCCTCAAATCCCAAAACGTAACACGAATAAAGTGAAAACAAGGAACCGATGGTTTTCTAAGTCTTCTAAGGTCATTTTGACAATACCCAGATTTTCAAATCAACTTGGCCCAGAAGGAAAAAATACTCAGAACATTATTCCCTATAGGAATATGTAAAACTATTTTTAAAATATGCAACTATACCTCAAAGCTTACTCGAGAAGATTCATAGTCTTTTTCAGATCTATGAAAATTGGACCGATGAAAATTCATGAAACCTCTTTCAGAAAATCCTTTATTTTGTTCTCTACATGCACTATAAATTTTCAATCCGGCAGAATAACGAATCTTATGGTCAGAAACTCAAAACCTTAAGGGACCTTAGACATCTGATAGACCGATAGTCATGAACGAAAAAATGAATGAAGAAAATAACGAGAGGAGAAAGCATGAAGATAATGGTATCAGAACGATGGCGGCGGAGACTCGACGGCGGCTGAGCCACCTTTGTCAAGCTCCATGCCTACCTTCGACCTTACCCTAACGTACCTTAACTTGGATCGATCCTCGATTATGAAACTTGCAGAACCTCGATACTCGAAAATAACATAAAGAAAAAGAAAAAGCAGCAGAAGGAATGCTTCTTTGAAAATGAGCAATTGCTCTCGTCGACCACCCCTTATTTATAGGTAAAGATTTGATTTTTTTATTATTATAATTATTCTATTATATTATTATTAATGTTTAAACCTTAAAACGTCATAAATTCTGTACACGATCTCCTTTTCGAGCAAACTCAAAGTAAACAACTTCATTTCTTAATACTCTACACAATGACTATAATATTGATATAGTTTAGGTCATGCATGGAAAAACTAATTTTTATACGATGTGCTTAAACTTCAAAAATCTGTAGCGGTTACGTACGAACTCCTTTTTTAGAAATCTTAGTGCCAATAGTTCTCTTTTGAAAAACCCTACAAAATGAGTATAATATTGACATGCTTTTGACTTATTCATGAAAAGTTCAATTTTCAAAGAAACGTTTAAAAGTTTTACCTGGTGCCAATTTCACATGGTAGATCCTAATAGGGTATAGTCTCTTCCTAAAATCATTAATTAGTCATAGTAAGATATCTAAATCGTATTAGGAAAATTCGGTGTATTACACCCAGAGGCAGCAAGATAGAGAGAGCGAGCAATAGAAATTTCAGGCGAGAAAGAGAGATGGATAGAAAAGGGAGAAGATGACCTATCTTAGGCAGTGAGACGGCGGCAAGACTCGATTTTCGCTGGGGAAGCAGCGGCGAAGCGCTGCTAGGAGAGAAGGGATAGTGAGTTGATGTGTGCTATGGAGAGAGAAGTTAATTGAAGGAAGGGAAATCAGGGAAAAAGGCTGGACATATTTAATAGCTATGTTTTGGCAAGATACTAAAGCTCCATTTGATAGACAGGTTAAGCCCATATATACAGATTTAAATTGATGTTAATTTGCGTTTGGTATTAAATATACTTAACTAACGGGCCCGTTTTTATAACCAAAGCCTGTGTTTATGCCCTAGTTGAAGAGGGTTTATAATCCCTCAAGACCCCGGGTATTAAAATTAACTTGGATGCATAGTAAAAGGCGGAAGAATTTTTTTTCCAAAAATACCCTCCCCAACCTTTCCTCTCTTTCATTTGTATCTGTCCCATTTCTTTCTTCTGTGTGAGTGAAATGTGTGCGATGCGAGTGTTTTCCAAAGTGAAGGTTCGAACAAGATGGTTTTTTCCACTGCTTTACTCTTTCTTCTCCACTGCTTGCCCTCTTCTCTCTATCTATCCCTCTCCCCTCTTTTATTTCTCGCTATCCCTAACTGCAACCTACGCGTTGCTTGCATTCCGACCTCTTTGCATTTGTGGGCTCTTTTTTTCCTGCAACTTCTCCTGCCCCTGCCCCTTTAGATGTGGTGAAGCTAGGAGATTAAGGCGAAAACCTGTTGAATAGGGGCAGACATTGTGCTCAAAGACTTCAGCTTTTTTTAGCTGAAATCCTGAAAGGAATGCCTCAATTTTTCCTTATATAGGTGAGCTTTAAGGGTTTGACTTTATTTTATTTTATGGCTGCTCCAAGTTGAAGATATGTTTTTCTTTTTATTCAAGCTGAAGTGGTCAATTTCTCACTTTTTTATTTTGGTTTTAAATTAATTTAGTCTGTAATAGTGTGTAGGTTGGTTGAGATAAAAGGGTATGAAATGGAAGAGGATCATGAGTTGATCCTAAAAATAGCTTTTGAATGGAGATGCATTGGATGAGGGGTAATGGTTCATGGGTCTGATCAGTTTACTTTCATGTATTTTGATGCTCATTTGATTTATTTCTTTCCATATTTTTGTTAGTATTTTCCATGTCATTTTGGAGTTGTGGGACTTGCTTATTTCAGAATGGCATGAAAATGAAAATTTTAATGGGCTTCTTTCTTTTGATAAGTAGTTGTTGGAATTTTTCCTACTTTGTTACCCGTAGAAATTCCCTAGGTGTTGCATTTGCTAAGTTGTACGAGCGCCATGGAGATGTTTCAAATGCACGGGTGAAGCTGATATAAAGATCAAAGATACAGATACATGGACTAAGTGGTCAAAGGCGGAAATAACAAGAGATTCTGATCACTGGATGTCTCTTCGTGCAAATTCCGATTCGTTTCTATTCATATATCCTGTTTCTATTCGTATATCCTCTCTGTAGTGTCTCTCCATGAATCATGTATTTCGTTGATCACACTGAAAATATTAGTTATGATAGACCCAAATGAGATGGTGGAGCAGTATAGTTTAATTGCATCATGTTCTTATTATAAATGCTTGCATGTTTTTTTAAATCATGGATCAATGCAGTTTGAATCGTGGAAAATGGGTGTTGAAAAAATGCAGTTTGTATGTTCCGGATCAATGCAGTTTGAATCATGTAAAATGGGTGTTGAAAAAATGCAGTTTGTATGTTCCGGATCAATGCAGTTTGAATCATGTAAAATGGGTGTTTAATCGTTCCATCGAGCCTTTATATTCGGATGAAACATGTCGATTTTTAAAAAATGAGCTGTTGGGAACCCCATGAATTTATATTTGTTTTGATGATGTTCCTCGAAACTACACTTAGATATTTTGGAAACCAAGTAGTCACTGTCATCTATTAAGGATTATCTTAAGTGTAATAGAAGCAGATCGTTTTTGGTACATAAATAACGATCTGTATTATTCTAGTAAAA
>JAPKLX010000195.1:0-27199 GCA_026898415.1 Leonotis leonurus | reverse complement strand
CGAGAGAACATCATCAAAACTTTAAAATATTTGTGGGGTTCCCAACAGTTTGGTTTCAACATTAACATGTAGTTTCGAGGAACATCATCAAAACAAATAAATTTATGGGGTTCCCAACTGTCTCCACTCGAACTAGTGTACACAATGGACTGTGTGTCAGCGAAAGGTTGACCGGTCAAGTGTCTGTGGGAAGTGGCCACTTCCCCGGCACAAATAACATTCAGATATGGTTGATTACAAAGAACTAGGACTGATCAGTCAAACTAGAACTTTCTCAAGGAAATGCTTTTGTGAACATAGGTGCTTTAGAGACAAAAATCCCTATGTATCACTCAGAATGGCTTGACAGTTATATATGTAAGTGTGCGATTTCGGCACGTGTCTACTGAGTACAATTTGTACTCAGCCCTGCATGTATTTCTAAACGTGCAGGTTAAGAACGAAGAAGATACGGGTGCTACGTTGGGCTTTTGTCGGTCTCCTAGGAGCTGACTCTTGGGGGTTCTACGTGTCTTCATACACGTAGGATTTCGTTACGCGATCCTACATTTCCGCTGCTAGACCCTTATGTAATAAGACCGAGTTTTGAACTCTTTAATTTAGTTACGTGATGTAACGAGCTTATGACTCTGACTTCATGAATTTACGGAATGAACCCTTGATTTATGTTATGAGAGGAATATTCATTGTCTTACTCTCGTCATTTATTCCTTTCATTAGTCACGTTCCCGGCTTTACTAGACTTAGTAGAAAGCGGGCGTGACAATCCAATTTATTTAATTGGGTTCTAAATTAAGAGAAATAATATCTCTACTTCTATTAAGGATTTATTTAAAAGTATTAATATTCTAAAGTTATGTAAAGAGTTAAATAAATAGAACTTATAATATTAATTGAATAATTAATTATTGAGAATTAATTATTTCATTAAGTGTTAATAAACTTATTGCACTTAAATGCAATTACCGGGGTAATTGAATTGAGGATTCAACACCGTATAAGTAATATTGATCGGAAGTATCAATATCTCAATTTAACTAGTCGAAACAAGAACTAAGAATAATATATTCTTACAATTAAATATTTCAAATGCACTAAGGGCATTTTAACTTATACGAGCTCTTCTAAAGGTTTTTACGAGAGACCTGTTTCGCGTTTTGAGATCAAATCAAGTGCAAATCGAAGTTATCCAAGTAGGCTTTCTATTACAAAGAAAATTATGTGTGCCGTATGCTATTTATGTTGTTTTCGAAAGGAATTCAAATTGAGGAAATATGTTTCAAATTATTGTCTTGCCGAAAATGATTTATGTTTTGTATCAATGCCTATCTGATTAAGGGTACCTGGTGTAAGGATCCTGGATTCCTAGTTTAAGGATCCGAAGAATTTAAATCGAATTCGGGTTCCAGTGGATGGTGTAACCTACTCGAACTAAATGTGCACAAATAACCGGGATTCATCGAAGTTGTTGACTGGTTACAGTGGACCGTGAGTCATCTTAGCGGGTTGGCCGGTTCGGTGTCCGTAGAAGGTGGCCACCTTCTCGGTACCATAAAATAAAAGGGCAGATATGGCATGATACTAAAGAACTTAGACTGTGCAGTCAAATTCAGGTTTCACAAAAGGACTTATTGAACGTAGGTGCTTTTAAAGACAAAATCCCTACGTGTCACTCTTACGGCATTGACAATTATATATGTATGAATGTGATTTCGGGCAATGTGCCTACTGAGTACTTTTGCACTCAGCCCTGCATGTATTTATAAATGTGCAGGTTGAGACGTGATGATGGGAGATGCTATGGTGGGCTTGTCGGTCTTTAAATTAAATCTTGGGTGTCTACGTGTCTTCATACACATAGACTTCAGTCGATTTTTATTCCGCTGCGTGAGTTTCCATCAGTTTTCGTTTGGTGAAGTTGCCAATTATGTAAATTAAATTTTCAGCTGAACTGAACTCAGTTATCAAATGATCTTTCAATTCAGTCAAAGTTTTCAGTATAATCAATGTTCCACCTTATCCTTCATTTATTTATCCTATTAGTCGCGCGCCCGGACTCTGCCGGGGAGGGCGGAGGGTCGGGGTGTGACACCCCACCCTTTCTCTTTCAATGCATTCGCCTCTTAGCTTTTCTCATCTCAATAGGGTGAGCAATGGTTCGATTCGGTTAAAAACCAAACCAAAATATTAAAATTAAATAAACCAAATTGCTTAAAAATTAAAAGCAATCCGACCAAATCTATATATATATAAAACAAGAAACATCAATTTGCAATCAATTTCAATGACGATTTTGTAAATAACTTTAATTTCAATGACAAAGATTATATAACTATTAAATTAAAAAAATTGACATTATTAGGATTTAATCTCAGTACCTTTTATTACAAAGAATGTATTGTGAGCCAATAGAGCAGCAAGATAAATTAAATATTGAACAATTCATAACATACATGTACAAACCGAATTCGGTTTAGGTTTTAAAATTTATTTTAGAGTTTAAGGTTTACGGTTTATTTTATTGTTTACTTTAGGATTTAGCTTACGTATTATGAATAAATTAATTTTTAAATTTTATAAATTTTATGGTTCATTTTCCCTCTCCTATAACACTTTTCTCCTAAACTTATTTTATTTTGTTCATAAAAATATTTACAATATTATGCATATTAAATTAAAGATCTTGACAATACCTTTAATTTGATATGTATAATACAAAATATAAAATTAATATAAAAAATTATAATACATTAATAAATTAAAATAATTATATATACACATATTCTTATACATATAATATATATATATAATGTTCCTAATTATGAAGTTGAATACTCTTTATAATATGTTTTAATACTATGCAGAAAGGGCGAATTAGATATAGTATCTCAATCTATTTTTACTATAAAATTTCAATGTTATCTAATATTTTTCTTAATTTTATTTTCTTATATCTAAGTTTAATATTTTATTTAGTACTAAAAACTTTTCCTATTTGATCAGGGTTTATAATTATTTTTTATATTTAATACTAATAATTATAATCAATTTGTACAATTGATAAATTCAACACTAACATATACCGACTCCGTCTCACTTATTTAGACATATTCCTTTATTTAGTAATTAAAACACCATGTTCTTCAAAAGCTATTACAACTCAATATTGGAATGAGTGTCAAAAGTAAATGAATTTAAATAAGTGGGACGGAAGGAGTATAGTTTTTCAAAAAATATTTCTTTAATGTATTATTATAAATATTAATTAAATGCTAAATTTAATAGTAAAACATAGAGTGAAATACAAATGGTCATTCCATTTAGGAGCTCTATTAATTTACACAGTACAAGTTATATATAAATATTAAATATATTGAATTAAATAATTTTAACTTTATTAATTTACTAGCTTTATTTGTAGATAATTTTAACGTTATTGGCCAAAATTATATAAATATTAAATATATTAAATTATATATTTTTTAAAATTTAAACAAATAACTACTTTTATTTTCTCTCTCTTATAACTTTGCCTCCTAAAATTAAAATACATATATTATTAAAATTAATTAAAATATAATTATTAATATAGTTGTGATATATGAAAAATATATAACAATGTGGTACTATATGTTGTGATAACTAATTTGATCAAAATTATATTTAAGATTAATATAATTTAATATATTAAAATAAATTTTTAAACAATAACTAATACACGAATTTGTACAAAAATTGAAAATTAATTTTTAAGGATAACTTTGTAGTTGACTTCAAATTATTAATTCGTTGTTACATAAAATTATGTCAAATATTTATTATTACATAACAAAATTAAAATTTCACAACAAAATCTAACTACAAATAATAATGACTTCAAATATATGTATGATGAATTTTTATCAATATACACATATGTTTAAATAGTTATGTAATATCCTCTTATTTGTTAATTTTAATGTATTGTTATGTATTAATAAAAAATGACCCTTTATAAAATAAGAAATAAATTGAATAAGGTAAAATAAATCGAAGTTATTATTTCAAATCGCTGATCATGCTTCTCAAATTTTGAAACTGTAACCGAATTGTCCTCAACATAGTCACAATTGAGAATAACAAATAAAATCGGATTACAGTATTTTTAATTTCTTTAAATATTTCTATGCATAAATTATTTATAAATAAATAATATCGTGCATAGCATGGGTGAAATACTAGTTATTTACAAAACCAAACCAATCCAAATTGAAATTTAAAATTCAGTTACGGTTCGGTTTTTGGTTATCCAAAAATTCTAATTATATATTTTCTCCACGATAAATTTATTATAATTTGCACTCGAAAATTGATGTTCAAATTATTTCAATAAAAACTTTGTTCAATCTTACATATGATAATTTAAAACATGTAATAAAGATTGAGAAAATTAATTATTCAATCACTTTCAATTTCTAAGTTTACTCATTCATATTTTATGTTATTTGTTTATTTTTCTTTTGAAGATATATTTTAGTTTTATGTTAATTCTTTAGAATTTAGAACTTGTATTTATTCTATAAATGAAATTTTGTAACAAATACTCCATCCGTCCCACTAAACTTGACATCTTTTTTTCCGGCACGTTAATTGAGGAATGTGTATAAAGTAGTGTAATAGTGATAAATGTGGTAGGGCCCATACTTTTTTGAAGAAATAACTTTTTCCATTTTTGGGATGTGTCATTCTTAATAGAACGTCTCAAAAAGGTAATTGTGTCAAACTTAGTGGGATGATGGAGTACTATTTAAGGTTAAGTAATTTATTTATTATAATTTATAACATTATAATTAATATATTATAAAATTCGGTCGGTTCGGTTAATAAGCAAACCATTTTACTAAAAATCGATCTGAACCATAAAAAATTCGGTTCTTAAAAATTAAAACGAACCAAATACAAATATTTTAAAATCAAGCCAAACCGACCAAGCATCAATGGTTCGGTTCGTATTTTCGGTTTGGATCGATTTTTGCTCACCCCTACATCTCAGTCAACTCAACTTAATTAATATGGCACTTATATTAAAAATATTAAAAGGATGACGGTATTTAATATGTTTTTGTTCGGGTTTTTTCGTATCTCGAGTCTCGTGTTATAGTTTATTTAGTTAATTATGTTGTGTTTTAGTTCATTTTTATGTCGGGTGTTGAATTTTGATGGATAGGTTGATGGTGGTGAAGTTGTGTTGAAAAGAATGCCAAAGTAGTGCAATTTGGTCCGAGGGAGCGTATCGGTTGATCCGGGATCGAGCCGGAAGTGCGGGAGATGGCCGGGAGGCAAGGCCACCCCGCAGGCGCTAGCCATGCCACGCCCGCTGGGGTGGCACTCAAACATCGGGCAGAATGCTGGGGCCAGCGGGCGCTGGGCACGGTGCTCTGGAGATGACAGAAAAAGGTTGAAGAGAAGGTAAACATGCATCATCCTTATATCTGCAGATTCATATTCTATACAAATTTCTTAAGTTTACATTTATTTTGAATTTATTTAACGAAAAGAGGAAGCTTTACTAATACAAACAAACATATAGTTTCAAAATGAATCTAGATCAATCAACTCTTTATAATAAGAACAAATGTATTTTTATCCTTAACAAGTAATCTTAATTTAGGTACTATTTTTTTTTTCGTGCCGATGGCCAGTTCTACGTGGAAAAAATATCTTGTACTCAATGAATTTTGGTCACTTTATGAATTAGTACGAGTGCTTAAAACAGTAGGTAGTCGAGATTTAATGAATACTTATATTTTATTCCCTTCCACAAATCACAATTGAGTATTTGCTATTTATAATTTGTTTTGATTAAAACTGCGAGATTGTTTTTGGTCAAATGAGGACTTAAAAAGGAGTATTAAGTTAAGCTTCATCCTTTCCTTGTTTGCTATGGGTATTTCCACAATGAATAATCGTAAGTATGTTCTGTTTGGCGAAGGTAGAATAAAATGGAGCTATAGTTATATATCCAGCCTATTATAATAGTGTTCTGACTTCTTCTAATTACTACTAGGACGACAGCTTGTTGGGTCTACATTCATCAAATAGTTTAAGGGTGCTATACGATAAATACCATATTTTATAATTAAAATAAATAAATAATATGTATTTTATCATACACAATTTTAATTAAATAAATAAATAATTTTGAAAAAAATAAATAACATGCTAATAATATTTAATATTTTTAATGCAACATATATTAGGGCTATATATTACTAGTATTTCATACGAAAATTCTTATTATTTTTCAACCTAATAATTAATAAATAATTAAATTAACAAAAAAATGAAAATACAGACATGAGTTATGAAAAACTCAAACGTGGTATTTCATATGCAAATTATAATTATATTTAAATCTAGTAATTAATAATTTAAAAAAAAACACAAAATCCGGAAGTCCATTGTATAAATTCGGACGGTTTGGGCCCCACACCCAAACCAACCGGATTTTCGTATTTTTCTCCATTTTTTAAAAATATGATATTAATAATAAGAATAAGTTTAAGTTAATAATAGTAAAAAAAATATTAAGTAATGAAGCTTTCCCAATATATTATTGAAAGGTAGATAGAATAGAATTAATTTAGTAATTTTAGATATTTTTCAAGTAATATTTACAAAGTGGATATTTTTCTTGTATATGTTACGTAATAAGGTATTTACCATAAATTACCCATAGTTTAATGCTGTTGTAATGAGATATTGAATTCTTAGAAACATATAGTTTCAAAATGAATCTAGATCAAGCAACTCTTTATAATAAGAACAAATGTATATTTATTCTTAACAAATAATCTTAATTTATGTACTATTATTTTTTTTTTCGTGCCGGCATTGATGCATCGTGTATTATAGGTGAAATATAATATTTTATATTATTCGTCTCCCTAAATCTATAATTTTCTTTTAGTACGAAGTAAGATATTGTCCGCAACTTAGACATTTAATGACTCAAATTTTTGTGTTGTATGTGATGTTCCATAATTAAATTTTTATATATTTTAATTTAATTTTGTATTTTATGCTATAAGTTCATCTCACTTAAATAAGGTATAGAATTATTTTTTAACATCTAATGTCAGTTTAAATTAATTTTTAAGGTTGATTAATTTAAAATTAGGATATATATATATGTGTATATAAAATATTTTTCTATATAAATGTTAATTATAATTTATTATATTATAATTTTCATTTAAATAAATATTAATTAAAATGATAAATTTAGTTATAAAATATTTATAGGATCGGTCCCTAATTAAGTTATGCTCGCGGTGGATGTGACAATGTCATGTAAGTATAAAAATCACTATAATTTTCGTTTTTTGTTATTTATTATTTTTATTTTATATAAAATAAATATTAAATTATAACTTCATTAATAAATCCTACCTAGAAAGTAATAAATTAATAAACTTTTTATAAAAAAAAATATTATTTATCTACATGACATGCTACAACAGTTATACACATAGTTGTATCCGCTACAGCTAAAAGAACAATTCTAAAAACATATAATATGTAATACAATAGCAACACACTAAGGGCATGTTTGGTAGCAAAGATAAGATATAACATGATAAGATTAAATTTGTATAGTGTATAAGAATTATTTTAATCTCACCACTTCCTTATGATTAAAATATAGGGGGAAAATGTGATTTTGGCACGGACCTAGTGTTTAATAGCAGACCGACGTATTAATCACACTTGCTACCAAACACATTATTTAGTAAGATAATTTAATCTAATCATATTATATCTTGCTTACCAAACAAGACCTAAAATTCATCCACAATCGTGGTATCTCATGAAAGCAAATCATGCCAATACATAGATCAAATAATAACATAAACAAGGGGATTATGTAATTTATAATTATAAGCACTCCCTCCATCCATTAATATCATTCATTAATATCGTTAATGTTTATGACTCGGCATGAATTTTAATGTAGTGTTTAATTTTGTGAAAAAGTGTAGTAAGTGGAGTTTGAGATCCACTTGTTAATATTTTTTAATTAAAATATATGTATTGAGTAGAGTTTAGATTCCACATAATTTATTATTTTTATTTAAATTATATATATATATTAAATGAGGTGAGTCCACTTATTATAAATGATAAATTTTAAGTGTAAAAAATATTAGTAGAAAGACAAAAATAAAACATATTAAGACCACTAATGAAGGGAAGCGAGCAATCTTAGTTATTGGTGGGGGTTCGGTTCGTTAGCTGGTATTTGTTTAGTCATTCAGATAGTCAAAAAATCACCTCAACTGAAACAATTAAACTCATAATAAATGAGCTCTAGGAGGAGAATGTACTCAGTTTTTAGAATGATCCACTAACTGAAGGCTCGTGTTGTTTGTTGACCAAAGTTCAAGAACCGAGTTAACGTGCTTTAAAGTGGAATTCTTCTAAAATCCATTGCTCGATTTTGCTGCATGCTCTGCTCCCAAATTGTTTGGTGAACCAACTGATCGCTCCTCTAGTTGAAGTATCGGGCCCCTTTTTCGTTGCCTAGGAAGGAAATAATATTTAATAGGAGTACAATGATTTTATAATATATTTGGAAAGAATGATGCAATGATTTATAATATTTAATGCAGTACATATTAAAACAGAGTTTTAACAGTAGCTTGTTATCACCATATTTAAAATAGAAGTTATTTTTAAAAAATTAGTTAGATAAAAGAAATATATAGGTAATATATCTATTTTTCTCTTTCCTATTTCTTTCATTTTTTTTAAACTCTTTCAATTTCGTTCGAATAAACATATACAATATATACATATTAAATTAAAGATCTTGGCAAGAGTTTTAATTTGATAGATGATATGTAATAAACAAATTTAATATAAAATAGTTATAATCATTTAAATTTTTTAATATATATATATATATAGGGGTAGGATCGAGCGAGAACCAAGTTTTATATAGGAACTAAAACTTATGCATGTTATCTATTATGTTGATGCTTTACACGTATTATCTTAATGCATAACATAATAATGCAATTTTATTCATTAACCAATACATCATAATTTCAATGCATTATATGCATAAATTGAATGCACAATAAATATTGATCATAGATTATACAAACATTAATAACCCAAATTAATTCTTAGTTCTTATACAAAGATCAGTTCTTATTTAATCTCTTCCCTATATATAGGTACTCTTATTTATTTTAATCACTCCATCAAAAATACATACACTTTCATTTTTAATCACTCCATCAAAAATACATACACTTTCATTTTTTCTTAAATAAGCACCTATGGTTGTTGGCTAAGAAAGATTCCATTCCCTTTGTGATAAGAGAAAGAAGAGAAAATTCTTGCGTATTCAACTAGCTAAAATTAATAAAGCAATAAGTAAAAGATGCAGTAATCATGACGACAAGCGTGACCTCAACAAAATCTAGAGAATAGTTCTTGAATCAGACATCATGTTCATTCACAAATCCAAATTCCAGAAAAGACGGACAATTAAATCTTAGACAAATCCGAATAACACGACACCGTCTCTTAGTCAACCGCTGTTCCTCTTCTCCCATTACATCTGTCCAAAAATTATACTCCTACTATATATATATAGCGGCATTTCCTACATTTATTCATCAACCAAAACTAATTTCAGCAATCTAGAGAAAGAGAGAGACCCTTTATAATCATATCAATGGCGGTCAAGGTCTACATAGTGTATGTATCTCTGCATCTGCACCTCTCCCTCTTGTGAATACTTACTTCACTTCTATAGTTCTATTATTTCCCAACTCTCTGTTTTTGTTTCTGTTTCTGTTTCTTATTATTATTTTTATTTTTTCTGATGTACATTAAGCAATTATTTCACATTTTGAGACATCTTCTGTCGATTTTGATGTTTACTATCCCCAACATTCTGAATTAGCATTATTGGATCATTATATATCTAACTGTCTTTTTTGTGCTCATTCCGAAGACAAAGAGTTAGTTAATTTCAGTTCCTGACTTTGTAAACATGCTAATTTAATCCGGGAATGGATGAGTTCTTAATGTTGTGTATGTAGCAAAGTCAGCAATGGTGTGCAGCAGCTTTATCAAAAGGCGTGCAATTTTGTCAAAAATTGTGTGCTGCATTTGGAGGATGCAAAGTCAGAAATGTAGTGCACGGCTGTTTTCACTCCTATATATATATGTAGTAGTGCAGCGGCTCTGTAGAGTAGAGTAGCAAAGCACAGATAGCAAAAAGAAGCAAAAGTGTGTGTTTTGTGTTGCTCTCATTTGTAGTATCGTATCACAATCTTTCATAATACAATCTGTTCTTCGTTCTTGCCCGTGGACGTAGACAATTGTCGAACCACATTATATCTCGTGTTCATCTGTTTTCTATTTCGTTATACTTGAATTATAGACGCTTCCGCACAACAAACTGGTATCAGAGCCACGGTTCTGATTTTTGGTCGAAAATTCAAGTTGTTCGAAACAAGTTTCTGTTTGTTCATAGACATAGCTCTCGTTGCCAGGAGTCCAACGGTGCAAACGGCATAAAATTTGGACGTCAAACGAGCGCATACGATCAAGTCAAAGTTCTGCAAAAAATTTTCAAAATTTCGCAGCGGAGAAGACGATGAACAGTACTCCGTGAACAGTACCCGAACCGGTCAACCCGTGAACAGTACCGGTCAAACCCGTGAACAGGAACAGTACCGGTGAACACATCTGTGAGCTCTGTTTCTTTAAATCAGAACTCGAAAGTTGATCGAAGATGTCTGCTCTGAACGTGAAGGTTGACAAATTTAACAGGAGGAATAGTTTTGGCTTATGGCAGATCAAGATGCGATCGTTGCTGAAGCAGCAGGGACTGTGGGCGCCGCTAACTGAAAAAGCAAAGAAGGCAGACGAGAAGGATGAAGAGTGGAAAACTCTAGAAGAAAAGGCCCACTCGACAATCATGTTGTGCCTATCTGACGATGTTATCATCGAAGTTGCTGATCAGGAGACTGCTGCTGCCCTCTGGATGAAGTTGGAGAGTCTATACATGACGAAGTCTCTAACCAATAAGTTGCTCCTGAAGCAACGTCTGTTCCGATTACGTATGCAGGGAGGTACACCCCTTCGGGATCATCTGGAAAATTTAAATAAAATTTTGCTAGATTTGCGTAATGTTGATGTTAAAGTAGAAGATGAGGATGCTGCTTTAATTCTACTAGTTTCTTTGCCTGAGTCATATGAAAATTTTGTTGAGACTTTTATGACTGGGAAAGAAACTCTGTCCCTGGAAGATGTTCGATCTGCTCTCCACATCAGAGAAGATCGTCAACAGGCAACTAGTTCAGCCACAGAAAATCAGGCATCTGGGCTATCTGTTACGGGCAAGGGACATAAGAAATCTGGAAAGAAGTCGAATTTTAAAAGTTCAAAAGGTCCTAAGCCTGGAGACATCTGCAACTACTGCAAAGAACCGGGTCATTGGAAGAATGACTGCCCAAAGAAGAAGAAGAAGCAGGACACGAAAGAAAGTGCAAACGGTTCTGCAACTGTGGCAGAAGCTGATGGGGATTCTGAAGAAGATCTGGTCCTGGTTGCAGATGAACAGTCACACAGAAATGATGTGTGGATTCTAGACTCTGGAGCGTCATATCATCTCTGTCCCAACAGGGAGTATTTCACTACTTACGAGCAGATAGATGGAGGCAACGTTTCCATGGCCAACAGTGCTGTCTGCAAGGTGGTTGGAATGGGCTCGATCAGGATAAGGACGCATGATGGAGTATTCTGCACCTTGAGCAATGTCAGGCATGTTCCGCAGATGACGAAGAATCTGATATCTTTGAGTGTTCTTGACAGCAAGGGTTTCAGTTTCAGAGGTGAAGGTGGAGTTATGAATGTTTGTCGAGGTTCGAAGGTGGTTCTGACAGCCTTGAAACGTGGCACCTTGTATATTCTGCGAGGTTCTACTGTGGGAGGTTTTGCTGATATTGCATCATCCGAGGTTCCGACCAAGGATATGACAAAGCTATGGCGTATGAGGCTTGGTCATATGGGAGAACGAGGTATGCAAATTATGTCGAAGCGTGATTTTCTTTCTGGACATAAAGTGCAGAATCTTGAATTCTGCGAACACTGTGTATTTGGGAAGCTTCATCGAAGCAAGTTTCAAAAGAAAGGTGTTCATCAGACCAAGGGGACTCTTGACTACATTCATATGGATTGTTGGGGTCCGGCACGTGTTGAATCTATTGGAGGTCACAGATACTTTGTGTCGATGATTGATGATTACTCAAGGATGACTTGGGTGATTATGATGAAACATAAAGGTGAAGCTTTCAAGAGGTTCAAGCAGTGGAAAACTTTGGTAGAAAATCAGACTGGGAAGAAGATCAAGCGATTGAGAACGGATAATGGTCTGGAGTTCTGTTCGTCTGAGTTCAATGAGTTCTGCAAGGATGAAGGGATTGCTCGACACCACACCATCAGACATACACCGCAGCAGAATGGTGTGGCAGAACGCATGAATCAGACATTGCTGGAGAGAGCAAGATGCATGCTCTCTCATGCTGGTTTGGCTAGAAGTTTTTGGGCAGAAGCAGTTAACACGGCATGTTATCTGATCAACCGTGGACCCCACACTGGCATTGACTGCAAAACACCTTACGAGGTATGGTCTAATATACCTGCAGATTACTCTTTGCTGAGAGTTTTTTGGTTGTACTGTTTATTATCATGTGAGTGAGGGTAAATTAGAACCAAGAGCTAAGAAGGGTGTATTTGTTGGTTATGGGGATGGAGTTAAGGGATATAGAATCTGGTCACCTTCAGAGAATAGAGTGATTCTCAGTCGAAATGTGGTGTTTGATGAAAATTCTATAATTAACTCTGTTGTGAAGTCTATTGGTGTAGAGAATTCTAGTAGTGTTGATAAACAGGTGGAGCTGCAAGTCACTCAAGATGAGAGTGAATCACAACTTCCAAGTGGAGAAGATCAACACACTACTACTGAAATTTTTAGTTCTGATGTTCATCCAGAAGCTCGTCAGAGAAGCATTGCTATTGACAGAGCTAGGAGGACAGGTGTAAAGCCTCCGTTGAGGTACGGTTTTGAGGAGATGGTGACATATGCGCTACAGGTCGCCGATGAGGTGGAAGATGAGTCATCGACAAATGAACCATCCACATACAAAGAAGCTGTTTCGGGTAGCGAGCGTGCTAAATGGCTCGCTGCAATGGGAGAAGAGATGGAATCACTTTCCAAAAATCTGACTTGGGAGCTGGTCACACGGCCTAAGGAGAGAAAGATTGTTACTTGCAAATGGATTTTCAAAAAGAAGGAAGGAACCACACCAGATGAGGGTGTCCGATACAAAGCTCGGCTAGTGGCAAGAGGGTTCACGCAGAAGGAGGGGGTTGACTATAATGAGATTTTCTCACCAGTGGTCAGACACACCTCCATCAGAGTGTTACTTGCAATGGTTGCACATCAGGATCTGGAACTTGAGCAACTAGATGTGAAGACAGCTTTTCTACATGGATTGCTCGAGGATGATATCTACATGACTCAGCCAGAGGGATTCGTGGTTCCAGGCAAGGAGAATTATGTTTGCAAGCTGAAGAAGTCCTTATACGGACTAAAGCAGTCTCCAAGGCAATGGTATAAGAGATTTGACAGTTATATGATCCAGCTGGGATACAGCAGGAGTCCGTATGATTGTTGTGTGTATCACAACAAAGCTGATTATGGTTCGATGATCTATCTTGTTCTGTACGTGGACGATATGCTTATAGCTGCGAAGTCCAAGTCGGATATTGAGAAGTTAAAGGCTCTTCTCAGTGCTGAGTTTGATATGAAGGATTTGGGTGCTGCGAAGAAAATTTTGGGCATGGAGATTTATAGGGAAAGAGATCAGAAGAAGCTTTTCTTGTCACAGAAGAGCTACATTGAGAAGATTTTGTCAAGATTTGGCATGTCTACAGCTAAGCCTATTGATACTCCAAGTGCTGCAAATATCCATTTGACATCTGACTATGCACCGAAATCTGAAGCTGAGCAGGAGTACATGTCTCGAGTTCCATACTCTAATGCAGTAGGGAGTCTGATGTACGCAATGGTCTGTACTAGACCAGACATTGCACATGCTGTTAGTGTTGTCAGCAGGTTCATGGGACAACCTGGAAAAGAGCATTGGCAGGCTGTGAAGAGGATTTTTCGCTACCTAAGAGGTACGTCTGATGTTGGTCTCATTTATGGAGGTGATACTCACTGTTCTGTGACTGGTTATTCTGATTCTGATTATGCTGGAGATGTTGATAGTAGAAGATCTATGACTGGTTATGTTTTCACTCTTGGTGGTTCTGTTGTAAGTTGGAAGGCAACTTTGCAGGCTGCAGTAACACTGTCTACGACTGAAGCAGAGTATATGGCATTGACAGAAGCTGCTAAAGAGGGAATCTGGCTGAAAGGGCTAGTTGGTGATCTTGGTCTACATCAAGAGCAAGCTGTTGTGTTTTGTGATAGTCTGAGCGCTATCTGTTTAGCCAAGGATCAGGTCCACCATGAGAGGACCAAACATATTGATGTGAGGTATCATTTTCTGAGAAATGAGAAGAGAATCAAGGTGAAGAAAGTAGGTACTGCTAATAATCCTGCTGATATGTTCACCAAGCCGGTCCCGCATAGCAAGTTTCGACATTGTCTGGACCTGCTTAACGTCATGAGCTGTTAGTTGCCCGAGGAGGGCAAATCTGAGGCAAGAAAGGAGAAATCTGTTCGTCTGGCATTGTAATGATGCATCTGCAAGGAGGATCCAAGTGATGCTCGTGTTCGTCCAACATTTGAGGTTTCATCTAATGATGTACGAGGTGGAGAATTGCAGCAAAGTCAGCAATGGTGTGCAGCAGCTTTATCAAAAGGCGTGCAATTTTGTCAAAAATTGTGTGCTGCATTTGGAGGATGCAAAGTCAGAAATGGAGTGCACGGCTGTTTTCACTCCTATATATATATGTAGTAGTGCAGCGGCTCTGTAGAGTAGAGTAGCAAAGCACAGATAGCAAAAAGAAGCAAAAGTGTGTGTTTTGTGTTGCTCTCATTTGTAGTATCATATCACAATCTGTCATAATACAATCTGTTCTTCGTTCTTGCCCGTGGACGTAGACAATTGTCGAACCACATTATATCTCGTGTTCATCTGTTTTCTATTTCGTTATACTTGAATTATAGACGCTTCCGCACAACAGTGTATATGCAAGTGAGGGACTGCCTTGGATGTATATACTGTAAATTAAAGATTAGAAATGTTTGTGCAATGCATTGCTCTGCAACTTTCAGGAAACCATGTTATTTTGTGAGGTGATGCATGTGGTCACAATAAAGTTGCATTTATTAATCTAATAAGAATCAGAAGAAGATAATAGCCTTGCAAGTTCCTTAACATGCGGATCTGGTGACAGTCTTTTGTTTAAGTAATTTAATTGACATATCATGTAATTCTTCATCCCAATTAATTTGGTTGCACAGTTATTACTCCACATACGGCCATGTGGAGAGACTGGCGGAAGAGATCAAGAAAGGAGCAGAATCAGTGGAAGGTGTGGAGGCTAAACTGTGGCAGGTTGGTCAAATAGCAACCACTTCAAAACTAGAGTGTTTAACTATGATGAAAAGTTGTTGATCATTTGAGTGCTGTAATGAATGAATTCGAGAAGGTCCCAGAAACTCTGTCGGACGATATTCTTGCCAAGATGGGGGCCCCAGCCAAGAGCAATGTACCAATAATCAAGCCAAGTGAACTTCCTGAGGCTGATGGCATCATATTCGGTTTCCCAACTAGGTTTGGAATGATGGCTGCTCAGTTCAAAGCCTTCTTCGATGCGACCGGAGGTCTATGGACGACTCAAGCCCTAGCCGGGAAACCTGCAGGCATCTTTTACTGCACCGGTAGTCAAGGAAGTGGACAAGAAACTACCGCGTGAGCTCTTCACTCGAGACAGATCAAATCAGTTTATAATACTCTTAAAAATGCTTATTTATAACTTATTAAGGTCAAAATATTGTGCAGCTTGACAGCCATTACTCAGCTGACTCATCATGGTATGATATTTGTCCCCATTGGCTACACATTCGGAGCCGGTATGTTTGATATGGAACAGGTGAAGGGCGGTAGCCCCTACGGTGCTGGAACCTTTGCCGGAGATGGGTCAAGGCAACCCTCTGAGATTGAGCTAGGAAAAGCTTTCCACCAAGGGAAGTATATCGCCACCATCACCAAGAAGCTCAATGGAACTGCTTGATATTTCTTTATTGATCTCATCAACTGCTGCTTCCTCCTATACAAAACGTAATTTTCATTCTATTCTTCTTTCAGGTTATGTTATGTCTACATGATCAGAAACAAAGTTGGTTCTTATAGTATAGTAGATTACTGTCATGTTTACTAGCTTCTTAGTCAAAGAGAGATATTTCTTTGATTGCACCAATGAAATTGTTACATTACCCTTATATGGTTTAGGTCATCTTGGATTATTAGTAAAGTTTGTCTGAATAATTATTAAGTTGGCTTCGGATTTACCAAAATAAGATAACAAAATAATATTGGACCAAAATTTCATTGTTTGAAGTGTTAGAAGCACCGACTAATATATAAGGTCTGATTCAAGAAAATTTGATTTTCTAGCAAAATATATTATTTACTCCTTTAAGGAGATATTTAAATAATATTAGTAAAGTTTGTTTGAAAAATTAAGATTGATATTGGTGTGCTACTCGAACGATGATTAATGTAATCCAATTTTTAAAAGAATAATTAAAATTATGAATATATGCTAAACTTCCTATGACCATAGAAACTAGTGGTAAAAGAACGGAACAATATAAATTATGTTTCATGACTAAAGAATTGAGTTTCACAAATGTGTAAATTGGTTACAATCGTACCATTATAATTTATGATTTATTATATGGTGAATTTTCATAAGTATGCCAAGTTTTTCATCCCTATATGATCAATATTTAAATAAAAATAACTATGACGCTTTCTAGGTTTGCCAATGTTTCTGATCAGTTTTATATAATTACATCAGCATATGCTTAAGTATAACAGTATAAATAGATTAATATGTTATGTAGTATTCAAAAATAAGTATACCTCTTCGTCCAGAAAAATATTTAACATTTTACTATGTACGGCAGTCCAACACAAAACTCAACACTTGAAATTTCACTTTTACAATACATAATGCACACAATTGAATTAAATATAATAAATTTAGTAATTAATTAAAAATAATATATTAAGTGTGATTCAAATTCCATTCATTATGCATGTCCGCTCTTGGCCAAGCACCTTATTCAAAATGTTGTAAAATTAAAACATTAAGTTTTTCTTTTGCACCTAGGGAACATACAATATCTTGTTCAATAAAATAGAAATTTTTGTAGAAGGATTTAATTAACCAACATTGATGTAAATTCATCCAACAAAAAGTTTCTATGAAGTGTTTGATACTACTACAAGATTCCTCACTGGAAAATTCACTAAAAAGTCAAATAATGTGGTATGAATGTATGATTACCAAAAACATCTGATGCATCAATCAAGCCAAGCAAGTGTGTAAGTAACATTAACTTTCCATGACTTGTTTTCTTTTATTTATTTTTGCTTTCTGCTTCATATAGCCATGGCTTTCAATTCACTTTTAACCATTCTTTCATTTTCCTTTTCATTTTCTTTCTCCTGCTCTTATCTTAAAGTAAAACATGCTCCAATTTGAGCTGATTCAGAATTTAATTTTTTTCAGCAGAAACGTGAGCTTGTCTGTGTGTGTTTACTCCATCAAATTTTAGTCATTAGTAGGAAAAGATTGTAAAACACATGCCACTGATACCATCAAGAAAATCTTGGCACTTCTAGTAAGTGTTTACTAAATATGACAGGATAGATTAGAATTAGGGATATCTTTGAGATTAATTAAATCCCACCATTCTAGATGTGATATTTATCAAGAAAATAATCACTTATTTTGAGTTTTATCACGGTTTTGAAATGTCATACTGAGTTTAATCATAATTAGTAACACTAGACTAATTTATGTTAATTTTATCTATTCGATCCTATCTCAGACTTTTTCCGCTGAGTAAACACCCCTTAATTAAAGCTTTATAGCTTTTGAATGATAATTTCTAAGCAAGGTCTCATTCACAAATAAAACTAATAGAGAAAGGTTTCTCTTGAATACTTGTGTTTGTTGAATATTAAAGTCAATGACATTATTACTAGGTTCTGTGTTTCTTTGTTCATTTGAATTTATTTACTTACCAATATTACTTCTGAATTTTGATTGATAAAAGAAGTTTCCAAATAATTTATTTTATGACAAAATCTAAAAGGTTCTGAAAAACATATCAAATTGTATGACAAAGTATTAAAACTGTACTTGTTTGATTGATGATTCAATTAAATGATCAATTGAATACTCGATAAAAAGCTCTGTAATATGCTTCTCAACAAATGAACCCGACTATATTTTGGAATAGATCGGTTCAAACTCGAGCTCGACTCGATAAAATTATGAATCTTGAAATCAGTATCGAATCAAGCTTCAAACAAACTTTTTTCGAATCGAGTCTCGAACAGCTCGCAAGTAGCTCTGTTCATTTACAACTTTTTAGTCTCATTTTGTTCGTCTAAACTTAGGTTTTTCGTAGCTTTATTCGTATTATTTTTCCTCGTTCCGTGATATTTTGGCCCGATTTATGTTTCATTTTATGTTTCAGGATCATTGGCCTAAACGAGCGTCGAAAGTGGAAAAGAAATGAGAAAAGACGAGAAAACGAAGAAGTGTGCCGAAGGACACGCGACAGAGCGGGTCAGCGGCCGCTGACCCATGATCAGCAGTCGCTGACTAGCCAGGCAGAGCCAGCGCCCGCGCCAGCCGCGCGCCAGCGGCCGAAACAGGCCGCGCCACACGAGTCAGCGGCCACTGACATATCTAAGCGGTCGCTGACTCCGAGTTTTTCGCGCGGGCCATTGCAACGAACCCTAGCGCCACTCGGAACAAACCTAGTCAGCGCTCGGTGACTTCCAGAGACCGCTGGCCTTCCTCTCGTTATAAAAAGACACGTCGTGCCATTCATTCGATACATCTCAATTCTCCACGCTTCGTCCCGACTCCTTTTGGCACGAACTCCTAGACTAGTTTTCCAGCATATTTCCAGTATTTTTAGTTCGTCTCGATCCCGCAATCAAGGGTCGAGACTTAGCATTCTAGATAGAATTTTTTGTTCCATTCTTCGTTTTAGAGTTAGCCGTTTACAACATTCGAACACCGTTATTTCCAAATTTTCATTGTCATTTCCAGACGTACTTCAAGTATTAATTCAAGTTCGTTTCTTTCCTTTTAATTATTGCTTTGTTTATTTACTTTTATCGTTTGTTTCATTTTATGCTTTCAATTCCTTTTATCGTTTTCAATTTGCAGATTTCTTTCCGTTTTTCTTTCGTCTTCAAACTTCAAGTTCTTTACTTTTCTAGATTAGATTTAATTTTTGTTCTTAGTTTAAACTTTAATTGCGGGTGTCTTCTTATGCGTGCATTCGTCATTTTATCTTCGTGTCTTGTGAGCATGTGAAATTTTGATTGTTTTTTTGAGCTACTTGGTCTTTATATATCGTGGGTAAATCGAAGCATGACTTATGTTTGAGATGAGACATGATTTGAATTCCTTAATTGATTAGGAGTTGATTTATGTTGTGAAACATACATGAACTAAGAAGTTGTAGAACATTAGGACCGGATTGTAGATCTTAGTAGAATGATTAAAATAGTGATGCATGATGATATAAATTGATTGATTCAATTGGCTAGTTGTTTACAACCACTTGTTGTGTATCCATGTTTTATTAAATGAACTTTGTCAAGAGGTCTCTGCTCCTATGGGAACCATGAGCACGGGAAACCGCGTGAGGATACATTAGGGAACCCCTGATTGTTCACACCTCGCGAAAATGACCATATAACTTGACATCGTTCTAAGTGACTTTCTTAAAGTTCTTAAAATATAGGAATACAAAAAGGATTCTACCCCGCTCTCTTAAATCAGAAATACAAATTTATAAAGAGATGGGTATGGGAAACCACATCGGGAAAACCCGATCATTCGGAGTACTCACCTGATGAATATTGTCCTAATATTCCTCATGTTGAAAGAAAGTAAAGAAAAGAAAAAGATACGCTATTTAAGATGGATAAAAGCTCTAGCCGATTATGTGATCTCAATAACATCTTGTGCATCATTATTTTGCATTGTTCGAATCGATTATAATCTAGTCTAGATGGTCTATTTACTTCTATGATCTCTATGTGACATGATGTGATGATATGATGATTAATTTTGGAATGATTTGAAGTCTTATCAAGAACACATGCCGTGATTAGATTTTTCCTAGCGATAGTTTAGACTAAGTTATGCTTGAGGACAAGCAAAGTTTTGTGTGTGGAGGGGTTGTTTAGTCTCATTTTGTTCGTCTAAACTTAGGTTTTTCGTAGCTTTATTCGTATTATTTTCCCTCGTTCCGTGATATTTTGGCCCGATTTATGTTTCATTTTATGTTTCAAGATCATTGGCCTAAACGAGCGTTGAAAGTGGAAAAGAAACGAGAAAAGACGAGAAAACGAAGAAGTGTGCCGAAGGACACGCGACAGAGCGTGTCAGCGGCCGCTGACCCATGATCAGCGGTCGCTGACTAGCCAGGCTGAGCCAGCGCCCGCGCCAGCCGCGCGCCAGCGGCCGAACCAGGCCGCGCCACACGAGTCAGCGGCCTCTGAAATATCTAAACGGTCACTGACTCCAAGTTTTTCACGCGGGCCGTTGCAACGAACCCTAGCGCCACTCGGAAAAAACCTAGTCAGCGCTCGGTGACTTCCAGAGACCGCTGACCTTCCTCTCGTTATAAAAAGACACGTCGTGCCATTCATTCGATACATCTCAATTCTCCACGCTTCGTTCCGACTCCTTTTGGCACGAACTCCTAGACTAGTTCTTCTTCGTGCCCCTTATCATGTCAAGGGTCGAGACTTAGCATTCTAGATAGGATTTTTCGTTCTGTTCTTCGTTTTAGAGTTAGCCGTTTACAACATTCGAACACCGTTATTTCCAGATTTTTATTGTCCTTTCAGACGTACTTCGAGTATTAAATCAAGTTCGTTTCTTTCCCTTTAGTTATTGCTTTGTTTATTTACTTTTATCGTTTCTTTCGTTTTATGCTTTCAATCCTTTTCATCGCTTTTAAATTCCAGATTTCTTTTCGTTCTTCTTTCGTTTTCAAACTTCAAGTTCTTTACTTTTCTAGATTAGATTTAATTTTCGTTCTTAGTTTAAACTTTAATTGCTTTCTTATTTACTTTCTTCGCCTAGCTATAGAAATCCAAGTCAAACTCTTTTTAATTGCTTTCCGTTTTTACGAACAAAGAATATAATCGCCCTGCTAAGCCTTCCTTGAGAATACGACTAGGGTCAACTTATTAATCTATAACGAACTCGTTCTTTTGCGAGCGACTTAATAAAATAACTTGAAAGTATATCGGCTGGAAATATTTCTCGTGCCCGTAACTGAGTCCCTTTATCGGACAGTGGGTCTGGTCTAAACAATGCCACGTACTGAAAGTTCAAAATAAGTTGAAACAACAACCTTAGGTCATACTTTAATTTTGGTGAAATTTGATTATATAAATATATAAATATTTATATATTTATTACAAAATTTGATAAATTATAAAAAAATGTAAATTTTATGAAAAATTTATAATTGTTTTAGATATTACTCATTATTTATGTAGATATTACTATTTAGAATATTAGTGTATGATAACTCTTGTATAAGAGTTATTTTATTTCTCTTTCTTGTGTATTTTTTTATTGTGTTGTGTTGTGTTATTTTATTTTATTTTGTGGTCTTTTGGATTGTGTTAGTTTAGCTTTGAGTGTATGTTTGGGAGAAGAGAAAAAGTCTCATAAATGGATGTTTTGGTGCAGAAAATAACGAATGTTGGAGTTTTGCTGAAGCAATATCATGTCAGTAGTTTTGCGAGTACCACAACTTAAAGGGAAAGAGTTGACTGAGATTGACTTAAGTAAAAAAAACGTGGCAACTTAAGTTCCAGCTAGAAGACAAAATTGGAGTGCATTTGTAATTCAATATTAGTTGGAGGACAACTTAGAGATTTGAGTTATCTAATTTTGGGTAACCTAGTAGCTAAAGAAACACATCAGCCATTAGAAAGTAGGAGGAGAGGAGAGAGAAAAAGGAGCTGGTTACTGGAGCAGAGATACCACCATCGAAGGAAAGGAAGTTCATAGTTGGGAAAAGAAGGAGATCAAGAGCTAGAGGAAGGAGATTGAGAAATCAACTTCTAATGATTCTCTACTATTTATTTCCTCTTTTATCATCTGTAACTTGAGCTTAAGAATGAGGAACAAAAACATCATTTTATTTGCAGTTTACATTTTCTTTATAAACTAATCTTGTAGATTTGAGTTTGGATGAACTTATGCTTGATATATTTCGTTTTTAGCTCGTGTTTCTGTTGCTCTCTACTACTGTTCATTCAAGTGATTTGTCTCTTTAATCTCCTGTTGTTCGCTTGATCACCAAATAATAGGAGTTAGCCTTAGTTAATTCTGGAAATGTTAATTATGGTGGAAATACATGAATGACACATGTGGTAAATAACATAGGAATATGTATTTACCTTGTGTGGCTTGTGTGAATGGTGCTAAACTCCTGAATATTTGATTTAATGAACTAGATATAGAATATATTAGTTTAGTAATCGGATATAGTCATAGGAATTTGGAAAAATCAAATGCAATTGATGATTCACGCCACTGTAGTATTTTGCTGAGGAAATGTTGTAGCAATATTGGTCTTTTCGTGAATGAAGCATAAGAGAGTCTAAAACCGAGTCTCTATTTTAAATCATATATTGTCTGAACTTTTTGTGCTCTTAATTTTCAGTTCTTAGTAATACTGAGTTTATCTAATTTAGTTGTTTTAATTCCAGTTTCTTATACCTTAGTTATTGAATTTATTTGTCTCTTTAAGTTCTAGTCGAAAACTCCAAAAGATTGATTTAAATTTCCCGTCATTTTTTTTGGTTGAACGTGCATAAAACCTTATTTGCATTCCATGTGGAGACGATTTTGAAATACTTCCTATTATTACTTGTTGAATGCGTGCACTTGCGCATTATAAAATTGTGTACATCATTTCACACACAATAATGTATTTATAATTATATGTATCCTTGTAAAATGAACAACCTATATATATGAGAATGTAATTTTAGGGTTTTTACGCCATACAGTTTCTTTTCTGTTCGCCGTTTCTCCTGCAGTTTTCTCTTATGTTCTATATTGTATTCTTTCTTCATTTACTTTGCTCAATCAGTGGTTGAATCAAACTAATATTACAACACGTTATCAGCACGAGTCTCTAGCCCATTGAGTTTGTTGATAAGTATTTTGAAAATCATTTTCGCTTCGTTCGCATTTGGCGCCCACTCTCCATGCCGCCATTAAGGGAGTTTATTTCTATCTTTATTAGCATATTTGTTGTAATGTGTGTTAATCAGTTATTCTTCTTTTCTAGTCGCTTAATTTGGAAATTGAGAATATTATATGATTAGGAAACTGCAAATTTATTATATGATCATGGTATCACAATGGGGAAGAAGATCTCTTACTTGTAATTTTTGCCGTTTATTTTTTTTAAATTCTGGAAGTCCCGGTAAAACGGCCATAACTCCCTGAAAAAAGCTCTAATTAGGGCGAAATTGGTGTCTACAGAAAGCTGATTTTTCTGAAAGGACCTATGTTCACTAAATTCTTTTAGTGAATTCCTAAAGTTCGAATGACTAGTCTAAGTTCTTTAGTAATCAATCATATCTGTAAATTTCTGTGTGTCGGAAAGGTTGTCACCTTCCACGGACACTTGATCGGCCAACCCGCTTAGATGACTCACGGTCGCTGTGTACATTAGCCCGAGTAGGATAACAATCCCCTGGGACCCAAATTCGATTATAATAGTTCAAGCAGATATTTATCATACAAAAATATAAACATTTTTTGGCAAGACAATACTTCACATATTTGCAGTTCAAAATATTTTTTGAAACGAAATATAACTTGATACAATACACATAATTTTAGTTGTATAAGAAAGTCTACCTGACTTGCTTCCTTCTTCTAATAGAATTCGATCACTTCTCGTTAGTACGTCTTTCCAGTGTAACTTTTATCGAATTTTACGAGGTGAGATACTCCTTATGAGTATATAATGTATTTGTCTATTTGGAATAAAATATTATTCTATTATTTCATGAATTATTAATGTATGTTAATCGACTAGTATTTGGGTACTTAGTAATTTCTAAATATTCCCATAGAATTTTAAATCAATTTATGCTTTATTTAATCCTTAATACTTTCATTAGTTTACCCAATTAATTAAATAAAAGGTACTATAATAAATCAAGATAATTTATTTGGAATATTTTAATGTCAAGTTTAAAATGTTAAATTAATTCTTATAATGCAGTATGAATTTTAATTAATACTCTTTTAGAATTTTAAGATTAGAAATAATTATTAATTCTATATGTATATTTAGTCCGATCAAAATAATTTTTATAGCTTAATTTGAGTTTATTATCTAAGCCTATTTAAAATTTCTAGACTTAATCCATATAATCCATATAGAATCAGGCCTAATTGAAACTAATTATATCTAATCCATTTTGTCTGTTCCATAACAACTAAATAATTTCAGCCTATATTATTACTATGCTCGGCCCACTCAAATGAAATAATTTCGGCCCATTCTATTTTATCCGGCCTAGAACTCGGCCCATAAGTGGATTTAAAATTCTCCTAATCCTAAACAAAAATTCTCCTAATCCTAATTGTTTGATAGTTATGTTAAGATATAATATATTAGGAAAATTTAATAGTAACTCAAGAGATGAAATTATATAGTGTTTTTTCTTGTTTGGTAAAGAAATTAACGATTCAAGATAATATTATTTAAGCGTTTGATAGACCATATAATTTTTACTAATATTTACAATTTACCCTTACATATTTTGACAAACACAGTGTCCAACACAAAAAAAAAAAAACTAAAATTCAAAGTAAAAATCTGGAAAAATGCAATGGTTCATTTTCTTGTTCTAGCTTAGGTTTCGCAACAACAGTAGCTCGACAAATTGATAGAAGGGAGAAGCATATGGGCTGAACTCATCCAAGGTTGACTGTCTTCAACACCTTGTCGTCAAACTTATGGAACCTCCAGATTTAACGGGATAGCGCGAGACATATTTTTATCAAGTTAACATTCACAAATAGGGAGAAAAAACGAGATTAAATGTGATTTCGCGATTTCAGCAACAAGTGTTTGGTTTTCGACTTTGATTTCTCCACTGGTTCTTGGATACGCAGAGGATAAACGAGATGCACAATGGGCGAGATCGGTGCAAATCAGTTGAGGAGATAAGAGAAATTGGATCGGTGAATTGGGGAGAAACAAGATGCACAATGAGAGAGAAAGCTTTTATGAACTACATATTTCTTTTTAATGGGTACTGTTCACTTGTGGTAGATCTAACCGAGGGATAATGAGGTATAGCAAATAATGGCGAAACAGTGTTATATAAGCGGGCCTCTTAACTGACTCGGGCCTTCTAGATAAATTAACTTGTCTACCAAACAAATGTATTACCTAGGATAGCTTAAGGCTCCATTTTGGTAGGAGTAGATATGATAAAAATAATAGGGTGAGTTGGGAAATGAGGGGTTAATTTTAATATGAAGATTTGTTTGGTAGACAAGATAAAATTTGAGATAAAATTTATAATTGTTTGGTAGAATGGTTTAAACTTTAGATAAAGTGGTGTCATTACAAATTTGTCCTTTAACTTTTTTTAAATTATGAAAATGCCATAACATATAAAATATGATTTTAACATATCATTCTCACTTATTTTATTCTATATTTTATAAAATAAAAACTATAATATATAAAATAATTTTAATTTTTTTTCTATCAAGTTTTATTATAACCAACTCAAATTTATTTTCTTTTAAAGTTATATTATATTTTGTCTTTTATTATAAATAACTCTATTACCAAATCATTTAAGCTATAAACTCTATTATCAAACATGTATTAGTAAATATCTTCCAATAAATATGTATTAGCAGTTACATAATCAGTTGGCCAGCTATTAATTTGTATATATATTAAAAAACATATGTCCAAATAATCCTACACATAAATAGGATATCAAATTTTACTCATCATTAATTTTACACGTTAATATTTGGATGTTTAAACATTCATCATATACCCAAATATCTAACCGCTAGCTCCCAAAATAAATCGATACTATTCAATCGAATTGCTTCCGAAAAATACATCTAAAAACATTACCATTTCATAAATTTCCACAAGAGAATGTGATATGATAGGGAAAGAAAACAATACTAATAAGAAACATTACCATAAGATTAGCCATGATAGATCAAGTGCAAATAAACTATGAATAGAAATACCATTAATTGGCCCTTCTTCAGAAAATCTGAAATTACACCCCTTCAATTCAACAAATTCATAAAATACATAGAATTAAGGAAAGAAGAAGAAGATAATGAAACACTGGCCTAGCTCTCCATATTTCGTTTATCAATAACATATTACCAACACAAGAAACAATGAACAAAAAATCCATTCAAACAAAACGATTACACATGTAGTGCTCCCTCATTAACTAACTCTCCAGCTCAGCATGCAACAACACAGAATAGCTTCCTTCCTTTGGCTATTAAGAGAAACCATTGGATCTTAAAAAGTGTTGATTCATAACCACCTTAGCTCTGAAAACAGAATGCAAATGACCTCGTTTCATCGACTTCTTCTCTTTCGGTATCACATAATCAACGAGGCAAGCGAAGGATTGCCACTGCCCTCTTTGCAGTAATCCCCTACAAACATTAGCCTCTTTCCTTTAAGCTTCTGCAACATCATTCTTGCATCAAATCTACAAGCAAATTTTAATAATCTACTAAGATATGCTCATGTTGGTCCCGAAAGAGCTAGATTGGTGTATGGAGGGGGGGGGGGGGG
>JAPKLX010000202.1:451308-520318 GCA_026898415.1 Leonotis leonurus | reverse complement strand
CAAGTAAACTGAAAAGTTTGTATTTGGTGTATTCCCCCCCCCCCCACCCCCCATACACCAAACCTTGCTCTTTCGGGACCAACAAAATAAGAATATAATATAATATTAAAAAAATGAAATGTTTAGTATAAATAGAGGGTGAGGGACGTGAGCTTCTTTGCTCATTTCCTTTAGAAGAATCTTTTCTTCTGTTTCTTCTTCTTCTCGATTTCTCTCTTCTTCTTTCTATCATTTTTGAGTATCGAGGTTTTGCGGGTTCGAGAATTGAGGATTGATCGAAGTTAAGGTACGTCAGGGTAAGGTCGAAGGTTGGCATGGAGCTTGACAAAAGTGGCTTAGCCGTCGTCGAGTCTTCGCCGCCATCGTTCCGATACCGTCATTTTCATACTTTCTCCCCCCGTTCTCTTCTTTATTCATTTTCCCCTTCATGACTATTGGTCTATCAGACGGCTAAGGTCCCTTAAGGTTTTGAGTTTCTGACCATGAGATCTGTTACTCTGCCGGATTGAATTTTAGATTTGGATCCCAGTTAGGATCAACATGTCATGATTTATTGCATTATTTCATGTTTTTCTAAAGGAAAAATATTCACGGTCTATCATTTTTCAATAAAATTTCAAGTGCATGTAGAGAAAAAAATATAGAATGTTATGAAACAGATTTCATTAATTTTCATCGGTCCAATTTTCATATATCTGAAAAAGACTACGAATCTTCTCGAGTAAGCTTTGAGGTAAAGTTGCATATTTCAAAAATGTTTTTACATATTCCTATAGAGAATAATGCCCTGAGTATTTTTGCCTTCTGGGCCAAGTTGATTTGAAAACCCGGGCATTGCCAAAATGACCTTAGAAGACTTAAAAAGCCATCGGTTCCGCATTTTCACTTTATTTGTGTTACGTTTTGGGATTTGAGGCCAAAAGTTGTTCCGTATAATTGTCAGGTGCTTACGATTGTGAACGAGACGTTTGACTGATTTACGGTTATCACACAGTATTAGTATTTGCTGACCGGTGGGTCATGGGTGTTATATATGTTTTCAAAATGTATTTTTGAGTTATTAAGCTCTGATATTTATGAAAATCAAAATGGATGTCCATGTTAAAATATTTTGCTCCTTATTGGATAAGTGATCCCTCAAGCATGACGATCGGAACATGTGCTATGTTAGCGCACTAGCACATGGTTAGTGTACACGTGGGTTTAGGTGGGCTGTCCCCATATATTCTCGTGTGAAGTCAGTTTGGGTAAAAGTTCCCTACTAATGAAGGACATAAATGATGGACCTCTATGGGCTGTCCCCATATGTTCATAGAATGGTATCTAATGCCAATATTGAGCCAAGGAAAATGAAATCTCAACGGTTTTGGTATGCATAGAATGACATTTCTATTTTAAAACTTTCTATGTGATACTGTGCAAGCATGGATATTCCTTTTCAGAAAATGATTTCGCAAAAAGCTTTTTAAATGGCATAACCCACGGGGTACATTAGTACTTAGCCCTGCAAAATGTTTTCAAATTGTTTTGCAGATTGAGCGGCTGGTGGTGTCGTGCGAGGCTAAGGCAAGGGTTGTTGCAAACTGTCATGTTATGTATTCCGCTGCCAAGCTCATGTTCTTTTCCAGTCTCTGATTCTTCATGCTATTGGCTTCATGATAATAAATGATTCATTGTTCTTTCACGAGAATTACTATTGTCTATTACATGCATTCATGTTCATAGGGGAGCTTAGAAGTAGTCGGCCCCTCTTGGACGCTCAACTCCTCGGCCCCTTGTGTAGTGTTCGAGCGAATGCCGACCACACTTGGTGAGTTGGGTGAGTGACTCCTTTTGGCGAGCTAGGCTCACTAACCTCTGCCTTTGATCGACGGTTCTTATTGGACGATTCGGCCTCTCGAGGATTCTGGATTACCGTTCCTACGAAACGAGCTGTATTATCTCCAATCCCGTCTTTCATATTGGATGATTCGGCCGCTTGGGATTCAGGATTACCATTCCCATGTACCGAGCTGTATTATCTCCAATTCATTTCATCTTGGACGATTCGGCCACTTGGGATTCTGGATTATCGCTCCCATGTAAGGAGCTATAATCTCCAACCCCGTCTTGCATTGCATCTCTTTGCATCCAATTGTTCATTGATCATGACATCATTGTTGACGATATCTATTGGTGGATTTATTTGTCTCTTCCCCCATTCAGATTTGTCCTAATTATAAACGAGTTACTGTCCATTTTTCAAGGACAATTCTTCTATCATGATTACACGTTCCATGTCCCCCTTTCTTCCCCGCTTCTTTTCTTTTCCCCAAGTCAAGCTCTAGCGCGTGTGCCGTCCCTCGGGATCGGGGCGTGACAAGAGGTGATCAAGCTTGAGTATGTGGAAACGGAAAACCAAGTTGCTGACATTTTTACAAAACTTTGGATCATGAGAGGTTCGTATACTTACGAAAATCTCTTGGTCTGTGTTTTTACCACTAAAATGTGTGTCTTTGTGCTACACCCATATCCATATCATTGCTATTTTTCATCCAAGGGTGTAGCTTGTGTTGTTTAAACTTGCTGATATAACATCTTAGCTAACATGTTCTCTGTACAGACGCCTGATATTTTTCTCTATATCTTTTATGGTAACTGTGTGGTAAACAATCCAAGTAGTTTGGGGGCACGGCGTTCGCTGCGACGATGCTACCTTACCAAAGGATTGCAATTGCGACTGCTTTCGAGGGCAAAAGGCTAGGGGCACGGCATTCGCTGCAACGATGCACTCTACGCTAACTAACCCTTGGATTCTTGTAGTTCTGCACATATTTTATATGTATAAACCAGGTTGATGTTGCAGAGATGTTGGTACAACAGAGCAAGTTAAACAATTTTTAAATGTTGTCTTTCTAAAATGTTCCTTCAACATCCGCAACTTGTGTTTACTGTCCCGCATAATCTCGCATTCCCTTAAACACCGCTTCTTCTCTCTTGATAGTGGGTTATAACTGTCGGGTAGCGTGTTCTTGAGTATGTCAGGGAGAAAGCGAACCGACATACCTGCCTTTGAGTTGAACCGTCGCCAGACTGCTACTCATCATTACTTTTTACTGACCCAGTTGTCATTCATCACACAAAACCCTAGAAAAACCGCCTTTCTCTCTTCCATATCCGCTCATATTCCAAGACTGATACAGTTTCTGGATACCTAGACTTAAAACAAATCACTCATCATCGTCTACCTTCATCTAAATTCTCCTCACTCTCGGTACATCAAACATTTTCCCTCACTTCTACTGCAAATGGCTACCCCTCCGACCGTCGACGTTACCGCACTTCTGCGAGCACTCCTTGCCGCAACCCTCAAGTTCTCCAGGAACTACATACTGCTCCTGTTCTACCGGCAGTGGAGACCCCAACCGATTCCACTGGTCACCGAAACCCCACAAGTTGTTCCAGTTCCTGTGGCACCATCGGCTACTGATGATACTCCCGTTCCACCACCGGTTTCCACCGAGGCACCTATTCCTCCAGTCATTGCTGAACCTGCCCCTGTCTCTACTGTAGCACTGGTAGATCCAGCCACGGTGTCCCCTTCATCCCGTCACTCTCCTCCACTAGTTCCTGCAAGAAAACCATTTACTCAGGGCTCTCGCTTATCTACTCACACTGGCCAGTCAAAGAAGTCCAAGAACCCAGTGGCGACTGTTATCGTCAACGATGATAGTGATGACGAAGTGTCCTCTGCTCCCAAGCACCCTCGGCTTACTACAGCCATTTAAGTTAAGCAAAAGCTCACCTCCTCTACCGCTGCCACGGAGAAAGGGAAACATGCTATCATGGCCCCGGTCCACATTTTTCAACAGTCTGACGCTCCAGACTTTCCGCTGGACCCAGATCATGCTCACAGCCTACAGTTTTATGACGAAAAAGCCACGGTAAAATGGAAGCGTATTCGGAACGCCCCCTGTGTCACTAAGTGAACCATTGACGAGGTGACCTTCGATGAAAACAATCTGTTCACGTTCTTTTGCACCCGTGGGCTGCTGGGTACTGTCTTTCAACTCCCTCCGTTTGTTAAGTCCATTGTTAGACATTTCTACTGCAATTTACATCGCATATTTCGGAACCGTGCATCTCAGAAGTTTGGCAAGGTTTGCTTTTACAACACTGTATTCGATTTTTCGGTTGATGCCATAAATGCGGGCCTCGGACTGCCGAGTATGGAGGGCGACATTGTCTCCAGTCTTGACGATGTCGCCAAAATCATCACTGGAGGGAAGCGGTCCAGATGGGTACAGCACAAGCAGCAGGGGGATATCCAGACGACAATGAGGAGACAGAGGAAAATGAGGAAGAGGTTGAGGCTGGAAATGAGGAATGAGAGGGTGTGAGGATGACCGATGTGGTCAAAAATATTTCATGTGTGATGTTGGGGAGTACCAAAAACAAGCACCAAAAACAATTTAAGTTTTAAATGTTTTTTATTTTTAATGGTGGATGATGGATGATACTGTTGCAACACTAACCGTATTTTTTGTTTTGAATGGGATGAATGCGTATTTGCTGCTTGAAATGTTGATGAATGCTTTATGCCTGTGCTATTATCTACCTATGTTGCTGTTATTGTTGAAGTTGTTTTTGCAGGCATAAACATAGGGGGAGTTCTCGTGAAGTAAAGGGTTTTGTGAAGAAGGCACAAAAACAGGGGGAGTTTGTTAGGTTTTTAAATCTTGATGTTATTTGGAATGTTGACCTAACATTTTTGTTTTTGTATTCTTCACAAGAATGTTGAGTAAACTTCTAGCTCAACATAACAACTGGTGTTGACTTAGCGCCCAGCTCAACAGCCACGGGGAAGGCTGACTCAGCAACGTTGAAAGGACTCACGAAGACTGGAGCGAAGACCAAGTCGTGCTAGGCAGTTGAGAGTTTCATGCTAAGTGGAATTCTGTTCCACAAATTCAGGAGTCAACAACCAACTGAAGTAGTTCCACAATTCCAGGCTGATATGCGGAGGACAACAACTGAACTGCGAGAATTGTGGAGACATGGGCCAAACAGTTGCTATATTCGTGGATCCAAGCCCATGGAGTCTATCTATAAATACTAAAGTCATTCATTCAGTAGATAGACATTCTTTTGCAGATTAATTTCGTAGTTTTAATTCTGTATGTTTCTTAGCTCGTAAGAACATACATTTAGTATTTTAGTAATAGTGTTATGGTTATTGTTGTGCTCAACATTGTAATAGCTCAACACTTGTTTTGATTATTCTTTTTGGCCGTAAGGCTTCCGGGTAAGTTATTGATTTATATAACCTACGCAAAAATATCTTGTGTCTTCTACTTTAGCTTCCGCAAATATTCACTTAGAGTGGTTGATACACTTTCACTATCCAATATCGATATTGGCTTTTCCTCATAAGTTAAATCCTCAGCAAGGACTACCTGATCATATGTTATGACATGCTTCGGATCGAAGACGTACTTTCGAAGTTGGGAAACATGGAAGACGTTATGAACATCTCTAATACTTGGTGGCAGTGCCAACTTATAAGCAATTGGGCCTATCCTTTCTAGGATTTCAAAAGGTCCTATATACCTTGGCCTTAACCTTCCCCTTTTGCCGAAACGTACTACTCCTCGACTAGGTGAAACTTTTAGGAATACCTGATCCCCAACTATAAACTGTAAATCTGTTCGGCGCTTATCCGAATAGGACTTTTGCCTATCCTGGGTTTCTTTGATTCTTTGTCGAATTTGGGCAATTATCTCAACTGTTTGTTGTACCATTTCTAGTCCCAACTATTGTCCCTCGCCCACTTCATCCTAATAAAGTGGCGATCGACATTTTCTCCTATAGAGAGCCTCGTAAGGTGTTATTCCTATGGTTGTCTGATAACTATTGTTATAAGCAAACTCGATTAAAGGAAGAATTTCTTCCTAGCTGTCACCTCTGTCTGCCATGACTGCTCGCAGTATATCTTCTAATATCTGTATAGTTCGTTCCGACTGTCCATCAGTTTGTGGGTGAAATGCAGTACTAAATTCAACCTTGTTCCCATGGCCTCTTGTAAAATTTTCCAGAACTTAGACGTAAACCTCGTGTCTCGATCCGATGTGATTGACATAGGTATGCCATGAAGACGTACAATCTCCTTGACATAAATCTTGGCTAGTTTATCCAGATCAAAAGTCATTCTAATTGGCAAGAAATGTGCTGACTTCATTAAACGATCGACCACTACCCAGATAGCAGTGTTCCCTTTTGTTGATTTCGGAAAACTTACCACAAAGTCCATGTTGACATGTTCCCATTTCCATTCCGGAATTGGTAATGGTTGCAGCAACCCAGATGGTCGTTGATGTATAGCCTTGACTTGTTGACATGCTAGACAACGTTCAACGAACATCGCCACATCCTTCTTCATTCCAGCCCACCAAAAATTTCTTTTAAGATCTCTGTACATCTTGGTACTCCCAGGGTGAGCGGTGTACGGAGTATCGTGAGCTTCGCTCATGATTTCATCCATCAACTTTTGAACAGCTGGTACGCACAATCTCCCTAGAAACATCAAGGCATTATCCTTAATCTCCGCGTATCTTTTTGTATCTTCGGTTCTTGCCTTTAAACTCATTTTTTTAGGAACTCATCCCTTTGTTATGCTATCAAAATTGTCTCCCTAAGGTCTAGTTCAGCTATCATAGCTGCAACGAAACCTTTAATTGTTTCTGGTGGATAAACTATTTCCAATTTGAAAGATTCGAATTCCTTGAGTAATTCTTTTTCTTGTTTAAGAAGACATCCCATCTTTGCTTTTATCATTCGGCTTAAGGCGTCAGCTACCACATTGGCCTTCCCTGGATGGTAGTTGATCGTGCAATCATAATCCTTGACTAGCTCGAGCCATCTTCTTTGTCGCATGTTCAAATCCTTTTGTTCAAAGAAGTAAAACTCTTGTGATCAGTAAAGATCTCACACTTAACTCCATAGAGATAGTGTCTCCATAACTTCAAGGCATGAAAAATTGCAGCGAGTTCAAGATCATGAGTCGGATAGTTTAACTCATGGGGCTTCAACTGACGAGATGCGTATGCAATTACTCTATGGTTTTGCATTAACACACAACCCAATCCAAGCTTAGATGCATCAGTATAAACGATGAATCCTTCATTTCCTTCTGGTACAGCTAACACCGGGGCCGTGATCAACTTTGTTTTTAGTTCTTAAAAACTAGCCTCGCAACATTCCGACCATGTGAACTTAAGTCCCTTCCTGGGAAATTGCGTTAATGGCCTTGCTAGCTTTGAGAATCCTTCAATGAATCTCCGGTAATATCCTGCCAAACTGAGAAAACTACGAATCTCGTTGGCATTCATTGGTGTTTTCCAATCCTTGACTGCCTCAATCTTGGCCGGATGAACTTTGATTCCTTCCGCAGACACTATGTGTCCAAAGAACATAACCTCCTTGAGCCAAAACTCGCACTTGTTGTATTTGGCGTACAATTTTTCCGCTCGCAATGTATCAAGCACAATGCGTAGGTGTTTTGCATGCTGATCCTCATTTTTTAGAATATATGAGGATATCGTCGATGAATACCAAGACAAAGTTATCTAGGTATTGATGAAATAGTCGGTTCATCAAGTCCATGAAAACCGTTGGACCATTTGTTAAGCAAAAAGACATCACAATGAACTCGTAATGTCCATATCTTGTTTGAAAAGCTATTTTTGGAATATCCTCCTTTCTTATCTTGAGTTGGTGATAACCTGAACGCAAGTCAATTTTGGAATAGACAGTTGCTCCCTTTAATTGGTCAAAGAGATCATCTATTCTTGGAAGAGGATACCTGTTTTTAATGGTAAGCTTGTTTAATTCTAGATAATTGATGCACATTCTTAGTAACCCATCTTTCTTCTTGGCAAATAGAACTGGTGCGCCCCATGGTGAAACACTTGGTCGAATGAAACCAAGTTCCATTAGTTCTTGTAGCTGTAGTTTGAGCTCTTGTAGTTCCTTTGGCACCATTCTATAAGGTGATTTCGACACTAGAGCTGCTCCAGGCTCCAAGCCAATGGTGAATTCAATTTGTCTATCTAGAGGTAATCCTGAGAAAGAGATCTGGATAGTCCTTCACAATTCATTCCTATGAGAGGTCCTTCTTTTGGTGTTCATCAGTCATCAGACTGACAAGAATTGTCTGACAATTTCCTTTCCTTAGAAATTTAGCAGCCTTGAATGCTGAAATAATGGGTACCGAATGTCCCAATCTTGACCCATGGTACTTAACGTTTGATCCGTCGTTTGTTTGAAAAGAAACATCCATTTCCTGGAAACGTATAGTCACCTTATTTTTCTCTAACCAATCCATACCCAAAATGACATCGAAATCCTTCATTTCAATGACATATAACTCTACTGTCACCTCACATTCGTTGATTTTTAATTTCTACTTCAGGCACACTTCCCATGCTAAAATTGTTTTACCTGAAGGAATACTAATTTCCAACAGATCTTCTGTCCTTGAGGTTGTTAATTCCAATCAAATGCATGTACTTTTTGCAATAAAAGAATGTGAAGCTCCCGTGTCAAATAAGGCAAATACAGGTACATCAACTAGACTAATTATACCTGCTAAATTCCCCGGATCTCGGGCGGCTTTTTGCTGATTCAGAACATATGCCCTTGCTTGTTGTGGTACTCGGTGGTTTCCATTATGTACTGGATTAGGCCTCACAAATTAGTTTGGCCTTTGAGGTCCATTTTGCTGCCTACGTGGGGGAGCCATAGTTCTTTGATTCTCTGTACAGTCTCTAGCGAAGTGCCCAGGCTTTTTGCAATGAAAACACTCATTGCTACCTTGGCGACATTCACCTTGGTGGTTTTTGCCACAAGTAGCACAAACAGGTTTGTTATTGTTGTACCCTTGTTGTGGATGTCGTTGCTGCACTTGTGGCTGTTGTGGTTTCTCCCTACCCTGATTTCCTTGATTTCAGTTATCCCATTTTCTTTTTCCTTTTCCTCCATTGATTTGAGCATGAAATTGCATTCTTTCTTGTGGTAACATTGATTCAATGTTCAGTGCTCTGCTCAGAGATTGAGCATAGGTGAGTGTACCTTGACTGACTAGCGAGATTCCAATCTCTGGTCGAAGTCCCCTTCTGAATTTGTCTGCCCTGGCTGCATCAGTTTCAACTAGATGGGTGCATAGCGTGATAGTTGATTGAATACACGATCGTATTCAGTGACCGTCTTTTTCCATTGTTTGAGATTCCAATATTCATTTTGTTTCTTTTGCCGATAGCAGCTTGGCATATATTTTTCCATCAATTCCCCCCTTGAAGTCCCCCCATGTGTAAGCTTCCCATTGTGGTGCTGTCATAGTTCTCCGTACAGATTGCCACCAGAAGTCTGCCTTTTCCATCAGTTGAATTATTGCACAATTCAGTTTCTCATTATCCTCACAACCGATGTATTCAAAAATACGTTCAGTTGCACGGATCCATTTCTCATCATCCTCAGGAGTGCTCATACCATCAAATTGAGGTGGATTTTGTTTACGAAAGCTATCTTCAACACGCCTAACCACTAGGGGTGGGTCACGGGGTCTCTCTTCCTCGTGGTTACCTCGATTTTTATTTCTTAGAGGCATTCTATTTAAATAGATTTTATCAGTAGTAATGAGGTTAGAAATGTACATAATCATGATAACCTTCATGTCAATATTCATCATTTTAAAATAAATGAGAATTATCTCATCCATTCCATGGTCGGCGGGCCATCCAGGTAATCACTTTCTAGATGTTTGTCCTATGCATGATTTTTCATTTTGTTCTCGTGATCATTCCATGTCATGAAAATTCAAGCAAGTATGAATTTACTTCAAACATTATGTTAGTTGCAAACAAGTTGTTTACATAACAATCCATCCCTTAATCAATCAATCATAATGTCACATTGGTTAAACCAAATGTAACCATTCATGTAGCCCTTGTACTTGACAACGCATGCCAAACTTTATACATGCCATATCATGATTCAATTAGGCACACATGTCCTAAGTGAATAAACATATTATTTCCTTTCCCATGGTATTTCATATATTATCATGATTCAATTAGGTACATACGTCCTAAATGAATAAACATATCATTTTCCTTTTTCATAGATCAAATAGGTATACCCTAGATGATTTAACATGATCATTTTCATAACATTTCATTCATTGAATCAAATAGGCATATAAATCCTAATTTCATTAAACATTCTTCCTTTTCATGAACATCATATAAGAACACGTCTTAAATGACAACTTTTCCATAGAAACATTTATAGAAAAACCTTTTCCATAAACCTTTTCTTTTCCAAAATAGGAGTTTACACAAAAAAAAATGTACCTTTCTTTTCTTTGCTGAGAGGCAGCGAGACGGCGAGCTGAGGGTGTTATTAGGATACCTGTAATTGGTTTTAGAAATGAAATGCAATAACTTCTAAGTAAGCAAAACATTTGTGCATAAATTAAACATGACCCGGCATGACGTTACTCTTATATAGGTTATGTCCCGGGCCTTTTACCACCGACGGATCATAAACATTCAGTCAAATAGGGCTCGGCGAACCGTACACCCCAACATAGAATGAGTCAAAACCCGATGGTGATCAACCCACCGAAGTAGAGACTAAAGTAATCACAGTCCTTAAATCGACGTGTTAGGCCGAATAAGAACTCCCGAAGGTCGATATGAGCATTAAATAGTCGATACCTTCGTGAAAACATTTTAACAGAGATCCATGCATTTTTCATTTAGAGAAAAAAGCTTAATAACTCAAAATACATATATATCCCCAACCTTTCACCGATGATATTCCTCGATTATGGAAAAATCGTAAATCCTTATGAGTTCAAATTTTGGTGCTAGGTACCTGTTAGTCATAGGGAATATATTTTTTCTTTAATTTTCGAAAAGGAAATATAGATAAGTAGTACTAAATTTTTAGGCTCAATATTATTCTTTTTATCACGTAATAAATTAATTTGGCAGCAACCGGACTTTCAAATGATTTTGGCCAAGAAGGCAAAAATACTCAAGATATTATTCCCTATTGGAATATGTATAAACATTTTTAAAATATGCAACTTTACCTCGAAGCTTACTCGAGAAGATTCGTAGTCTTTTTCAGATCTATGAAAATTGGACCAGTGAAATTTAATGAAATCTCTTTCATAAAGTTCTATATTTTTTTTCTCTACATGCTCTATAAATTTTATCAAAAATTGATTGACCAAGAATATTTTCCCTTTAGAAAAACATGACATAATGCAATAAATCATGACATGCGGATCCTAACCGGGATCCAAATCTAAAATTCAATCCGACAGAGTAATAGATCTTATGATTAGAAACTCAAAACCTTAAGGGACCTTAGTCGTTCGATTGACCACATGTACAAAGAAAATGGCAGCATCGAAGCGATGAGGGCAGTGACTCGACGGCGGCTGAGCCACCTTTGTCAAGCTCCATGCCTACCTTAGACCTTACCCTGACGTACCTTGACTGGAACCGATCCTCGATTCTCAAACTTGCAGAACCTCGATACTCAAAAATGGCAGAAAGAAGAAGAAAATATGAGGAGAAGAAGAGAGAGAATAAGCAGAAGAGGAGAGGAAATACTTCTACTGAAACTGAATTGAGCAAATAGCTCATCGTCTTCCCTCACATATTTATAACCAAAATTTGGTTATTTTATAATTTTTTTTATTATATTATATTATTGTAAATGCTTAAATCTTAAAATGACGTAACTTTTGTATACGATCTCCTTTTCGAGCAAATCTAAAGTAAACTTCTTCCTTTCTTAGTACTCTACACAATGACTATAGTATTGATATACTTCCGATCATGCATGAAAAAGCTCGTTTTTCGAATGAAATACCTTAACTTTAAAAATACATAGCGACTACATATGAACTCCTTTTTGGGCAAACTCAGTGCCAATATTTTTCTTTTGAAAAACTCTACGCAAGAAGTATAATATGTATATACTTTCGACTTATGCATGAAAAGCTCATTTTTTTAAATAAATCTTTTTTTTAAAAAAGCTTTGTCGGTCTGCTAAATTATCATGGTAGGTCCTAACAGAGTCTAGGTTTTTTCTAAAATTCTTATTTCATCATACCTAGGTCCCTTAATAGTTAGAACACTTAAACATATAGTTAGAAATTTTCAGGATATTACAAACACATTGACCAAGACGAGGAGGAAGAGTGAAGCAGCCGGAAGCGCAGAAGATGACAGGCAAGACGCTGGGATTTGCGGCGGATTTCTTTCCTTCCTCGGAAAAGGGAAAAGATCTCCCTTTCCTTCCACGAAATATTTAGAGGATTGTGAGTATCTCCTCTACGCAGAAGATCTCACCGGAAAGAAAAGTTCGTCGTAAACCCTAGCCACTACTACCATGAAGCCCAAGCCCACGGAGATACTATTTATACCCCATGCTATGAATCAGAGACATACACATTCGAGGGGTGGTACAACGCCCAACTGCTCTTCCTCTTAGTCTAAGCTTTATTTCAATGAGTGATTTGGAGGAAGAAACAAGTCATACGGGCAATCAATTTATTTAATTTATGTTCATGCTTTCGGCATTGCCAATGGTTGGTCCTGGCAAGAGGATCTTTTGGTAAACTCGTATCTTTGTTATTTCAATATAAGTATGTTTTTATTTATCTCGTTTGTGTTTTTTACTTTTCGTATGAGTAGTTAGGTTTATTAAAATTGGCTTGGGAAAGATGAATTGAGTCCAAACTTATAACGTCTTGAGAGGTCTAATCACATGCATAGTTGTATTGGCATGTTCCTGAAGCGCTGGATATGAATCCTATACAACTTGATCATGTCTTCTGTGTTGTCTGGCCAGTAGCAGTCTTGGGCAAGATCAGGTTACAACTGGGAGCTGAAAACTCCAAGTGTTAGCCACTCCCTGCTTGCCAGCCATAGGGACCACGTGGTGATGTAGGTGGGAATGCCATGGGACGAGCGTTTGAGATGGTGTGCCCATGGTTGCGCAGTCCCGCTAATGCCTATTTGGGTATACTGGAGTAGGTTTGGTCTAGGTGAAGTCTTGGGCAAGGGGGATAAGGGAGTTAGTAACTCTTACATTCTGGGCTGAAAAAGGTATGCTGGGCGAGGCTTAGGTGGTACCTGACGATTAAAAAGGGGGTTGCCTGAATGATGCGTTTGGGTGGTAGGAGTAAAACCCCATTCTTACGCTCGCCTTTAACCAATGACATTCTAGTACAACGAAAAACTTTGCACCGATGATCAAGACATAAGTCAAGACTCAAGGATTCTAACCTAAGTCAAGTTGCTTTCGTATTTAACTATCTTTGTGTTCTCTTTACAATTATTTATATTTCAGCACTTTACTTTCTGCTTGATTACAATTTCTTTCCCAAGGCAAGACCCGACTCAAAACCTAAATTGTGAAATCGAGAGAGAAATCCACCAACTCCCTATGGGATCGACCTTGTGCTTGCCACTAGCGGAACCTAGTAAAGAGTGTAGGTTTATAAATTTATCTTGACCGAAGTGATAACGACTGAGCTCCGTTAATCGCTATAAATAATTACCTTAGATCCTAGAATATAAGATCGAAATTTGTGTAAGGCAAATATCACGGCAAACATCTCTTTTTCGGTGGTGGTGTAATTTACTTGAGCCGAGTTCAAAGTCAAACTGGCATAGTAAATCACACGAAGCATATTATCAAGTCGTTGACCCAAAATAGCTCCGACTGCAAAATTAGAGGCATCACACATGATCTCGAGATGAATAGAATAATTAGGGTCAATGACAATGGGAGTAGAAGTTAATTTTTCTTTCAACAGGTTAAAAGCATGTATACACGAGTCATCAAAATTAAATGGAGCATCCTGAGCTGGTAAATGACAAAGGGGTTGGTAAATTTTAGAAAAATCTTTAATGAAACGACGGCAAAGACCTGCGTGACCTAATAAACTTCTGATTCCTTTGACATCTCTAGGTGGAGGTAATTTTTCAATCACTTCAATTTTCGCCTTATCAACCTCAATGCCTTTACTCGAAAACATATGACCAAGAACAATGCAACTTTTAACCATGAAGTGACACTTTTCCCAACTCAATGTAAGACAACTTTCAACACATCTTTCAAGCACTTTCTCAATTTTAAGCAAACAATCATGAAAAGATGAGCCAAATACTACAAAATCATCCATGAAGATCTCAACAAAATCTCCTATAATCTCGGAGAAGATGGACATCATGCACCTTTGAAAGGTACCGGGTGCATTGCATAGTCCGAATGGCATCCTCCTATATGCGTATGTGCCAAATGGGCTCGTGAATACCGTCTTGGCTTGATCCTCCGGTGCGATGGACCATCAATAAAACAGTAAAAATCATGATGGAAATGTTAGATAGATTATCCGGACAATTTTCCTTACACAATAAAACAGTAAAAATCATGATTTTTACTGTTTTCTTGATGGTCTTTCAGTAAAAATCATGTCCGGATAATCTATCTAACATTTTATCAATAAAAAGGGAGAGGAAAATTGTCCTTTGTTGTGGCGACATTTAATTTGCGGTAGTTGATGCACATCTGTCACCCCGTGACGGGTCGAGAAGGAACAAGCTCATGCTTGTCGTTTAGGACCACCGTGATTCCTCCCTTTTTGGGTACCACATGTACCGGGCTCACCCACTCGCTATCCACAATGGGATGATTCCTTTTGCCAATAACTTGAATATCTCATTTTGAACCACTTCCATGAGGATTGGATTTAATCTTTGTTGGTTGTCTCGTTTTGGAACGGCGCCTTTCTCAAGATTGATGCGGTGCATGCATGTAGTAGGACTAATGCATCGAATATCCGCTAGACTCCATCCAAAAGCGAGTTTGTGCTTTTTAAGAATTGGAAGTAGTTGATTTTCTTGGTCCTTTGTCAGCTCAGATGACATAATCACTGGTTTGTTTTCTCCTTCTTCCAAGAAAACATACTTGAGGTGAGTGGGGAGCTTTTTTAGTTCCAATTTTTCCGATGTGGGCGCCTCCTTGGGTGTCGCCTGAGTGATGAATTTTTCGTCAATTTCCTACAAAAATACTTATTCACTCGTGAAATCCTGCAAAAAAGAACTCTCAGCTAAGGAATCAATAGCATCTATGTAATAATAATCATCAATAAAATTAACATAAGTTATGGTGCGACTCCTATGAGCAGAAAAAGACATTTCCTCTCCTAGAACATACATTTTAATTGTGTCATTTTTAACATCAATCAAAGTATTAGTGGTAGCCATGAATGGTCTTCCTAGAAGGAGTATGCTCTACACCATTTTCGTGCACGTCTCAAATTTCTAAGACAACGAAATCGACATAAACAATCAATCCACCTACTTGCACTAAGACATCCTCAATGACACCTCTAGGGTATCTAACGGATCTATCAGCCAACTGTAAACACATGCTAGTAGATTTTAGTTCGCCTAATTTCAATTGCTTAAAAATAGAAAACGACATCAAATTAATTCTTACTCCTAAATCTAACATGCTTGATGCTTCCTTACCATTTCCTAGAGCGATATTGATAACTAAGCTACATGGATAGTGCTACATAGAAGGTAAAGGCTGTTTCATGATTGAGCTCGCCACTTCATGATGGAACCCATATGAGGGGCTCATAATAATGTAAGATCCACAGGTTTACTTAATTACTTGAACAATTAATTCTTATGCACATAGGAGAATATAAAAGCGGAATAATAAATTTTATACCTTCTCCTAAGCAAATCCTCCACTTGTAGATAAACGAATTGAATCGTTAGCTATCGAACCACAATCCACACCAATCTACTTACTAGAATATTTTGTGGATGAATATATCTAGTAATTTATGAGAAAAGAAGAATGAAAATTGGAGCTTTGAATACTCCCTTAATTTTCGAAAATAGAGATTATTTCTCTCTATGTAGGCGGCGATTTCTATGTCATGGAGAGAGAAATCGGCTCCTTCTTTGTACTCCTTTTATAGATATTGCGGGCTATGTTATGGCTTCTAAAGAGAATGAATTAGATCTCAAAGAATAGAACCATATTCTCACATTTATCTCTTGCAGTTACCAACTATAATTCAAATTCAAATTTGAATAGCATTAAAAATTTATATAGGTTTGGACAAATCTATAATTTGATTCAAATGAATTTTCATGTCTCCTTTGGACCCAATTGAATTTAATTAATTGTCTGACCCACCTTAGACTTAAATTAATTAATTTAAATTAATTATCCTCCAATAAATTACTACATGGAAATGCAATAAATTGCAGTTCTCTTATAAATATTTATCGACTCCACTATAGGATAAATATTGAACTTATCTTGATTCATTCGAATTACGGACGTAATCCTTTTGTCATTAAACCTCATCCGAGAACTTGTATAGAGAAGGATTTCCCGCTGCGCAGCAATTCTTCCATACCAACTTAGCTGCCCGGCGCGGTCCTCACAATGAGCTCTTGTTGTTCGGCGAGGAGGGCCCTCTTTCGATTTTCGAGGGCAGCAACGGTAAGTATGGTAAGCTAAATGCTGGGAGAACGGTTTGCATCAAAGTAAAAAAAGACCTTTCGAGGCCCCAAGACAATTATTTTCCCCGTAGGAACTACGAGATCACCCCAAGGGCGCCTTCGGCATCTAGTCTCATATTTTGGATCGCATATGTTCTCGACGCCGTGGATTATCCATTAATGTCTGAAAGCAATTATTTCTCGCGTTTAAGAATTTTCTAAATCAAAGCAGCATATACCGCCTATGTTAATGTCATCGTCACAGATTAATAAATGAACTAATTTCTGAGACCTCGTTCTAAGTATCAGCATGTTAGAACTTATCTCACTATGAAACTTTTCAATATGTATAAGCAAAGCATGTGTATCAACTTAGACATACCAACATCATTATGCGGGCTAAGGTCAGCTCTAACATCAAATGATATCGCATTCTTTACCGACTAGACTGTGACTTTATATTACAAAGGAGCCAACTGTGTTACCTTCTATGATCATCGATCCACCACACATTGTACAATTGTAATAAATAGACTTGTTTGCAATTCAATATATAATAATAATAAATAACAAACCAATGATAAAAATATTTATTTTCATTAAAATGAAATTGAAATCAGGTTTGATACATCGTACAAGCATAAAACATGCTTTGAGGTATACAAACCTTAACACTTCGGAGACTGTCACCAACTCTTGATCACCAAATTTTCTCTTCTTCGCCGCCACTTCTGGATAACTTCCAAAAGAGGTAAATTCACTTTTATCTTGGACAACATTTTGTAAAAATCCTTGAACTGTTGGTCGTGTTTCGCGTTCCTTAACCTGTTGGGATAAGGAATTGGCGGAACATACGGATTCACTGTCTTGTGAAGTTTCTCACTGGGCTTGGTTTTCCCAACTTAAGGTGGGGGTCCGTCCTCCTTGTCAATAGTGAATGGTGGCATCTCCACTTTTATTATCCACCGTTTTTCCACTCCATAACACAATCACAACATGAGCTTGATGGGGTTGATGACCTTGCCCCGTAATTTTTCCTGTTTGATCGCTCGCAATCTAATGAGATCGTCTAGCAATGATAAGTCAACCCAAGTCATATTCTCAAGGAAGACTTAGCAGGGTAATTTAATTCTTTGTTCAATAATAAAGCAAGTAAAAGATTGTTTGGAGATTTTAAAGCTAGGCGAAAAATATAAATTACGAAAGAAGATAAATTCTAAACTAAAAAAAATAAACGAAGAAATGAATTGCGAATTTAAGAAAACGAGTTGTGAATTGAAAAGCGAAAATTGATTCCAATCTAAATCATAACTATATTGAAATCACTATGAAAGTAAAAGTAACTTGAAATTTGAAATCTCAAAAAACGTGGAATAGATAAATGAAACAAAAATATGAAAGCATAAGCAAAATTAAACTCAATAATAATATCGAAGACATAATTTTAAGTGGAAGCAAACATAGTTCATAAACTTGAATGGAAGACCTCGGATCCACAACGATGAATGGAAAAGCAACGAACATGAAGGTTGTAATTGGTTATCCTTCGTAATCAAATACTTAAGTTAAAAATAACTAACTAAGAATCATAAATCTCGATCCAAGAATAATGAGTCAAGAGGTACTCGGAATGTAAATGCTTAGAATCGGCAAAAAGTTTGTCTAGAATGAGAAAACGCACTGCCTTTTTATAGACATCGAGCAAGTCATGGGTCTCCTACATGTCAGCTACCGCTGACATGGCGAAACGCGGGTGATGCGATGGGTTGTTGGGCAACATCCCTGAGTCAGCCGCTGGGGTCAGCATCGCTGACTAGCGCTCGACTCCTCGCGCGCGTGGCTCAGCTTGGGACACGCGACGCCTAGTCAGTGGTCTCCTAGAGCTAAGCGGGCGCTGACTTGTGCTGTCGGCTCTCATCTTCATTCGCTCATCATTTCTCGATCTTTTCTCATCCCGTTTCCAACTTTAGCACTCGTTTGAGCTTGTGATCCTAAAACACAAAATAAAACGTAAATCGAGCCTCAAACATCATGAAAAATGGGAAAACTACAAGAATAAAGATGATGAATATACGAGTTTAGACGACCAAAAAGAGGCTAAACAACATATTTGGTGTAAATGGTGTGTGTAAATGATTCTCGACCAATCATGGCTTACCATGTAGTAATGGTCCCCGCTTTGGTTTTTAGAAACCATCGCTGCATAATTATGCAACTCTATTATATGTCAGGCATGAAATTAACCACTATTTTAAAATTTTGGCGGTAAAAATTACCATTAAAATCGTATTTTAATATATTAATAGATACCTATTAATTAATTAACTTAAATTAATATATTTTTCGTAAGTGATCCAATTAATACCTTTATTATTATATATGAAATAAATTCTAACCGATCGAGTTTCTATATAATAAACATTTCTAAATTTTTCACGCGAATATAATCAACTCGTACTAGCCGAGACGCATTTCAATGCAATAACATTCAGTACTTCTCGTTAAATAAATTAATACTACCCAACATATTACTGTATAGAGTTACAAAATTCATGCAAGTACAAATACATCAAAGTAGTGAGTAATTAGTCATATATACTTAATATCATTGATACAAATTAGGAAATAATTTATATCCGAGACCTCATTCTTTACTATCAGCAGAGAAGAACTTATCTTATTGTGAAACCACACAATGCAGATATGCAATTACATGTACAACAGTATAAAAACACCAATATCATCGGCTAGGTCAACACAAGACATTATAATGATATCGAAACATTTCATGACAAGACTATCCAAATCTATTTGGATTGTTAATTTTATTCTACAAAGTATCAGTTGTGTTATCTTCTGTGATCATCGATTCACCTCGTAGTCTACGATGTTGAAAAATCGACTTGTTTGCAATAAATAATCGACAAAAAATAAATCACAAACTAATGAAAAAAATATTTATTCTCATTAGATGAAATTGAAAACAAGTGTGTTACAATAATCATGCATTAAACTATAAAAATCTTAACAAAAACACTATAAAAAGTATTGAAAAACTGAAAAATAAAAGAATAGGAAGTCCAACTGTCTTATGTTCCTTTCAGTAAGAGCCTGCACGACAAGACATTCAAACCATGTTGGTGATGGAACCCGGATGAGGAGCTCACGATTCACATGATCCACAGATATAATAATTAAAGAAACATGTAATTCGAAACGGACATACAACATACATTAATATATAAACTTTGGAATTAAATATACATTCTCATATCGCTTGTCTGCCGTTTGAGGAGAGACGATTTGAATCGTTAGCAACGAACTGCAATTCGCTCTGGAAATCATGAACAGATCCAAACTTCAGAACTTATGGCATATGACCCTCACTTATAACTCGACTTTCATGTGGGTGATAATTTATTGGGTTTTATCAAAAAGGGAGGAATGAAAATCGAGACTTGGAATGCCTCCCGATTTTTGAAAATTTCACACAATATTTTAGAAATGTTTTGGTTTATTTTTGCTTCTCAAGCTGCATACAAAAATCGGCCACAACCTCCCCTTTATTTATAGGTGTGTTGTGAGCTATGTAAGGATTTCAAAGGAGAATGAACCTGCACGTTACAACATATGACCAAGTTCAACCTTATCTCTAATGTTCCATCTAATTAATTAATCCAGTCAACTTTGACTTTCATTAATAATAATGACCAAGTCAATTTGACCCAATTAATTACTCTAGGAAATATAATAATATAAAGATCTTATATTAATATTTATTGAATCCACTCTATGATAAATATTGAACTATTCGACGCTCATTCAAATTAAAGATGTAACATTATTTTTATCATTAATTATTTTACGCGTTTAAGATTCATAATTCATTATTTAATTGAGCTCACTAATAGCTCAAGATTAATTATTGTATTTAATTGTGAATGATCCGGTTCACATTTTAATTTTTATATATGGAATAAATTCTAAGCGGTCGAGTTTTTTATATAACAAAATTTTCTGACCTCGCAGAGATTTAATCGACTCGGACTTTGCCGAGACACAATTCCATGCAATAACAGTCGAACAGTTCTCGCTAAATCAATCACCACTACCCAAAACATTACTATATAAGGTTGTGAAAAACACACAAGTGCAAATGAATCAAAGTAGTACATAATCAGGGTATACTAATGTCATCATCACATATTAAAAAATAAAAAATTTATGAGACCTCGTTCTTAGCAACAAAATAAAGAACTTATCTCACTATGAAACCACACAATATATATATATATATATATATATATATATATATATATATGCAAACATGTGTGATCAGCCCTTGCATCGAATGATACCACAACCTTTATCGACTAGAATGTCAAAATTTGTCTAGGCTGTGAACCTTATTCTACAAAGAAGTCGACTGTGTTACTTTATTTGATCATCGATCCCCCACACAGTCTAAAATTATAAAAAAATGGACTTGTTTGCAATAAGATAATCGACAAAAAATAAATCATAAACCAATGATGAAAATATTTATTCTCACTAAACGAAAATGAAAACAAGTCTGTTACAACGTCTAAACATAAAACATCATTTGATGTATACAAATCCTAACAATCTTCCAGTTATACTAAAAAATGCTTTATAGTATACAATCTATGTCAAATGACATCAACAGTTGGAGGGATTGACATGAAATGCATGATAGAACTGCTTTGAGTATAAGCGAGAGAGATGTATTGAAAAATAATATAGTATAATCTAAAATATGTTTGAATACAAGTGAGAAATTGTTAATGTTTGTATATCTCAAGACTCAAGCATAAAAATATTTTGAAGTATACATATTCTAATTCATGCATCAAATACAATTAAATATGAATACGAAAAACGAATCATAGGCTTGCTCATACAAATTTGAAATTCATACATTTCACCGTAGTAATTGTCGGCTAAGGTCAACATAAGACATCGAAATGATATCGTAACCTTTCACGAAAAGACTATCCCAATCTGTCTAAATTGTGAACTTTATTATACAAGGTTCTGATCATGTTATCTTATACTATTATTGATCCACCACACAGTCTACAATGTAAAAAAATAAATTTGATTTTAATAAATAATCGACGTATATTAAATCATAAATTAATGAACAAAATATTTATTCTCATTAAAAAAATTTGAAAAAAAATATATTACATTACTTAAATATAAAATATGGTTTGAGATATGTTAACCCTAGAAAAACTATAATGAAAAATCGAAAATAAGATAATAAGAAGTCCAACTCAAAAAAATTTAAATAAAAAAGAAATACAAACTGAGGCTTCTCAACGACGTCGTGCGTTATTTTAAAATAAAGAAACGGTGCCGTTTGCGGGCGCATGACGAGCTGGTGCCCTAATAAGGGCAAGCACCAAATCTGAAGTCGAGATTCAATTCTCACACACAACACACACTGATGGACACTTTCACTGACGAGGCGAAGCTTTTCATCGGCGGCATAGGCTGGGATACGACGGAGGAGCGGCTGAGAGATCATTTTAGCCGCTACGGCGAGGTTGCTCATGCCGTCGTCATGCGCGATAGAGTCACCTCTCAGCCACGTGGCTTCGGCTTCGTCGTCTTCGCCGATCCCTCCATCATCCCCTCCGTCCTCCAGCAGGCGCACAACATCGACGGCCGTACTGTAATTCTCTCTCTATGCTCATCATTTTAGCTTAATCGAGTCCAACTTTGTGCTCTTTTTTCCCTTACGAAGTGCTTTACTATAATTGACATAGGGTTAGCTTTCTTCATAACGGTAATTTTTCTTGTCTATGTAAATTTGACGTATTGTTTGAATAGATATGATGACGTTTACACGTTCAGGTTTTTCATTTTTTAAAAATTGTTGCGATAGTATATGCAGGTAACGTTGTAACTGCTAAACACTTGTGTAGCAGGAATGAATATTCATATTTGCATTAGCTACCATGTTGTCATTGGAAGCTGATAAATTCTTCATTTCTTTGTTCAAGTGCTTAGTTCAGATCTTGAGAACAGTTGCCAATTGTTTCTATTCGAATGATGAGTTAGACTTAGATTTTATGAGATTATGATTTATTACATAGTTAAGTATTTAATTCACACAATAATGCTTGATTAAAAAACTTAATGACTTTAATTTGATGGATCTTGATTTCTAAGATTTTAACTTAATGAAGGGTTTGCTATTATATTATTTTATAATGTTTTATGTTTATATTTTTCAAGTATGAGGCTTACACCTCGGACCGCCTTGAGGCTTCACCTCGTCTCAGCTAAGTGCTAACCATAATGCTCAAGTACGCCTTCATTTTTTACAACATACTTCTTGGAAGGCTGGTGGGTGTCAGATTCTTCTTTTTCTGCTTGTTTTCATCTTTAAATCAGATTTCTGATATGCTAGTTCTTTCCTTCGTCCAATTTATTCATCATTTGAGTTTTCCGTTGTCTTCGCACCTTCATTTTTTGCCAAAATCAATAAGATTGTAGATGACTGAGTTAAGCATTCATAAGAATTCTTTAGAACCTCTCAAAGTAGGTTCATGATGGTTAATTTGTTCTGGGTGGATGCATTGTCCATTGTTCTGGGTGGATGCATTGTCCATTGCATTCATAAGAATTCTATAAAATGTTCAGTTTCTTATCTTGAAAATAAGGCTGAACCTATATCAAATGTTGGTAGTCCTGTTATGAGTAATTGGATTTTCTTGTATCTACAGTGCTCTATGCTGTTTCATTCTTGTTGTATTTATGATTTTTTAGCTTGTACAATGCCTTTACCTTTTGAAAGCTAGCATGTTGTGTAATATGGTAACGGAGAGTTCTTGTTTTTGTGAATTAATATCCATGGATTAAAATGATTGAGGTGTTTGGGAATAAGAATACTCGTTGGTTCTTTATCTTATTAGCTATCTCTGATCAACTGCGTTTTCCATTTCTTAGTGTAGATACAAAAATGTTTGTATTTATTGACAAGGTGCTTATTTCATTTAGGTTGAAGCCAAGAGAGCTATGTCTAGAGAACAGCAACAAACCCTGAAAGCAGGCAGCAATAGTAGTGGAGGAAATTTGGTAGGGTCGGAGAATATCAAAAGCAAAAAGATATTTGTCGGGGGTTTGCCTTCTACCTTAACTGAAGATGAATTCAGGGGATATTTTCAAGAGTTTGGTAGTGTAACTGATGTAGTAATAATGTATGACTCAAATACTGGCCGACCACGTGGATTTGGTTTCATCAGCTTTACAACAGAAGATTCTGTTGATAGAGTTCTCCTAAAGACCTTCCATGAGATGAAAGGCAAGCTTGTTGAGGTAAAACGGGCACTACCTAAAGATGCAGTAGCGGGTGGGGGATCTCGTGTAGGTTCCAGAGGCTATGGTTCTAACTTTTCTAGTAATGAGTCATACAATAGTCCACTTGGAAACAATAGAATGGTTCAACAAACACAACCTACAAATGGTGGTTATCAGCCAACACAAGCTACGACTGGTGGTTATCAACCAACACAACCAACAAGTGGTGTCTATTCACCTTATTCAGTGTATGGAGGTGCTGGCTATGGTTATGCAGGAAACAGTAATGCTGGCTATGGTGCTTATGGTGGCTACGAGGTCAGTGGCCATGGAAGTGCTAATGCTGGTTATTCCGGTCCAGCAGGAGTCTACGGAAACCAAGTTTTACCAAATACTGATTTCTTAAAAAATCAGTGGAGTGGCCAACAAGCTGGTTATGGTGCCTCTGGATACAGTCAACCTGCAAACTATGGGGCATCTGTTCCATGGAGCAATGCATCGAGAAGTAGCGCTAGTGGTTATGCGCAAGCAGGAAGACCCCCAACTGGTGCTTCCCAATATGTTAATAAAGGGTACAACTATAATGGATATGGGGATGACTCTTCTCATGCTTATGCTGGTGGGAATGCAATATATCCTGATGCTAGTTGGAAACCTGAAAATTAAAACTCCTAGTGAAGGTGGTTTCAGATTCAATCCACTATCTGTGCGTGGTGGCAGTGAGATTTATTTGGAGTATGTATCGAGCCTGTATTGCAGTGTGTTTAAATCTAGTCATATTTATCTCCTTTACATTGTTTCTACATCTTGACACAAATAATAGCGATTTTCCAGACCTTTGTTTTCTCCTCTGCTTATAGTTGTTAGTCAGTATATTTTGCGCCTTGGTTCAATATTTGTATGCAGAAATTTCGTATGTTTGACTGGAAATGTTTTTCATGCGTGCGTGAGCATAAGGCGTATCGTCTCTCTGCTGCTAAATATGGTTCTAAGGCCAAACATCCTAGAGGGGACTCGGGTTGACATCTCAGACTCTCAGTACATGGATCATCACCTTCTTGATGTTAACACGGTATGTTTTCTGTGAATCTGTGATTCTTGGTGGTTGAATGGATTTTCAGCGAGCCTTTGAACACTAAAGAAAACTGAGATACAAGTGTATGTTTATTTGGCCAATAGATTGTATTACTAGTTTGTGTTGCTTTTAATAAGCCCTTGTTTTTTTTAGCAACTGTTGCTGTTGATAAAAAGATAATTCTTTCTCCATTTTATGCGTGCGCAGCGTGCGTCGTCACCTTAGCACGCTCATAAACCGATCCCTTGGGGGAATCTTCTTGTGTATTGACGTGAAGGATCGATATTTCTGTATAATATATTAATTGTTTCATTGTCAAGTAAATACATGTATTTGGAAACTTCTAACCTATGACCCACTTAAAACTGATCGTATATTGTGTGGAAATATTCTAACGAACTTCCATAAGAGGTGACCAAATATTTGAGGAGGAATGATGAGATTTTCGACCCCTAGTATTTAAATAGGGGATGTGAGCTAAATTAGAGTTTAGAAGGAGTATGAGCCCAACTTTGCAATATAAAGTTCAGTTCTTTAATATCTCCAATATACCCTTAATTACGACCCAGTTAAATACTGACAATAATTAATATATGATTTATTATATTGATATTTATCGACTCTACTAAAGGATAAATACATAACTATTTATCATCGATCGATATTACGAACTGTATCTCATTTCAATAAATTATTTCTCATGTTTAAGATTAAATATCCATTAATTTATTAAAGCATGATGACAACTAAAATTAATTAATATATTTTATGTGAGTTGTCTAATTCAAACTTTTATTACTATATATGAAATAAATTACAACCAATCGAGTTTCTATATAATAATCTTTTCTTGAACGCCTCACGTATATATAGTTAACTCAGACCCGTCGAGACGTCATTCAACAGTATAACATCTTAGTACTTCTCGTTAAACTAATTACCACTCCCCAACATATTATTGTATAGGGTTACGAAAAACCTGCAAGAGCAAATACATAAACGTAGTGCATAACCAGTTGTGTATACTTAATGTTATTCAGATAGATTAAGAAAATTATAATCTCCAAGACCTTATTGTTCACTATTAACAAAGAATAAATCACAAACCAATGAAGAAAATATATAATCATTACTCAAACATAAGTGTGCTTTGAATTAACAGTAAAAATCTTTCACTTATACTCAAACGTGTTTTAGAGTTACGATACTATTTGGAACCTTTTTTATGTTATTAAAGCTATTATATGTTTTGATGATGGTATCAAAAACCATTTGTGCTTGTGCTTCATTGATTATATTAATGTTTTATTAGTAACAGATCAATACAAGTGTTAAAGAATAGATCAAGTTTTCTAGATTAGAATTAGACCTATGTTTTCTAGATTAGAATTAGAATTAGACAAGATTGATCTATGTTTTCTAGTAACAGATCAATACAAGTGTTAACGATCTATACCATATAAGATTGATCTATGTTTTCTAGATTAGAATTAGACAAGACTAACTAAAGTGAGAGAAAAGGCCTATAGTATCGACCTGATCCTTAAGAGATCGACCTAGCTGTGCTGTAGCAACACATCATCTATAATGTAATGATATGTCAAGTATAAATACATTATCAATAGAGAATAATCTTATTTAGTCTAAGTATTAGAAGGGAAATCTGATGGAACTCGGATGAGGTGGTTGTTTAGCCCGTTTTCGGTCTCGTTTCTCTTGCATATTAGATTGATAATTCTTTGCTTTTCAACACTTCTCGTTTTTGTTGTTCCGTTTTATCCTCTTGTTGCCATATTTCTTATCATAGGTTAAAGAGTCGAACAAACGAGAGTTATTAAGACACAAAAAGGAGAGTTTGCCAAATACACACTTTTCAGTTTACTTGACTAATTACTTAGAGAGATCAAGTTTTCCCGTGAAGAGATTGCTTAGGTTTGACTGACCAGATCGATAGTTAGTTTGCCCAAGTAAGATCTCTTAATATATTAGGCTAAGTGTTTATTAAGGTTTTATAATAAGAGCAACACACTAAATCCACCATATTCTGCACGCTACACTCTGTTAGATAACAAGATCACTCTTGCTATCTGCTTAGCGTAACTCATAAGAGAGAATTTGTCTGGACAGATTACTAGTCGATCTGGTAGTGAACCTGGTCAGCGATCTGTTCTGTCAAACTTTGCAATCTCCTTTCGAGAAAGCTTAATCTCTCTAGTTAAATAGTCAAGTAAACTGAAAAATTTGCATTTGGTGTATTCCCCCCCATACACCAAACCTTAATATTTCGGGACCAACAACTTTGGCAAATTTTCTACAATGGGCTAAAGCATACTTTGAAGGAACCCGTATGAGGGGCTCACAAAAACGCAGGATCCATAGATTAATTAATCACACAAATAATTAATTCTTAGAACCACATAGGAGAATATAATGTGGAAAAACATAAATTATACCTTCTCCTACACAAGTCCTCCTCTTGTGGAGAAGCGATTTGAATCGCTAGCAACGATCAACAATCCACGCCGTTGAATCTACAATCTTGATCTCCACCAAATCCCACCTTAAGAACTTCTATCCTATTACTCTTCTATCTTCTAGAATATCGTGTGGGCGAATCTATCTAGAAGTCAAGAGAAAAAGAAGACAGAAAATAGACAACGTAGAATACTGTATATTTTCAAAAATTAAGAGAGTGAAATCTCTTAGGGGGCGCCGGTTTTCTCTTGGAGAGAGAAAGTGACTCTTCTTATTATCTATTTTATAGATGTAGTGGGCTAGGATAGGGTTTCAAAGAGAATGAATTAGATCCCAAATAATAGAAACTATATCCCCTCTTTATCTCTTGCAGTTACAACAATAATTCAAATTCAAATTTGAATTATATTTAAAATTAATATGGGCTTGGACAAATCTATAATTAGATTAAATTAATTTCCAAGTATCCATTTGGGCCCAATTGAATTTAATTAATTGGCTGACCCAACCTTTAAACTTAAATTAATTAATTTAAATTAAATTGTCCCTCAATTAATTACTCCATGTAAATGCAATAAAGAGCAGTTCTATTATAAATATTTATCGACTCCACTATAGGATATATATTGAATTCATCTTGATTCATTCAAATTACGGACGTAACCCTTTTGTCATTATTTATTTTCTTGCTTTTAAGATTTTCTAAATCCATTAATTAATTGAGTTTGTTGACAACTCATAATTAATTAATATATTTATTTGTGAGTGATCCGATTCAGAGCTTTAATATTACATATGGAATAAATTCCCAACCGGCCGGGTTTCTTATGTAATAAACCTTTCTGAACGCCTCACGCGGATTTATCAACTCGTGTCACTGAGACGCGATTCTGTATGACTGACAATCGAGTACTTCTGGTTAAGCCGACGACGACTACCCAAAACATCACTATCTAGAGTTACGAAAAACTCGCAAGCTTAGATGATTCAAAGCAGCGTATAATCAACCGCCTATACTAATGTCATCGTCACAGATTAAGAAATGAATTAATTTTCGAGACCTCGTTCTAAGTATCAGCACGTTAGAACTTATCTCACTGTGAAACCACTCAATATGTATACGCAAAGCATGTGTAACCGCTTATACATACCGACATCATTCTGCGAGCTAAGGTCAGCTGCATCGAAATGATATCGCAGCTTTTACCGACTAGACTGTCCAAGTCTGTCTAGACTGTGACTTTATATTACAAAGGAGTCGACTGTGTTACCTTCCGTGATTATCAATCCACCACACAGTCTACAATTGTAACAAATGAACTTGTTTGCCATTCAATATACATATATAATATATGACAAACCAATGATAGAAACATTTATTCTTATTAATGTGCAATTGAAAACATGTTTTATACATCGTCCAAGCATAAAGCATGCTTTGAGGTATACAAACCCTAACAATCTCCCACTTATACTCAAATATGTTTTAGAGTATACAATCTGTGTCGCATGACATCACAAATCTCCCACTTATACCTAAAGCAGGTCCACTACACGTCTCACCCCAAATCCCTCTAAGTGCCTCTCCATTGTTTTACTGTTCAGGCTCTTTCAAGGATTAGTCAGGTTGTAATTCGACGCTACCTTGGACACTACTAGTTTTCCCCTTCTTCTTATATCACGGATGTGATATGTCCTCTCAATGTGTTTACTTGTCTATTGGGCCCGTGGTTCCTCTGAGTTTGCCACTGCACCTGAGTTATCACAAGAAACCGTGATACTCAAAGGCATACTCAGAACCACATCTAGGTCCATCAAGAAGCTTCTGAGCAAACCGCTTCCTTTGAGGTCTCTGTAATGACCACATATTCGATTTCCATGATGGATTCCGTGATGCATTTCTGCTTCACACTCCTCCATGTTACGGCTTCGCCTCCCAAAGTAAACACATAACTGGAGGTTAATTTTTTTTGAATCTCGGTCCGTCTAAAAATCAGGATCTGTTTAACCCAAATGATAAAAGGTGTCTGACTAGTAAACCAAACAACACTCCCTAGTCCGTTTAAGGTACTTGAGTAGAGGTGTTTACGGTTATGGTTCGAAACCAAACTACCGGTTCACGGTTCCGAGAATTTGGAACTAGAACCGAACCATCATTGCGGCGGTTCATGGTTCGGAACCGAACTGTGTAGGGCGGTTCCGGTTCCGGTTCCAAACCGCCGGTTACGATTTGGAATTGTACAAAAAATTAATACTAATTTATTTAAAATTTTTGAATATTTTATTTATTTTAATTACATACTTATGCGGATCATCATTTTTCATATCACATAATTAAGTTGATAACCTGATCGAAATAAAGGTTCCATGACCGTGAGGCTTTCTTAAGCCCAAAGATGGACTTCTTATGCTTCCACACCATGTGTTCCTTTCCTTGAACTGCATGGCCCTCGGGTAGTTGCATATGTATATTTTCTTCAAGACTTCTGTTTTGGAAAGTTGTCTTGACATCCATTTACCATACATCCCAATCCATATATGCTGTAACTAACAAGAGTATAAGAATAGACTTGAGTATAGCCATTGGCTACTAGTCTAGCTTTGAAGACTACGACGTTACCGTCGAACCTCGTTTCCGCTTGAAGATCCATTTACTCCCAATGGCCTTGCAGCCTTCGGGCAGATCAACTAGCTCGTATACTTTCTTGTCTACCAAGGATTACAGTTCAGACTCCATCACCTCTTGCCAGAGGTGACAGTCATTGTCTTGGACTGCTTCGTCAAAATTCCATGGGTTCGATTCATCTAGACCTGGGATTGAGTCAAATGTTTCTCCCACTCCAATGAATCGAACGAGTTGGCGAACAACCCTCCTACTATGACGAGGCTCCACTATAGGTGATACAAGTGTTTGGGTTGGTGATGATGGTGGTTGTGTTTCTTTTAAATTTGGACAAACTATAGTTCTCATTTCCTTGAGAACTATCTTACTTATGGGCTTGTGGTTGTTCACAAAGTCTTCCTCTAGAAATCGAGGGTGGGTGGTGATCACGACCTCTCGATATCTGAGACTATAAAAACTCCCACTATTTCGTCTCTCTAGGATAACCCACGAGCAGACACAAGTCAGTACGTGATGCCAATTTGTCGGTATCCTTTTCTAGCACGTGTGTTGGACAACCCCACACTTTGCACCTTGAGATGTCTTAGACTGGGCAGGCGCCTGGTCAACAACTCAATCGGTGTCTTAGGGACTGACTTGGATGCTACCAAGTACAATGTGTAAACTGTCGTCTCTAGGACATATCCCCAAAATGAAATAGACAACTCTGCATAACTCATCATAGATCTTACTATCTCCATAAGCGTTCTATTCCGTCTTTATGCTACACCATTTTGCTGGGGAATACCCGGTGCAATTAACTGGGATGGAATCCCTGCTTCCGAAAGATGGTTCAAAAACTCAACACTGAATGATATTCAACACATCTTGGGCTCTATTTCATTTGACCCCGAATGGTCTCTTGGTCATTTGACCTTCCAAGCAGGATTCACAAGTCGGGTATGGCTCAACTTGGAATTTATCCAAAGGCCCGTGTCCCACTAACAATTGAATCCTCCTAAGGTTAACATGTCCAAGATTTAAGTGCCATAGATATGTATCATTCGATGAAAGAAAAAAATCTTTTCTCTTCTTGGAGTTAGTCGATGAGTTAAAAGTTGCACTTTTGTTGCTTAGGCTATGCAGATATAGTATATAAGTTGTTTACCATCGTGCTTGTGCAGATAACATAATTCCCATCTCTCAATGTCTACACTAGATCAGTTTAGAAACCGAAATTAAATTCTTTCTAAAACTGGCCACGAGCAAAACATCTCTCAATACTTGAACAGAAGAAGTGATCTTCAACTGCATATCTCCCATTGCAACGACCGCCACTTTCGTAGCGTTGCCCAAAAATTGGAACTCTCGCCTTCCTTAATTAGTCTAGTTCTCAGGAATGCCTGCGAGATGTAGCAAACATGTTTGTGGCTCTTGTATCTACTACCCAAGACTGGACAGAACTAGCCATCAAACATGTTTCCAAGACTGGAAAGAGTACATATACTATTATCAACGATCAACAAGTTGTTACTTTGCCCAGAAATCAACTCACTCAACAAGTAATTACTTGAGAATATTTCTACGCACCAGATCATGTTCTAAGCCGTTCGTGATCGAAATCACACCTACTCGATTCAAGTTTATCTTATCGAGAAAAAGGAAGGATAACTTCACTAGCTAGTAGTTTTCTAGTGGATTGACATGTAGAGATCCAGTTACAGTAGTTTTCTGTAAGTTGTAATGGGACATGACCCTTATTCGTGCATAAGTTTCAACTAGATTGTGCTTGAAACTTGTGGCTCGTTCTCAGCAAGTATAAAGAAGAGAGTATCCTAGTAGTGGATATCTAATCCAGTTTGGATTGGACCATGGACGTAAGGGGTTTCCCGAACCAAATAAAGACAATTGTGTTATTTACATTCTTTATTTTAAATTTCAGTTGTTTATCTGCTAACCAGCACAATTTTTCATACTGCATTTCTTAATCAATCTGTTAATCTATCTGATTAAGTCTTTCAAAAGGTTTTCTAATCAAGAGCACCGACTAAGTCCACCATATTCTGCACACACAACTCTCTGTTAGAGATCAAGATCACTCTTGATATCTACTAAGTGTTTTCCACAAGAGAGTATTTATCTGGACAGATCGAGATCGATCTGGTTATCGATCTGATTTGTCAAAGTTAAGCAATCTTCGTTCAGAAAGCTTAAACTCTCTAAGTAATTAGTCAATTAAATTGAAAATTTTGCATTTGGTGTATTCCCCACACCCCCTCCCCCCATACACCAAACCTTGCTCTTTCGGGACCAACAAGTGCTATCAGAGCAGTGGTTCATAGGACCATTGTTTCTGTTTCCCAAGGTTGAAACTTGCGTGTTCAACTTGAATAGATCTAGGAAAACCTTTTTCATTCACGTGCATCCTATCTTTCATTATGGAATCTTCTGTCATTAGGGCTTGTGAAGAATTCTCCATCCAAGGATACAGAGAATGGAGTTTCAGAACCAAGATGTGTCTAAAAGCTCATCACTGTCTGATGTGGAAAGTGATAGAGGAAGGACCATTAGTGATACAAGAAGAGAAGACTTGCATTACAGAAACTGGTGCAATCAAATAGATTGTACTCAAGGATCCAAGAACGTATATATCAGAAGAACGACCTGAAGCAAATCTTGATGACTTTGCCATCAAAGGAATTATCTCTAACACTATTAAAGGAGTCCATCTGGCCAAGATCTAAATACAGCCAAAGAGATGTGGGAGGCACTGCGAGAACTCAGTTTAGGCTCTGAGGCAGTGATCGAGAACAAGCTGTCTCTAGCATGCAACAAGTTCGATAAATTCAAGATGAAACCTGGAGAAACCATCGAGCAGATGAAAAATAGATTCATCGAAGTATTACTTGAAGTTTCTGCTTAAAAAAAAAACAAATATACACAGAGAGAGAAGAATTTAAAAATTCTCAGAGTGTTGCCACCAAGCTGGGAGATATATTCTGTAATGCAACCACTACGTGTTGATTTTAACGATCTGTTTGTTGAAGCACTATTTGATCATCTGGTTGTACACGAATGTAACATCAGAAGGATTCATGAACCAGATTATTCTTCAAGCAGATGGAAGTCAGATCGAGAAAGTATCGAGAAAGCTACTCAAAGAGTTTTTCATGATTGCCAAGAGAATGGACAAAATGGAAGTCAGATCGAGAAAGTATCATAGATTCTACAAGGACAACAAGGGAAGATATCAGAAGAACAAAGAACTAGAACGATTTGATAGTAAAGGAGACACAAAGAGTAATGGTAAAACCTTTAACTCTACTGACTACACATGTTATGACTGTGGCATAATAGGTCATTTCAAGAAAGACTGTCCTGATCTACCTAAAAGTCAAAGAGAAGAGCTAAGAGCTAAATGAGATCGAAAACTCAAAACTCAATGCAATGCTATGTTGGCTGAAGAAGACTCCAGCAGCTCGAGTCATCTATCTTATAGTTCTACAGCAAATGATGAGGCATTCTATGCACAAGACACAAAAGAAGATTGGGATGAATGCTACATGGGATTAGAAAATGAACTCGACCAGATCGAGGTAAACTTTCATGTTTCTATGTCTTCAAATAAATCTGTCTATGATTCAGGAAACGAAGATGAACTAGAAGTCTCATGGGATGAAATCAATGAGATGTTCTAGAGTTACACAAGCATAAAGAAGTTATTCTCAGAAGTCATAAAAGAGAATGACAAGTTGAATGAAACAGTAAAGTTTTTTAGTGAAGCAAACACTAAGTTTTCTGCTCAAATAAGTGGTTTGGGAGAACCGATCAAGACTAAAGATGCGGAGATATATTCTCTCAATTCTAAAGTGAAGGACATGATCAACAGAAAGGATGTTGTTGAAGAAAAACTGAAAAAAACCATGGAAAACATGAGCAAGTCAAGAAAGAGGTACAACTGGACTTGGATATACTGGAAAATTCAGTGAAACCAAATTCGTAGTTGAAAGGAAAAACATACCAGATCAAGTTAAAGATCTTAAGAACAAGTAGAATCAACCTCAGAAGATGATGAAAGAAGCAGGAGATAAGAGAGATTATCAAATGAAAGGTCAACCTGCTCGCTATGAAAAGACAAAGAGAGATCAGAAACAGAAGGTCTCTAGCAGATCATCAAAGAAGAAGAAGATCAACTAGGATAATGTTGAGAGAAATCATCCATCTGTCTACAAAGCTATATCAAGAACATATGATATTGGAAGAAAGATTACTTGTTACATATGTGTTCCTAACACTAAGTTAATTTGGGTTCCTAAAGGAACATTTGCTACTAACCAAACACCCACTCGTTGAAAGGGTAGCTAAATCTTCATAATTGCAGGATCGAAGAACTGCAAGAACAAGTAAAGTAGCAAAGGGAACAATCTAGAATATTGATAGTGGCTGTTCAAAATATATGACATGTGACAAGTTCGCTCTATCAGACTATGTGAAAAAGAAGGAGCACAGGTAACCTTTGGATGTAACTCAAAAGGTTATACCAGAGGATATGGTAATATCAAGATTGACAAGACCACCATCACTAATATATCTTATGTGGAGGGTCTTAGTCATAATCTATTTTCTGTAAGCCAATTCTGTGCAAATGGAAATCAGATTGTTTTTTATGCTAACAACTGTTTTGTGAAAAATAATGAAGGAGATGAAATTCTTCTTACTGGGAAATTACAGGACAGATTCTACATTGTGAAATGGACAAACCTGATCAAGACTTGTCTAGTTACTAAGACAATCTCTGAGACAAGTTGGTTATGGCACAAGCGACTTAGCCATCTCAATTTTAAGACAATCAATAAGATTTCAAGAGATAAGCTTGTCGAAGGATTACCAGAACAAGTATATGACAAAGATCATATTTGTGAAGCATGCTAAGCTGGGAAGCAGACGAGATCCTCATATTCCATTAAAGCAGCTCACTCATCTTCCAGAGAGTTACTACATTTAGACTTATTTGGCCCAGTTAAGCCATTGAGTATAAATGGAAGAAAGTACACTCTGGTCATCATAGATGATTACTCAAGATTCACTTGGGTTATCTTTCTGTTCAAGAAGAAGGAAACATTAGAAAAGCTGCCTAATTTTCTCAACAAGATCACCAAGCAAAAGGAAACCTCTGTTGTAACAATCAAAACAGATCGTGGAACAGAGTTTTTAAACCAGAAGATTGAGGAATATTGCAACGAGATGGGTATCACACACCAAACATCTGCAGCAAGAACACCTCAACAGAATGGAATAGTTGAGAGACGGAACAGATCGTTAAAGGAAACAGCTCGTACAATGCTGAATGCAACTAGATTACCTAAGAAGTTTTGGGCAGAAGCCATCTACACGGCCTGTTATACACAGAACAGATCGGTGATAATTCTCAGACATGGGAAGACACCATACGAGATCTGGAACAACAGAAAGCCCAGGATACTGTATTTTCGTACTTTTGGTTGTACGTGTTACATCCATAATAATGAGAAATCTCAGTTGAAAACCTTTGATAGCAAAGCTGACCACCCTGGAATATTCTTAGGATATTCTGATGTTAGCAAAGCTTATAAGGTTTACAATAAGAAAACTCATGTTGTGGAGGCAACACCTCATATTGTATTTGATGAAGCTATTCTTGAATACAATGATACATGTGAAGATCAGGTTCACAACCAGATCAACACTAGAAGATCAGAAGGGATTCTATTAGAAGATATTCTGATCTGGAACTCAACAGAAGGGGATGAGATTGATGTTCAACCTATTGCTGAGACCAGTACACTGCAAGGGGGAACAACTCACATCGATCTGGATCAAACCAAATCAACTCCATATGATAGTGAGCCAATAGAAGCAGACAATTCTGAACCTTGTCAAAGTCAACCTGATGAATCAAAAGACATTAATAGCTAGAACAACAATCAAAGTGTTGAGATCGAAGAACCAGAAGAAGAAAATCCTTTCCAAGAAACTTCAATAGCACACCCTGAATTTGAGGAACCAACAGAAGAACCTGAACCTGAACCTGAGATATCAGAAGAAGAGATGTCCAGTAGAAAGAGATGGATACAAGAACACCATCCTCCAGAACAGATTGTTGGGAACCCATCAGATCGTGTGAAGATCAGAAGAATGCATGGAGATAGTGCACTTCTATGTTGCTACTTATCTCGTGTTGAACAATCTGATGCTTATGAAGCACTACAAGATGCAGATTGGGTATTTGCTATGCAAGAAGAACTCAATGAGTTTAAAAGAAATCAAGTTAGGTATCTTGTAGACAGACCAAGACACTAGGGAGTTATAGGTGTCAAATGGGTGTTCAAGAACAAAGATGAGAATGGTGAGGTTGTCAGAAACAAAGACAAATTAGTTGCAAAAGTATACAATCAACAAGAAGGTATCGATTTTGATGAAATATTAGCACCGGTTGCCAAACTGGAAGCCATCAGATTGTTTCTAGCATATGTAGCATACAAGAGGTTCAAGGTGTACCAGATGGATGTCAAAAGTGCATTTTTGAATAGTATACTTGAAGAAGAAGTGTATGTTGAACAACCACCTGGTTTTGAAGAAGACAATCCAGACCAGAAGGTGTACAGATTAGCTAAAGCTATTTATGGATTAAAACAAGCACCCAGAGCGTGGTATGAGACGTTATCAATATTTATAATGCAATCATGATTAAGAAGAGGTTATGTTGACAAGACATTGTTCATAATCAAAGTCAAAGAACATATCCTTTTAGTCCAAATATACGTTGATGATATCATATTTGGATCACAATCTAGTTATCTATGTGATAAATTTGCTGAACTTATGAAAAATAAGTATCAAATGTCCATGATGGGCGAGATGAAATTCTTTCTAGGTTTGCAGGTGAAGCAGCTACCAGATGGTATATTCATTAACCAAGCGAAGTACATCAATGATCTGATCACCAAATTTGGAGTTAAAGATAGTAAACCTGTCAAGATACCAATACAGACCAACGGGAAGATAGATCCAGACCCAGAAGGAAAACAAACAAATATAACTCAATATAGGGGTATCATTGGGTCTTTACTATACTTAACTGCTAGTCGACCTGACATTACTTTTACAATTGGAGTATGTGCTAGATACCAGGCCAATCCCAAAGAGTCACATATGGAAGCTGCCAAGAAAATACTTAGATATCTCAAAGGAACAACACACATTGGATTATGGTATCCATGTGAAGATAATTTCGCGTTAACATGCTATTCTGATTCAGATTATGCTGGATTCAAACAGATAGAAAGTCTACTTCTAGAACATGCCAGTTTCTTGGAAACAAGTTAATCTCTTGATTTTCAAAGAAACAAACATCTGTGGCCACATCAACAACTGAGACAGAATATATGGCCGCTGGAAGCTGTTGTGCACAGATACTCTTGTTAAAGTAGTAGCTCAAGGATTACGAGATTGATGTCAAGGAGATACCTATATTCTGTGACAGCTTAAGTGCTATTGCTATAACATAAAATCCAGTTTTGCACACGAGATGTAAACATGTTGATGTGAGACATCATTTTATAAGAGATCATTTAGAGAGAAAGCATCTCCAGATCGAGAAGATACACGTAGATATTCAACGTGCTGATATATTGGCAAAAGCACTTCCAGAAGAAAGATTCAAGATGCTATGTGGAAAGCTAGGATTATTAAACCTAGATGAAAGAAACAAATAGACATCAGATCGATAAACTCCAGATCGTGTAGCAGATTGATGACACACAGATCTCTAGTTGATGTAGTCCATCAGATTATGAAAGCCAGACTGTCAACCAGATTGACAATCACCAGAATGTGAAGATTACTAGTATCAGGTCACAACTTCAATACCAAATGATGTATGAAGTTAATACCAGATGGAAGTGCGAACCAGAAGATGAAGTTATAAGCAAGACCAGATTGCTTACATTAAACACGTGTCAGAATTTGAAGAATCTACACCATGCCACGTGGAAACTAATTTTTCCAATAAATATTACTTAGTCAAGGGGGAATTTAGATATTTGTATCGTTTTTCTGACCTAATTACCGCCCTAACTATAGTCTATAAAGCTTATTTTCTGACATATATTTGCTAAATCTTCCATAATCGTAATAATTAGTACAGTTTTGGGAACTGTGATCGAGGAATATCCTTGCCATACGAGGAATAAGAAAGTTGCAGTGGTTAGAAAGATTTACACACTCCATCCTATAACACTAGGATCAAGCGCGTGTATCTGACGCAAAGAGAGGCGGCAAAACAAAAGACTGAAGTAGGAAAATCTAAAAAGGGAGACCTTCATCCAAACCTTAAACTTCATATCGCTTTCATCTTAGTCGTTGAATTATTTCCTATATATATGTGTCGTATATGCATTTGACTATTCACCTTACACTTTCAACTCACTGCGCACTACTTCTCTCTAAGCACTTAAGCATTTTCAGTTTTCTCAATTATTTTCGAAGCTTTTCCAAAACTTAACTCTTTTGAAAATGGCACCACAATCATCCATGTTTTTTCAACACGTTGCTGAGGTTCATAAATTTCTTTCTCCTAAACCATATGTTGTCTATGAAACTCATGGCTTCCGTAAACTAGAAGAAATCTTCGCCATTGTTAAGCATTGCAAAGGTTTTACACTGATTTTTAGTTTATTAACTGTCGCATATGTTCCTATGGAAATTTTACCGTGAGATTTGGATTATGGAAACATGTTTTCCCTTATGTTTTGATTTTGTCTTGATACATATTGATTTCTGGATTACTACATTTATATCTGTGTTCGTCATATTCATTTGTATATTTGCACTATGACATATAGGTTACTAATATGACTAGTGCTTATATGGTATTCACTACTGTATTTCTACACTCTATACAATTCCATAACATAGTCATATCTCATCCAAATATGTATTTGGCCAAACAAGCGGGTACCTTCTATCTTACGTGGAATGACGAGAAGGATGGTCAGGAGGCAAATGTGTTAATGCCCATTGGTGATAAGACCAGCAAGACCACTTATGATGTTATCGCCTTGATCAACCAGGCATACCGCTTAAAGGATGAGGGGATGACACTGGATGAGATAACCACAGAACAACTTCAAGACGCAGTGGAGAAAGTGATGGTGATTCTCATTGCCTACATGAGGAGAATGTTTCAGAGGGAACTACTCCAACCAGGCTACAAGCTGGTTTTTAGGTTTGTCTAACGTATTTTTATGACTCACAGCGGGTCATACGATTAGGTAACCCCGGAGAAATTCAAGATCCTGACCGCCGTAGTCTTAAACTTAAAGATCAACTGGAGCAGAATCCTTTTTGACCTGTTGGCAAAGAAAGCAAGACTCGTGAAAGGGACCAAGGACAGCAAAGGACATACTGTATCTGTGGAAGTTAGAAGGAATCTAAGGCATTCCACCAAGATCAGCTTTATGGTGGAATTTTTTTTCAAACAACAGATATGGGAACATGCTGTGGAGTTGAACTCCAGGTTCACCATCCCTAAGGATCATCATCAGATCGAGATGTCCTTGGGACTTACTCCAGCCCTATTCAACAAGTTTACTGATGAAGTGCACCATGCTGCACTACTGGAGATGGGTAGCTCAAATCCCATCTGCATGCCACCTACCAGAGCAACTGAGAAATCGAAAGAGAAGGCACCAAAGGAGAAGGTGTAGAAAGAAAAATCCCCGCGCAAGCCACCTGCCAAGAGAGCAAGTTCTATAGATACTGACACCTCTACCACAACTCATCAACCCAAACAAAAGAGGAGGAGGTTGAGGAAGGTACATGAGTCACTACCACCTACTGAAGAGCCACAACCAGAAACTGCCACATACCAACAAGAACAAGATATACAACAACAAGCAGAGGAAGCCCATCAACCAAAAAGCTCCATTCCTCAACAGACAGAGGCACCACAATTTGTGGAACCAGAGTCAAGCTTTGACCCCAACCAGGGCAAAGTCTTCTCACCAGCACGTTCTATCTCTCCCTCACTAGACCAGATGCAGAGGATTAGTGAGGAAGAAGATGAGGAAGTTGATGTGGAGGAAGAGAAAAGGAAACAAGCAGAAGAAGTCATCCACTTGCTGGAAAATAAAGCAGATCTCTCTGTTCGTCAGGATTTTCCAGAGATTCATCTGCTCCCAGAAAGCTATGGATCAGCAAAGAGGGTCAAATTTTACATACTGATCAAGGACAATGAGTACTACATATTTGATGTCTTGCTTCAAACTAGATCGATGGAGGAGCTCAAGAAAGAAGAAGCCATTTTGCTTAGCTTACTCCAAGCCAGTTCTGTTAGTGAAGTCAAAACATAATACCATCAACTAATATTGGCCATTATGAAACATGAGGCCATGATATTGCAGATTGATCTCAAGTCCTACTATGCCGATAGAATGGACTTTTACTCGAGTGTCAAAAGATCAGATGATGAGGCTGATCCAGATGTGGAAATGAGCGGTGAAGGAGGCGACCAAATGGAGAAAACCACCACATCTGGTGCAGAGAGCCAACCAGAGAAAGAAGTCACGACCAACCTACTCAAGAGGCAGAGAAACCCAAGAGGAGAAAGAAGAAGACTCCAATAATCAATCTGGATCCAGTCGACGAAGAACCAGCAAGTCAGACCATTGGTGGCGAACCAACCAATGATATCTACACACAAGGCGCTGCAGAGAAATTGAAGAAGTACATTTCATTCGTCGATCTGTAAGACATACTGGAACGTGAGCACAAGTTGATGACTTGATTTCCTTAAGAGCCCAAGACCATCATCTGACTACTACATGCAACCTACTGCACGAAAAAGCTACACAAATCCTTGCTGATTTCAACCAGCACCAGAAGGATTATGTCAATGACATGGACCTCGATCTACGCTCTAAATTGAGAGATCAAAATAAGGATCTTAATAAGAAGATGGACGATGACCGAGAGGCTGCTGAAGCAGCACGGGAGAAGTTCAACCTGAGGGTAGATTTAGTGGAGAAACAAACCCAGAATGTTAAAACTCTGGTCACAGATATGCTTTCCATGGAGAGAGAACGCATTCCTGAGGCTGTGAAGAGTCAAACTACTGCTATCACTGCTGAAGTAAAGGAGGCCACTATCATCGACATCCATGCCAAACTTGCTGCCTTCGAGAAGGAGAAGTTCGTGGAACTTATGAAGACACATCAAGTCAGTGTGTTGGATGCTCTGCTCTACCCAAATCCTACAGAGTATGAACACCAGAACACTAGATTGACGAATGTGGAAGACCTTCAAACCACCTATGATGCCACTTTCTCCATGATGAATAACCGTCTGGAGAAGAAGCTCGATGCCACGGACCAGACAGTTACCTTATTACTAGGCTTCAAGGAAGATGCTGAACAAAAGATGGAGGAGATGAAGGCCGAGATTGACTCCCTTCGTACACTCATCAAGTCTGTATTTGATGATGTCGAAAAAGGGGAAAGGTCGAAGTCTGACAAAGGAAGAGATGGCAAAGGAAAAGGTAAGGGTGCAACAGATCAAGAACCAGACCAGGGAGGATCACAAAGAAGAAGTACACCAGTACAACAAACCAAGGAGAAGCCCACAACGCCACCTAGGGCAGATCCTACGATTGAACTAGATCAAAGTCAACAACAGCAGCAACAAGCAGTATGGGACAAGGGCAAGAAACCCATTGACGAAGGAGAACAGATTGTTGAACTACTCTTGTTTGGAGTAATTAGTGAACAAGTGTGTGACCCAATCTTTCGGGCACAATTTTACAAAGAACAAGCTGAACGAGAAAGGAAGTTGGTAGCACAAGAGGCCAGAGAAAAGTCATTCCAGACACCCTCTTCTCAAGCATCATCAGAACGTTCACAACAGCAATCATCACATTCCACCACTCAATCAAAAAGGAAGAAGAAGAAGTCGCTCACTGCCTGGAACCTCACTCTACAGAAAAAGACACCCAAAGATAATTGGGTACCAGAGGCAGACCAGAAGGAGTGGGAGCTCATCAAGCAAGGATTTATTATGAATAGATATTGTTGGGAACCCTTAAGTATTTTAGTTTTGATGATGATCTTTCGAAACACACTTAGTTCTTTCTAGAGCTAAACTGTTCTACGTGTCAACAGATCACTACATATAAGGTGAAATCTGATAAAGAACAGATTAGGAGATGTCTTAGCATGTAAAGGAATTATTCCTATAGAAGCCATTTCCAGAATAGTATAGAATGAAGGCCTAGACTTTTCGCCAAGAAGAAATCGATCTGCTGTAACAGACAGCAACCAGATCACCGACCAGATCGATGATCACAGCGTATCACCAGATCGATAGAGTCATCAAACCACCTGATGACATCATCCTACACATCATATCATCTTGCCACGTCAATATTGAAGCCCATCCAATAGGGTTTTGGGAAGAGAATCCACGATTGACACAAGGAAGGAAAGTAACCGTTAGCAATCTGCTTTCCATACTTAGAAGATTGAGTCAACGCTTCTACAAGGGAAGAATAGATATGATGGATATTATTGATTGGAAATCTACAATCAATCTCACGCCAATCAACAACGGCTAGAATTCTAAATTCAATGCCTATATATTTGAAGTTCAGGATCTGAAAAAAAAAAACACGCGAGCTACATTGACAACATACTCTCAAGCAATCAATCTCTGAACCAGACTAAGAGCTTCAAACAACCTGTGATACAACATCACACCAACCCCACCTCGATTCAAGTCTGTCTTATCGAGAGAAAGGAGATCACCCTGCTAGCTAGTAGTTTTCTAGTGGTAACGTAGAGGTAATCTGTTGTAAAGGGACACGACCCTTATTTCGTGCACAAGTATCTTTCTAGCTTTGATTGATACCTGTGACTCGCTCTCCACGAGTATAAAGAAGAAGAGTATCCTAGTAGTGGATAATCTGGTCTAGTTTTGACCAGATCGTGGACGTAGGGATTTCCCGAACCACGTTAAACAACTGTGTTCTTTATATTTCTGCATCTTTACTTTCAGTTGTTTTTTATTCTACCATTCAGCACTATCATATAATCTGCATCTCAATCAATCTGCTTAACGATCTGATTATTTCTTAAGGTTTTCTAAACAAGAGCATTAACTAAATCCACCATATTTCCGCACACACAATACTTAGAAAGTGATAAGATCACTCTTATTATTGTCTAAGTGTCTTCACTAGAGAGCAATCTGTTTGGACTAATCTGGTATCGATCTGCTGATCAATCTGGTTAGTCATCTGCCGAGCAATTTCTTATTTAAGAATAGCTTGAACTCTCTAATAAATAACCAAGTAAACTGAAAAGTTTGTATTTGGTGTATCCCCCCCCATACACCAAACCTTGTTCTTTCGGGACCAACAAGTGGTATCAGAGCAGTGGTTCAAACGACCATTGTTTTTATTTCACAAGGTTAACACCTGCGTGGTCAACTTGAATAGATCTAGAAAAACCTATTTTTCATTCACGTGCACTCTATCTGCTGTGGAATCATCTGTTGTTAGGGCTTGTGAAGAATTCTCCATCCAAGGATATAGAGAATGGAGCTTCAGAATCAAAACAGCACTCAAAGCCCATCACTATATGATGTGGAAAGTAATTGAAGAAGGTCCACTACAGATCACTGAAGAAGTGACAGTAACCAACTCAACTGGACTAACTACACAGATTGTTCCTTAAGATCCAAGGAAATACACTTCAGAGGAACGTCGCGAAGCCAATCTGGATGACTTTGCTAAAGGGATCATATCCAGCACAGTCAAAGGCGTACATCTGGCTAAAATCCAAGATCTGGATACTGCCAAAGAGATGTGGGAAGCCTTAAGTGACTTGTGTCTAGGATCAGAGGTCATGATTGAGAACAAGCTGTCTCTAGCCTGCAATAAATACGACGAATTCAAAATGAAACAAGGCGAGACCATTGAGCAAATGAAAATGAGATTTACTGGAATCCTCCTTGAGATATCAGCGTTAAATAAGAACAAATATACTCAAAGAGAGAAGAACATGAAAGTACTCAGAGCACTTCCACCTAGCTGGGAGATATATGCAGCTATGCAACCTCTTCGTGCAGACTTCAATGAACTATCTACTGAAGCATTATTTGATCATCTTGAAAGCCATGAATGTGATATACAAAGAATTCGTGGACCAGACCATCTGTCCAAAAAGGCAGAAAGAAGCTCGAAGAAGGACAAAGAAGTAGCCTTCAAAGCAAAGAGCAAACCAGATGAACCCTCTGAACCTTCTACACCAGATGAAGAGAAGGGATATGACAAACTACTAAAAGAGTTTGCAATGATAGCCAAACGCATGGACAAGATTGATATCAGATCGAAGAAATTCAGACTGTTCTATAAAGATAACAGAAACAAATTCTACAAGAAACGTGACAATGATCGATCTGATAACAAGGATGAATCAAAACCACAGACATGTAAAATCTCAAAAACATCTAACTCAACAGATTATACCTGCTTTGGTTGTGGCAAAACAGGTCACTTAAAAACAGATTGCCCTGATCTATCCAAATGCCAAAGAGAAGAGCTGAGAGCAAAAAGAGATCGAAAACTCCAATATGAACGCAAGGCCATGCTAGCTGAACAAGATTCAAGCAGCTCGAGTCATTTTTCAGATAGCTCATCAGAGAATGATGAAGCATTCTTTGCTAATGACGAAGAAGGCTGGGATGAATGCTATATGGGATTAGACAACGGTCTGGATGAACTCGAGGTAAAATCTTGCAATTCAAATTCCTCAAATGATAATGATCTGTAACAGGAAGTTGAAGATCAATCTGATTACTCATGGGAAGAAGTAAATGAGATGTTCAAGAACTATTCGAGCATCAAAAGACTGTTTAGAGAAGTTGTAGAAGAGAATGAGAGGCTGAAGAAATCTGAACAGATACTGAGCACAGCCAACACCCAATTTGTTGCCCAAATAGGATCTGGAAGAAAATATCAAAGGAAAAGGTAGTGAGATCCATTCACTAAATTCGAAGGTGAAGGATCTTATTACAAGAAACAATGTTGAAGAAGAGAAGATAAAGAAAGGCAAAGAAATGATTTACAAAAGTGACGAACGTGCTAAGTTGTTAATTAACCTGCAACAACAGGGCACATCTGGATTAGGATATCTAGGTCACTCAGAGAAATCTTCTGGAACCATAAACTTTGTACCAGAAAGGAAGCAAATACCAGATCAAGTGATAGATCTAAAGAACAAGAGAGATCATCCCCAGAAGATGATGTTAAAAGAGACCGGATACAGACAATACCACCAAACAAAAAATAATGTCAACAGGACATTACCCAATAAGAATGTCAACAGGACATTACGTATTAAAAAGGGTCTGAAGAACGATAGAATAGAGAGATTCCATCCATCTGAAATTCACTCCCTATCTAAAGTTGATAATGATGGGAATATCATTACAAGTTATATCTCTGTTCCTAACCTAAAAATGTTCTGGATTCGAAAGGGAACATTTGCTAATAACCAAGCACCCAAACGTTGAAGGGTAGCTAAGTGTAATTAATTGCAAGACCAGAAGACTGCAAGAAGAAACAAGATAGCAAGAGGAGCAATCTGGATAATAGATAGTGGGTGTTCGAAGCACATGACATGTGACAAGAATCTACTATCAGATTACATAGAAAAACCAGGACCCCAGGTCACCTTTGGATGTAACTCAAAAGGATACACCAGAGGATATGGAAATATAAAAGTTGGCAAGACCACCATCTCAAATGTTTCGTATGTTTAGGGTCTTAGTCACAATCTGTTTTCTGTAAGTCAGTTCTGTGCTAACGGTAATCAGATCGTTTTTGATACTAACAAATGCTTTGTGAAGAACAAAGAAGGAGATGAGATACTCCTTACCGGAAAATTGCAGGATAGGCTATATATTGTCCAGTGGACAAACCAGATCGAGACCTGCTTAGTCACTAAAACTATATCAGAAACAAGCTGGTTATGGCACAAGAGATTAAGTCACCAAAACTTCAAGTCAATCAACAGGATTGCCAAATAAAAATTAGTAGAAGGACTACCAGATCAAGTATATGATAAAGATCATATATGTGATACTTGTCAAGCTGGGAAGTAGACCAGATCATCCTTTACAAGCAAAACAGCACACTCAACATCAAGAATATTGGAGCTTTTGCATCTGGATCTGTTTGGACCAGTTAAACCACTAAGCATAAATGGGAGAAAATACACCTTAGTAATCATAGATGATTACTCAAGGTTCACTTGGGTCATCTTTCTGTTAAAGAAGAAAGAGACCCTAGCCAAACTCCCTGATTTTCTACACAAGATCACCAAACAAAAAGAAATGAGCATAACTTCTATCAGAACAGATCGAGGAACAGAATTTCTCAACCAGAATATTGAAGCATACTGCAACAAGATGGGAATAACTCATCAAACTTCAGCTGCTAGAACTCCTCAACAGAATGGAGTTGTTGAAAGGAGAAACAGATCACTTAAAGAAGCAGCTCGTACTATGCTAAATGCTACCAATCTACCCAAGAAGTTCTGGGCAGAAGCTGTCTACACAGCCTGTTATACTTAGAACAGATCATCAATTACACTCAGACATGGAAAGACTCCATATGAGATCTGGAACAACAGAAAGCCTAAGATCTCTTACTTTCGCACTTTTGGTTGTTTGTGTTACATACATAATAATGGGAAATCTCAATTGAGGACTTTTGATAGCAAAATTGACCCTGGAATATTCTTAGGATATTCTGATGTTAGTAAAGCATATCGAGTCTACAATAAGAACTCTCATATTGTGGAGGTAACACCTCATGTTGTTTTTGATGAGTCTATTGTTGAGTACATGTCACTAGATAATAGACAGACAGAGAACCAGATGACTACAAGAAAGATGAATGAACTGCTACTTGAAGATATTCTTATCTGGAATTCAAAAAGTGATGATGAAGATATCAACATTCCACCAATTGCTGAAGAAGATATACAGCAAGGGGGAACAATCCAACATGAACTGGATGAAAACAGATCACCAACAGAAAGCAATGAAACAGTCATTGCAGATGATGATCGATCTAGAAATCTAAATCCAGAAGAAAGAATAGATGAGAATCCATTTCAAGCTTCATCAGCAATTCACACAGAATTTGAGGATCCAACAGATCAACCTGATCCTGAGATATCTGATGAAGAAATGACCAGGAGAAGGAGATGGATACAAGATCATCCACCAGAACAGATTGTTGGGAACCCATCAGATCGTGTGAAAACAAGAAGAATGCATGAAGAAAGTGCATTATTAAGCTGTTATCTCTCTCGCATTGAACCATCTGATGCTCATGAAGCACTACAAGATGCAGATTGGATAACAGCAATGCAAGAACTTAATGAGTTCAAAAGAAATGAGGTCTGGTATCTCGTGGACAGACCCAAACACCAAGGAGTAATAGGTGTAAAATGGGTGTTCAAAAACAAACGAGATGAAAATGGTGAAGTAGTCAGAAACAAAGCCAGATTAGTAGCTAAAGACTATAATCAACAAGAAGACATTGATTTTGATGAAACATTTGCACCAGTAGCCAGACTAGAAGCAATAAGGCTGTTCATGGCATATGCTGCTGTTGGTCCCGAAAGAGCAAGGTTTGGTGTATGGGGGGGGGGGGAATACACCAAATACAAACTTTTCAGTTTACTTGATTAATTTAATAAGAGAGATTTATGCTTTCTGTATTACAGATTGCTCAAAGTGTCAGACCAGATCGACTATCTAATCGATCTTGCTCTGTCCAAGCAGAATCTCTCAAGTGAGTAACACAAAGCAGAGAGTAAAAGTAATCTTATTCTCCAACAGTGTATTGTGTGCGGAATAATGGTGGACTTAGTCGGTGCTCTTTGTTTAGAAAATCTTTTGAAAACTTAACCGAATATTTAGGAGATTGATTAAGGATGCAATTTGAATGAATATGACAAATAGTGAATAAAACAACTGGAATATAGATGCAGAAAGTAAATAATGCAGTTATTTTACGTGGTTCGGGAAACCCCCTACATCCACGGTCTAATCCAAACTAGATTAGTTATCCACTACTAGGATACTCTTCTTATTTATACTCGCTGAGAACGAGCCACAAGTTTCAAACACAACCTGGTTGAAACTTATGCACGAATAAGGAATAAGGGTCATGTCCCTTTACAACTTACAGAAAAACTACTGTAAACAGGATCTCTTCACGTTAATCCACTAGAAAACTACTAGCTAGGAAAGATCTCCTTCTTTCTCTCTCGATAAGACAAACTTGAATCGAGGTGTGATTACGATTACGAACGCTTCGGAACACGAACTGGTTGAAATCTTCTCTTAGTAAATGCTTCGATTAGTTGAGATGATTTCTGAGCAGAGTAGCTTGAAATGATAAATGATCTTATTCGCATGTATATCCTGCCAGTCTCTGTTTCGAGCTTTTATAGGTGTAGAATTTTGAAAAGTCTAACCGTTGAGTTTGATTGGTTTGGAGTAAATGTGATTTTACCAATCAAGGATAGTGAATCCCTAGATTATCTCCTCTTGCCTTCTAATGAGGTTGACAGAATCTTCCAAGTATGGTAAGCAGATCGTTTGACAGATAGCTTTCCTTTTCTGGTCTTGATTGATTCTCTTCTTTTTGTGGTACGAAGGGCTTAGTTAGACTTTGGGATTCATAGACATTTTATCTGATTTCAGCATTTGAGTGTTGATCTGGTTGAACTTTCTGGTTGAGAGTTTCTTTGTTCAACTTTCTGTCTGAGTTGATTTGTTTCAACATTCTGGTTGAGGCTTCCTGGTTCAACTTTCTGTTAGGGTTGATTCGCTTCAACTTTATGGTTGAGTTGATGTGCTTCAACTTTCTGGTTGAGTTGATGAGTTTCAACTTTCTGGTTTGAGTTGATGTTCTTCATTTTTCTGGTTGAGACTTTCTGGTTCAACTTTCTGTCAGGGTTGATATGCTTCAACTTTCTGGTTGAATTGATGCGCTTCAACTTTCTGGTTGGGGCTTTCTTTATCACTCTGATCCTTTTGAATGTTAAGGTTCCCGTCACATATAAACCAGAGAAAAGTAATACAAAACATGAATAATCCTAAGGATGGTTTCGAGAGAATATCATCAAAACTTAAAATAATTTGTGGGGTTCCCAACAATTTCCCTATTTTTGATGATGTCGAAACCACACTTAACATGATAATCAAAGTAACATATAGCATGTTCTGGTGAGATTAGCAGATTGTTATATTAGTTTGTATAACAATTAAGAGCAGAAATATAACTTTCTGGGCAATGAGATTTTTTCTTTAGAAAGAAAACCACATATATAAATATGAGAGAGATGAGTACAGGTGGTAATCAGAAAGACAAAAGTTAAGGTTCATCAAAAACATACAAGGAAAGAATAATTATGAAAACCATCTGGAAGCTCCGCCTTTCTTCATCTTCTCTCTTTGTGCATCAAAAACTAGCTGAATGCTCTCATAAATTCCATCTCTCACCCTGGCGTAATTTGGATCGTGGTTGTCGATCTTATATCCTTGGATTTTGGCCAGTTGATTGATGTAATTCAAAATGTAGGTCTTGTCTGGAATATTGCTGTCTGGAATTGTTGGGCACACCATATATTCCTTTTCTGGAGCCTCGAGCTGGATTTTGGCATCAGATGCAGCTGTTCTGATCCTCTGTATTAGGCTCTGGTCACTGAAGTTTTCCAGGTATCGGATGAAGTCTTCATCTGGAGTTGATTCTGAGTATGTGGGTTCCTTCAGAAAGTATCTGTTCAAGATAAATCCTTGTTTGACCTTCTCCCAGTCATTTTGATCACCTTCTGGAACCCATGCATCAATGGGTGTCTGTTTCTTCAAGGACAGATTCCATGAGAAGGGTTTCTTCTTTCTTTTCTTCGATTGGGTAGTTGATTGAGAGGACTGCTGTTGTGAGCGTTCTGCAGATGATGGCGAGGAGAAGGGTGTTTGGAAGGATTTCTCTTTGGCTTCCTGAGCAGCAATTTTCTTCTCCCTTTCTGCTTGTTCCTTGTAGAACTGAGCTCTGAACATGGGATCACAGGCTTGCTCCATGTTCACCCCAAACAACAGCAGTTCAGCTATCTGATCACCCTCATCAATTGGCTTCTTGCCTTTTTCACTAGGGGTCCATTGCATATCAGAAGCCTGTTCTGTTTGAGCTTGTTCTGTTCCAAGGAGGGTAGGATCTGGTCTTGGTGGTGTGGTTGACCTTTCTCTTACTGATTTTCCCATTTCAGCCACAGGGGTTTCTGCTTCTTCCCCTACCTCTTCTGTTTGCAAAGTCTTTCCTTTACTCATGCTCTTGCTGCCTTTGCCTCCCGAGATTTCCCCCTTTTCGACATCATCAAAGAGGGTCTTGATGAGTGTGCGAAGTGAGGTAATCTCCTCTGTCATCTTCTCCATTTTCTCTTCAGCATCAGCTTTGAACCCAAGCAATAAATTGACGGTCTGGTCGGAGGCATCTAGTTTCTGCTCGAGTCTGCTATTCATTGTGGACAGTGTTTTGTCATATGTTTCTTGGAGCTCTTCGACAGCAGAGATGCGGGTGGTTTGGTGCTCGAATTCTTCTGGATTTGGATATAGCAGGTCATTTAAAACATCCGTCTGATGTTTCTTCATTAGTTCCACAAATTTCTCTTTTTCATAAATGGCCAATTGAGAGTGAATGGATAGAGCAACGTCTTCCTTTAGTTCTGTAGAGAGTTGTGCAATCTTCTGTCCAACTGCAGTATCGATGGTTTCTTGCTGTTTGGCCAGAAGATCAGCCACCAGTGTGGTTGTCTTCTCCGCTTTCTCTTCTATGGCGTCTAGTCGAATATTAATTTTGGCCTGAGCTGCTTCAGTCGCCAGACGATCATCGTCTATCTTCTTGTTAAGCTCTTTCTGGGCTGTGCGGAGCTTTCTTCGGATGTCAGTTTCCATATCATTGATGTAATCTTTCTGATGTTGATTGAAGTCAGAGAGTATCTGGGTGGCCTTCTCTTGTAGAGTATTGCAGGTTTCTGTCAGACAATCTTCGACTCTAAGTGTAATAAGGTTGTCTAGTTGAAAATTGTTGAATGGTCTGGTTTCTCTCTCCAACAGCTCCTCCATCTTGTAGAAATTGATGTTCTTTTTAAGTTTCTGTGCAACTCCAGGTGTGTACAGCTTATCGCTTGGCTCACCATCAATGTGCTGTCCCACCGGAACATCATCCACTGGATCAAGGTTGATGATTGGGATTTTCTTCGCAGACTTCTGGGATTGTTCTGCTCCCTGTTCTGGTGGTTGTTGTTGTTGCTCTGGTTGCATAGGTTCTTCCGGTTGGACATCTTTATCAGTTGTTTCTTCTGGCACACTCAAAAAGAAATCCATTTTACCCGTGTAAAATGATTTCAGATCGATCTTCAAAAGTCCTGCCTCATGCTTCATGAGCGCAAGGATGAGTTGTGGGTATTCTGATCTGACTTCTTTGATTGTGGTGGCTTGGAGTAGGCTAAGTAAGGTGGCCTCTTCCTTCTTCAGTTCTTCAATTGTTCTAGTCTGGAGCAGCACATCGAATATATAGTACTCGTTGTCCTTGACCAGTAAGTAGAATTTCACGTGCTTGGCTGCTCCCAGACTCTCTGGAAGAAGGTGAATACTAGGGAACTCTTGGAGCACAGAGTGTTCTTCTTCATTCTCCAGCAAGTTAATAACGCCTTCTGCTTGGCGTTTCTTTTCTTCCTCCTCATCAGTGGATTCAGCCTCCTCTTCATCCTCACTTATTCTCTCCATTCTGTTTGGTGAGGGTGTGGGTGTTCTGGCTGGAGAAAAATCTTTCTCCTAATGTGGGTTAGAACTAGTTTCTGGTTCCACAAATAATGATTTTGTTTGTGGAGCCTCTGGAGGTGTTATTTCAGCCTGTGTCGCATCCTCTCCTTGTTCTGTTGTGATGTGTTCTGGTTGTTCAGAGTGTTCTGCTGCTTCTGGTGGTGATGGGGGTTCTTGAACTTTTCTCAGTCTTTGCCTCTTCTGTTTAGGCCGAGAGGCAGAAGTTTCTGTATCAACATAACTTCCCCTTTTAACCATTGGTCTGCGTGCTGCCTTCTCTTTCACCACCTTTTCTTTGGTTGTCTTGCTTTTCGGTTTGTCAGCACCTTTGGTAGGTGGAATCCATGTAGGATTAGAGCTTCCCATCTCAAGCAGTACGACATGATGCACTTCATCTGTAGTCTTGTTGAAGAGTGCTGGATTCAATCCCATGGACTTCTCTAGTTGATGTTGATCCTTGGGTATGGTGAGACTTGTGTTGAACTCTAAAGCATTCTCCCAAACCTGCTGCTTGAAGAATCGTTCCACCATTAGACTGATTTTGGTGGAATGGCGCAAATTCCTCCTCACTTCCACTGAAGTTCCTTTGCCTCTGCTATCCTTGGTGTAGTTTACCAACTTGGCTTCCTTAGCCATCAAATCAAAAAGAATGCGGCTCCAGTTGACTCTAAGATTGAGTACAACTGCTGTGAGAATCCTGAATTTCTCCGGCGTCACCTGGTCATAAGAACCACTGTGGTTAAGAAAAATTTTCTGAACCAGTTCAAACAGTAGTTTGAACCCAGGTTGGAGAAGAGATCGTTGGAACATCCTCCCAGTGTATGAGATGGGTATCACCATCACCATTTCCACCGCTGTTTGGAGTTGTTCAGAGGTGATCTCATCCAACGTCAGTCTCTCATCCTTCAACCGGTATGCCTGGTTGATCATTGAAATGACGTTGTAAGTTGTTTTGCTGGTTCTGTCCCCTATGGGCATCAATACATTTGCTTCATTTCCATTCTTGTCACTCTGCCATGTCAGGTAAAAGGTAGCTACTTGTTTTGCCGAAAACATGTTGGGATGCGAAGTGACAATGTTGCAGAATCCTAACAAGTGTATACAGGGAGCATATATGTATATTCATTAGTTTATATGTTATTGACTAGTATGAATATCCAAACACATAAACAATTAATACACACTATAAAGCATTTTTTTTTTCACAAGGAAAGTGAGGCAATAGACAATTACGCGTAGCAAGTTGCAGATATATGAAAGATTAATTAACTTAAAAACCTTTGCATCGAGTAACCATGGCAAAAATTTCTTTGAGTTTGCGAAACCCGTGAGTTTCAAGGACAGCGTAAGGTTCAGGGGAAAGAAACTTCTGAACCTCGGCCACATGTTGAAGAAACAAGGAGGTTTGAGGTGCCATGATCAAACACAAAATTTTTCGAAAATGGGAGGGTTGCAGAGATTTAAAACTGAAAATTTCTTAAGTGCTTAGAGATAGTAGTGCTCAGTGCGATGTAAGTGAAGGTGAATAGTCCAGTTAATAATGGCGCATATATACACTACAAGAAATTTAGTAATAGATAACACCACATAGATAACGGTTTTTTTAATATACCGTTATCTATGAGCGTGTTTTTCAAATAGATAACAGTTAGTGTTATCTATATAAGTGTAACTTATGTTAATGATAACGGATTTTAATAAATCGTAATCTATATATATAGTTATAGTTAACAATTTTGCAACAACTGTTATCTTTAGTAAGTGTTAGATAAACATTTTATAATGGTTAATAATTACTGTTAACAAATAATCGTTATCTATATGCATTTTTCTTTTTTAGACAAAATACATTATATAAATAAAAAATTTCTTATGAGGGATGGAACCTTGGTCTATTAAAAGTGTGAATTAAAAAAAGTCATCTAAAAAATTTTCTTTTTTGGACAAAATACATTATGTAAATAAAAATGTTCTTATGAGGGATCGAACCTTGGTCTATCAAGAATATAAATACTCCAAAACCATCTGAGCTACTATTAAAACTTGAAAAAAATGTAACATTGTTTATATTAACTTCTACATTTCGAAATTTTCTCTATAGTTTTTTCCCTCCCCAAACCCTATTCATCAACTCCCCCATCACAATTAGAATACAAACCCGCCAACAATTGCGCCACCGCATTGGAGCTCAACGCCACCCCTTCAAACCTCTGCCACTCCGCTCTGCCCGTCGCCGTCGTCTTCTCTCCGGCCAGGTATGTTCCCTCTCTCCCCTCTCTCTATCTCATCCTATCTCTCTTACTAAGATTCCTCGATTTTATTCGAGCAGAGGTAGCTCATTTCGCCGCCGACCCCCTTCTGACCCCGTCGACCTTCCGCCGCCGTTGCCTTGCCGTCCAGGTAGATTAGCTACCATTCCTCTCTCTATTTTCTACCGTCCAATATATGTTTGTGCCGCCCGATCGTCCACTTAGCACTGCTTGTTAACAGTTCCTCCTATGTTTTGTTTCCTTGAACAACTTATTAAGATAGAGCTTCTCGATACCTTCTTAAAAGCTGAGATGATTTTCGGTGTAATTAACCTTGAATTACTTATATTATGCAGTACTATCACCATAAATTACTGGTTACAGAACTCAATGTATGTGTTCTTCATAGTAACTCGACAATAAAAAAAAAAACAGAGAGCCGTGAACATTTCTATCAAAAGATATTTCCTTGAACCAGTAAAGTAATACATACACGCAAACAACACACAGTGAACAATAATCGAGAGCTCGATTTGAAAAATGACATCATAAGAAGAAAGCTCACCGCTAACTATACAAGGAATTTGGATTGTTTGCAATGAATGGGGAAGACAATCATTCCATGTCTAGGACATAGAAGAATAATGGAAAAAATATTTTCACTAGGTGCTTCACGAAAAAGAGGGATTTATACAATACTTAAGACTCTTGTCTGTTTAAGTTCTATTCTTGTGGTAGTATATGAGATTCAGAGTTTGCATCTCTGAATGTGCTTGGCTACATAAGTTTGAAATTGGTTTCTGGTTTTGTTATTATCATGTGCTTAAGTCATATCTCATATCTGGGATGGTTGTCCTATCACCAAGAACTCTTTGTGCACGGTTATAGTTTTGAAGTCCGGTTTACAAAATCTACCCAGCAATTGGGGATTTCCGTGGCATAAATGCCTCTTCATCTACATAGTAGTGAATAACTTGGTCTAGTGTCAAAAACATTAATGATAACAGATTTTAATAAATCGTAATCTATATTAGTGTAATTTATGTTATTCTCTCCCTTCTTTCTCCATGCCAAATTAAAACCCTAATACATTGTGATTGTTGCTAAACCCTATCAGAGCATCTCAATTCTCAAATTGTTTACTCATGAAGGTTATTGCTGATATCTGCTTATGAGATATTTACATGTCTAGAGTATCCATGAAGCTGTGTAGCAAAGTAGCTTAATATCTTGATGGTTCCACTTGTTGTGATGGATTATATTGCATGCTAACTTTGCTCAAAACTTTTCTATTTGCATAAATGCAGGTTATGGTCTTGGATTATAAGCTCACCTATCCGAGCGGAACTGCCACGGCTATGTTAATTAATAGCTTCCATACACATACTGGAGCTGAACTTGCCAAGTAAGTACTCTATTTTGTCCTAGGCTATTTTATTAAGTTATATTTGTCCATAGGTAAAATTTACGTCTGCCTCTTTGGACCTTGATAACTATTCACATAAGTCTTCAGGCTGACCAATATTCTCATTATTTTTTGCCAGAAAGCAGGTAAATAGTCTTGGGAAATTTGGAGATAAACACTGATGAAGTGAGGATGGACCTCATTCTGCTAGGCATCCATTGTTTGAGGTATGGTGCTCTCTTATCGAACATATGCTATGGTTTTGCGGTCGAAACGAACTTTCGTAGAGATCTTGAAGCTGCATTGCAAAGGTGGGAAATAGGGCGTTGTCTTTCATTATTTCCTTAAGAAATGTTGTGAGTTTTGTGCATTTGTGAAAATTGTATAGAATTGTATAGATGTTTGATTCATGTTTTAGATGCATTTGAAAAGGTGTAGATGTGAATATGTGATTATGAGAATTTTGCTATATTTTCATTGGGTTTTATCTATGCGATGGTGAAGTGATATTGAATGATTAGGAATGAATTTTAAATTGTTATTGCCAGTAATTATGAACTTGTGTATTGAATTTAGATGATTTAGTAGTAGGGTAATTAGAAGTGTTAGATATCCTCTCACAAAGTTAAATTCTGGAACATAAATCTGCAGCTGAAACTCTGTTCGTTCAGTAATTTAAGTGGCATGCTTCTGTGTTTTAATTCTTGAAACTAAAAATAGAAGGAGTTAGGGTGATTCTCCAACTTGAATCTATTGAATCGGAGTTTTATATGATTTATGATGAATTTTCAAAGTTTGCTGCGCAGAGATAGCTCTGTGACTGTTTCAGCAACCCAAGTTTGACGATTCATATCTCTCTGATAACCAACATTACAAGGTTTCTAGAATGATATAAATCATATCTATGTGATCTATGAATTGAAAGTTAGGAGCCTTCAAAGATCATGAAAAACCACACAAAATCTGTCAAATTTCCAGAAAATATCTAACTTTGAGTAGCCAACTTTGAAATGTCATATCTCCCAATTCTTTTATCCAATGATTCTGATTTTCTATATGTACATAGTAGGGACGTACATTAGTTTATAACATATTTCGGTTTTTCTTAAAACCCTTTATATAGATAGTTATGATCGAGCAAAATACAATGATTTGCTACTTTGATTCTTCACAATAAGTAGATGTGCAGTTGATTAATGATTCGAGTCCCAACATCAAGTTTACGAAGCCTCAGGTACGATTCTTGCATTGTTTTAGATGTTGTCTCTTGTTTTTGAAAATTCATTCTAAAATTTTAGAATTCTTTCCTTTTGATACTGCATGTCAAATGCTTTATACATCGCTAAATTTTGTGGTTTAATCTTTTCTTTTTCTTGTTGTAACTATTATGTATTCCTTTATGCCTTTTCTCTTTCCATTTTTGAATATCTTTTAGAAGAAATAAAGGTGAGAGGGATAAAGAGTTCTGTGTTTGCCCTCAGGTATCTTCTCTCTTGCTGTTCTGATCTTGCTAACTATTATGTATTCCTTTATGCTTTATACAATTTTGAATATCTTGCACTTAGAAATTAAAATGATTATTGAAACTAATGAAGAATATGCTTCAAATTTGTTTTCCACATTGCCTTGCAGCCCCTTAGTTTTGAAATGGTAGAAACTTTGTAGCAATTAATTCAAAAATTAAGATGAAAAAAAATGTATAACACCAGATTTTTATTTTTATTTCTAGTATAATGGAGCAATCATAGAATGAAAAAGGTAATTTGCACATTAGTGATAAGTTTTCTATACATCTGATCATACATATAATCCTAGTTTATCGCTTCTTTTTAGAAAGGAAAAAATATTCGTTTTAATAATCATACTAGACTTACTATTGGAGATCTCAATTTCACTGTGAGTTTACTTACTAATGCTACTTTTATCAGTGCAGGAAGGTCAATCAAACTATTTTAATGGGTTGATGCTTATTTTGTGCTATCTCATCATCGCTGATAGTTTTTTTGTGCACGTTGATCCAACAAAGGGTAAGTCAAGACTTAACTTTTTATGAGTTACTGACTGGTATGCATTTATCATTTAACTAGAAGTACAATTTTATGTTATGTTTTATACCTTGCATGCTCAGTAGAACTGATTTAAATGACTTTGTATCTGTAAAGTTTGGACAAGTTGGTGTTGGTGATAAGATGATTGTAGACTCATATAATAGTTGTATGTGATGTATTTTCAAGTTAGATGAAGCTGTTGCAATATGATTTATCATTTAATGTTGACCTGTTTTCACTTTGATGTTCTCATATTTTGTCTATTTGTGTGTGGAGTAGTTGTTTCTAAAATTTTAATCTTTGTGTTTATTGATTATTATTTAATTGTATTCATATTACTTTTCAGGTACAATGTGATGAAGAACTTTTTTTATGAGTTTCATGGATGATATTAGTGTTGGAAGATATTTTGGCATATATTTAGGTGCAATGTGAAGACAAACTATGACTTATAAAACGAGTATTCTTTTGTTTCAAGCACATTTGATATATTTGGCTTGTACATACTTTTGTTGAATATTTGCATGGTAGTAAATATTTTAAGCAGGTTTAATATGATATTATTTGGTGTCTTTCGTTATATTATTAATTGATATTTTTTAAATATAAATTGGATGACAAAAGAAATTTGAATATTTAAGATAACGATACAAAATCATTATCTAAGTGACCAAAAATGTAATCTAAAGAAACAATACATAATATATTTTACAAGCATTTTATAACGGCAAACAACTGTTATCTATATGATTAAGAAGTGCTTTCTAAACTAACAATACAAAGCGTACAAAATACATTACATAACGCCCACAACCGATATATATATACCTTTAAATAGATTACGCTAACAAATCGTTATGTACATGGAACAAAAATGTAATCTAAGTGTACAATAGATTACATAAAAGTATGAATGGATAGCGCTTTGTACTGTTATGTAAAGTACATATAGATAACGGTTATATTCGTTATGTTTACATTCTAAACCGTTATCTATTTAAAGAATAGATAACGGTGCCGAGCGTTATCTATGAGCGTGTGCACATAGATTACAGCAGTATATATAACACATATTTGCACGTATAGATAACGGTATTTCGCCGTTATCTATGAGCGAATTTCTTGTAGTGATATAACCAAATAATCAATGGCACAGATGAAAGGGATAAAAATTGAAGGGTTGGATGAGTTTCTCTCTTTTAGGTTTTCCCGCTTCAGTCTTTTGTTTTGCCTCCTTTCCTTGCGTGTGATATACGTGCTAGATCCTAGGGTTGTAGGAGAGTGTGTGCGTATCTTACTATCCACTGCAACTTTCCTTTTCTTTTTTCTTGCAGAGATTTTCTCGATCACAGTTCCCAAAGGTGTGCTAATCATCACAAATATAGAAGATTTAGCAAATCTAGGTTAGAAAATAGCTTTGCAGACTGTAATCTCGGAGATTGATTATGGAAAGTGACGTCTTTTATCTAGGACGCTTCAATTTCCTCAAAAAGTTTCCCCTTGACTTAGTAATTAAAAAATAATTTCCACGTGGCACTTTCTTCAATCTGAGTAAGTTATAGCACGTGAAATCTTTATTTCCATCTTGGCATTCTGGTAGACATTCTGTTGTTAACAATCTGGTGACTTTCTGTTGTTCTATCATCCAGACTTAGTAATCCAAGCTTTCCACATAGCATCTTAAATCTTTCTTCTGGTAAAGCTTTAGTCAAAATGTCAGCACATTGGATATCTGTGTGAATCTTCTCGATCTGGATATGCTTTCTCTCCACATGATCTCTAATAAAATGATGTCTCACATCAACATGTTTGCACCTTGTATGAAGTACTGGATTCTGTGTTATAGCTATTGCGCTTGAACTGTCACAGAATATAGGTATCTCCTTTACTTCGGTCTCGTAATCCCTTAGTTGCTTTTTCAACCATAGGATTTGTGCACAACAGCTTCCAACAGCCATGTATTCGGCTTCTGTTGTTGATGTGGCAACGGATGTCTGTTTCTTTGAGAACCAAAATATCAACTTGTTTCCAAGAAACTGGCACGTACCAGAAGTAGACTTTCTGTCCAGTTTGCATCCTGCATAGTCTGAGTCAGAATAGCCTGTTAGTTCAAAATTATCGTCATGCGGATACCAGAGACCAATGTGAGCTGTTCCTTTAAGATATCTAAGTATCTTTTTGGCAGCTTCCATTTGTGATTCTTTGGGATTGGTTTGATATCTGGCACATACTCCAACTGCAAATGTGATATCTGGTCGACTTGCAGTAAGGTACAATAGTGAGCCAATAATTCCTCTGTATTGTGTTATGTTTGCTGGTTTTCCTTCTGGATCTGGATCTATCTTCCCGTTGGTTTGCATTGGGATTTTAACTGATTTGTTGTCTTTCATCCCAAATTTAGTTAGCAGATCGTTGATGTATTTTGATTGATTTACAAAGATACCATCATGTAACTGCTTTACCTGCAAACCTAAAAAGAAATTCATCTCGCCCATCATGGACATTTGATATTTATTCTTCATTAGTTCAACAAATTTATCACATAAATAGGGAGATTGTGATCCAAAGATTATGTCATCGACATATATCTGGACTAAAAGAATATGTTCTTTGACTTTGATGACAAACAGTGTCTTGTCAACAGAACCTCTTCTGAAACCTGATTCCAGCAGGAATGTTGACAACATTTCATACCACGCTTTGGGTGCCTGTTTCAATCCATAGACAACTTTAGCTAATCTGTATACTTTTTGGTCTGGATTTCATTCTTCAAAACCAGGTGGTTGCTCAACATATACTTCTTCTTCAAGTATACCATTTATGAATGCACTTTTAACATCTATCTGGTACACTTTGAATCTCTTGTATGCTGAGTATGCGAGGAATAGTCTGATTGCTTCCAATCTGGCAATCGGTGCAAAAGTATCGTCAAAGTCGATACCTTCCTGTTGACTGTATCCCTTTGCAACAAGTCTTGCTTTGTGTCTGACTACTTCACCGTTCTCATCTCGTTTATTCTTGAATACCCATTTGACACCTATCACTCCCTGATGTTTTGGTCTGTCTACCATATACCAGACTTGGTTTCTCTTAAACTCGTTGAGTTCTTCTTGCATAGCAATGACCCAATCTGCATCTTTGAGTGCTTCATAAGTATCTGAGGGTTCAACACGTGATAGATAGCAACTAAGAAGTGCACTTTCTCCATGCATTCTTCTAGTTCTCACTCGATCTGTTGGGTTCCCAACAATCTGTTCAGGAGGATGATTGTCTTGTATCCATCTCCTTCTGCTGGACATCTCTTGTTCTGATATCTCAGGTTCTGGTTCATTTGTTGGGTCCTCGAATTCTGGATGAGATGTTTGGAAAGGATTTTCAACTTCTGGTTCTTCGATTTCTTGATTATTATTCCAACCATTTGTGTCTCTTGATTCTTCGGGTTGATCTTGACCTCGCTCAATATTGTCTCCTTCTTCTAGTTGATTATCTTCTGGTGGAGTTATTGATCTGTCAAGGTTCAGAATGATATGTTCTGTTCCCCCTTGCTGTGAGCTTATTGCTTCAGCATTAGATGAAACATCAATATCATTGTCTTCTGTTGTATTCCAGATTAGAATATCTTCTAGCAGAATTCCCTCTGTTCTCTTATCTTTGTTCTGGCCTTGTGTATGATCATCACCTAACTCTCTGTCATTGATAAAAGATTCATCAAAAACAATATGAGGTGTTACCTCCACAATATGAGTCTTCTTGTTGTAAACCCTATAAGCTTTACTAACATCAGAATATCCTAAGAATATTCCAAGGTCAGCTTTGCTATCAAAGGTTTTCAACTGAGATTTCCCATTATTATGGATGTAACACAAACAACCAAAAGTACGGAAGTAATGTATCCTGGGTTTTCTGTTGTTCCAGATTTCGTATGGTGTCTTCCCATGTCTGATGGTGACCACAGATCTGTTCTGTGTATAGCAGGCCGTATACATGGCTTCTGCCCAGAATTTCTTTGGTAATCTGGTTGCATTAAGCATGGTAGAGCTGCTTATTTTAATGATCTGTTCCTTCTTTCAACTACTCCATTCTGTTGAGGTGTTCTAGCTGCAGATGTCTGATGTGTGATTCCCATCCGGTTGCAGTAGTCCTCAATCTTCTGGTTTAAGAATTCTGTTCCACGATCTGTTCTGATGGTTGTAACAGAAACTTCCTTTTTCTTGGTGATTTTGTTGAGAAAGTATGGCAGCTTTTCCAATGTCTCTTTCTTCTTATGTAAGAAGATTACCCATGTGAATCTTGAATAATCATCAATGATGACCAGAGTGTATTTTCTATCATTTATACTTAATGGCTTGACTGGACCAAATAAGTCTAAATGTAGTAACTCTAAGATTCTGGTAGAGGACTGAACAGATTTGCTAGATAATGATGATTTGGTTTGTTTCCCAGCTTGACATGCTTCGCAGATGTGGTTCTTGTCATATACTTGTTCTTGTAATCCTTCGACTAGTTTCTCTCGTGAAATCTTATTGATTGACTTAGTCGTTTATGCCATAGCCAACTAGTTTCTGATACTGTCTTAGTGACCAGACATGTCTCAATCTGGTTGTTCCATTGCACAATATATAATCTATCCTGCAATTTTCCGGTAAGAAGAATCTCATCTCCTTCCTTGCTTTTCACAAAACAATTGTTAGCATAAAAAACAATCTGATTTCCATTGGCACAGAATTGGCTTACTGAGAATAAGTTATGACTAAGACCTTCGACATACGAAACATTTGAGATGGTGGTCTTGCCAATGGTTATATTACCATAGCCTCTGGTGTAGCCTTTTGAATTACATCCAAAGGTTACTTGTGGTCCTTCTCGTTCCTCATAATTTGATAGAGCGTTCTTATCACATGTCATGTGTTTTGAACATCCACTATCAATTATCCAGATTGTTCCCTCTGCTACTTTGCTTCTTCTTGCAGTTCTTCGATCCTGCAATTAATAAACTTTAGCTACCCTTTCAACAAGTAGGTGCTTGGTTAGTAGCAAATATTCCTTTGGGAACCCAGATAAATCTAGTATCAGGAACACATATATAGCACGTAATCTTTCTTCCAGTATCATCTATTCTGGTTATGGCTTTGTAGACATAAGGATGATTTCTCTCAATGTTGTCCCAATCTATCTTCTTGTTGTTGTTTGAGGATATCTTAAGAGGTGTCTTCTGCTTCTTGTTTTTATATTGAGCAGATTGACCTTCTTTCTGATGGTATCTGTTGTTTCCTGTCTCCTTCATCATCAACTTCTGGAGTTGATCTCTCTTGTTCTTGAGATCTTTAATTTGATCTGGTATATTCTTCCTTTCAGGGACAAACTGAGTCTTGCTGGAACTTCCATTGTAACCTAGACCGGCTCTCCCTTTCTGTTGCATATCTATAATCATTTCAGCTCGTTCTTGATTCTTGTTGATTTTGCTCATGTTCTCCATGTTTTTCTTCAATTTCTCCTCCACTACATCCTTACTGTGAATTACATCTTTCACCTTGGAGTTGAGCAAATATATTTCTGCATCTTTTGTCTTGATCTGCTCTCCAAGACCATTTATTTGTGCAGAGAACTTGGTGTTTGCTTCACTTAAGAATTTTACAGTGTCATTCAGCATGTCATTTTCCTTTATGACTTCAGAGAACAGCTTCTTAATGCTGGTGTAGCTCTTGAACATTTCATTGATTTCATCCCATGTTACTTCTGGTTCATCTTCATTTTCTGAATCATAGACAGATTTATTTGAAGATAGGGAGACATGTGAGTTTACCTCATTCTGGTTGAGTCCATTGTCTAGACCAATCTTCATCTGTTTCTCCTGCATAAAATGCTTCATCATCTTCTGATGAACTATCTGTTAGATGACTTGAGCTGCTAGAGTCTTCTTCTGCTATCATAGCTTTACGTTGAGCTCTGAGTTTTCGATCTCTCTTAGCTCGTAGTTCTTCTCTTTGACTTTTAGATAAGTCTGGGCAATCTGTTTTGAAATGTCCTGTTCTCCCATAGTCATTAGGGTTAGTGATTTTACCATTACCTCTACTTTCTGTTTTGTCATCAGATCGTTCTGCTTCTTTGTTCTTCTGGTATCTACCTTTGTTGTCTTTGTAGAACCTTCGATATTTTCTCGATCTGATTTCCATCTTGTCCAATCTCTTGGCAATCATTGAGAATTCCTTGAGTAGTTTGTCATATCCTCCTTCTTCTGGTGCGGCAGATGGTTTTGATTCATCTATTTTGCACTTCGCTTTGAAGGCAGTCTCTTTCTCCTTCTTTGAGTTGTTCTCGTTCTTCTTACTGGAGGAATGATCTGGTCCATGAATCCTTCTGATGTCGCATTCATGAACAGCCAAATGATCAAATAGAGCTTCCACGGACAGATCGTTAAAATCAGCACGTAGTGGTTGCATTGCTGAATAAATCTCCCAGCTTGGTGGCAGTGCTCTAAGAATCTTGAGATTCTTCTCTCTCTATGTGTATTTGTTCTTATTGAACGCAGAAACTTCAATTAATACTTCAATGAACCTGTTCTTCATCTGCTCGATGGTTTCTCCAGGTTTCATCTTGAATTCATCAAACTTTTTACATGCTAGGGACAGCTTGTTCTCAATCATTGCTTCAGAACCTAGACTGAGATCTCTCAGGGCTTCCCACATTTCTTTGGCTGTATCAAGATCTTGGATCTTAGCCAGATGGACTCATTTTACAGTACTGGAAATAACTCTTTTGGCAAAATCATCAAGATTTGCTTCTCTTCTTTCTTCAGAAGTGTACTTTCTGGGATCTTTTAGTATAGCCTCTTTGACCACTCCTGTTTCAGTGATGCGAGTTGTTTCTTCTGTAATGGCTAATGACCCTTCTTCAATTACCTTCCACATCAAGCAGTGATGAGCTTTGAGGCACATCTTGATTCTGAAACTCCACTCTCTGTAACCTTGGATGGAGAATTCTTCGTATGCCCTGATAACAGATGACTCCATAATGACAGATAGGATGCAGATGATGAAAAAGATTTTCTAGATCTATTCAAGTTGACCACTTAGGTATTAACCTTGTGAAACAAAACAATGGTCTTATGAACCACTGCTCTGATACCACTTGTTGGTCCCGAAAGAGCAAGGTTTGGTGGATGGGGGCTGGGGGAATACACCAAATACAAACTTTTCAGTTTACTTGATTAATTTAATAAGAGAGATTTAAGCTTTCTGTATTACAGATTGCTCAAAGTGTCAGACCAGATCGACTATCTAATCGATCTTGCTCTGTCCAAGCAGAATCTCTCAAGTGAGTAACACAAAGCAGAGAGTAAAAGTAATCTTATTCTCCAACAGTGTATTGTGTGCGGAATAATGGTGGACTTAGTCGGTGCTCTTTGTTTAGAAAATCTTTCGAAAACTTAACCGAATATTTAGGAGATTGATTTAGGATGCAATTTGAATGAATATGACAGATAGTGAATAAAACAACTGAAATATAGCTGCAGAAAGTAAATAACGCAGTTATTTTACGTGGTTCGGGAAACCCCCTACGTCCACGGTCTAATCCAAACTGGATTAGTTATCCACTACTAGGATACTCTTCTTATTTATACTCGCTGAGAACGAGTCACAAGTTTCAAACACAACCTGGTTGAAACTTATGCACGAATAAGGGTCGTGTCCCTTTACAACTTACAGAAAAACTACTGTAAACAGGATCTCTTCACGTTAATCCACTAGAAAACTACTAGCTAGCAAAGATCTCCTTCTTTCTCTCTCGATAAGACAGACTTGAATCGAGGTGTGATTACGATTACGAACGCTTCGGAACACGAACTGGTTGAAATCTTCTCTCAGTAAATGTTTCGATTAGTTGAGATGATTTCTGAGCAGAGTAGCTTAAAATGATAAATGATCTTATTCGCGTGTATATCCTGCCAGTCTCTGTTCCGAGCTTTTATAGGTGTAGAATTTTGAAAATTCTAACCGTTCAGTTTGATTGGTTTGGAGTAAATGTGATTTTACCAATCAAGGATAGTGAATCCCTAGATTATCTCCTCTTGCCTTCTAATGAGGTTGACAGAATCTTCCAAGTATGGTAAGCAGATCGTTTGACAGATAGCTTTCCTTTTTCTGGTCTTGATTGATTCTCTTCCTTTTGTGGTACGAAGGGCTTAGTTAGACTTTGGGATTCATAGACATTTTATCTGATTTCAGCATTTGAGTGTTGATCTGGTTGAACTTTCTGGTTGAGAGTTTCTTGGTTCAACTTTCTGTCTGAGTTGATTTGTTTCAACATTCTGGTTGAGGCTTCTTAGTTCAACTTTCTGTTAGGGTTGATTTTTTTCAACTTTATGGTTGAGTTGATGAGTTTCAACTTTCTGGTTTGAGTTGATGTTCTTCATTTTTCTGGTTGAGACTTTCTGGTTCAACTTTCTGTCAGGGTTGATATACTTCAACTTTCTAGTTGAATTGATGTGCTTCAACTTTCTGGTTGGGGCTTTCTTTATCATTTTGATCCTTCTGAATGTTAAGGTTCCTGTCACATATAAACCAGACAAAAGTAATACAGAACATGAATAATCCTAAGGATGGTTTCGAGAGAATATCATCAAAATTTAAAATAATTTGTGGGGTTCCCAACAGCTGCACACAAAAGATTCAAGGTATACTAGATGGATGTCAAAAGTGCCTTTCTAAATGGTATCCTTGAAGAAGAAGTCTATGTGGAACAGCCACCTGGATTGGAAGAAGCAGATCCAAATCAGAAAGCATACAGACTGACAAAAGCAGTCTATGGTGTAAAACAAGCTCCTAGAGCTTGGTATGAGACATTATCAATATTTCTACTAGAATCCAGATTCAGAAGAGGATCAGTTGACAAGACTCTGTTCATCATCAAAGTTAAAGAGAATATCCTTCTAGTACAGATCTATGTAGATGATATCATATTTGGATCTCAATCCACCTATCTATGTGATAAATTTGCTGAACTTATGAAAAATAAGTATCAAAATGTCCATGATGGGCGAAATGAGTTTCTTTCTAGGTTTGCAGGTCAAGCAGTTACCAGATGGCATTTTCATTAATCAAGCAAAGTACATTTATTATCTGCTGACAAAGTTTGGGATCAAAGACAGTAAACCAGTTAAAATCCCAATGCAGACCAACGGGAAAATTGATCCTGATCCAGAAGGAAGACCAGCTAATATTACACAATACAGATGGATCATAGGATCACTACTCTACCTAACTGCCAGTCGACTTGACATTACATTTGCAGTAGGAGTATGTGCTAGATATCAAGCAAATCCCAAAGAGTCTGACATGGAAGCAGCTAAGAGATATTAAGATATCTTAAGGGAACAACTCACATTGGATTATGGTATCCAGGTGAAGACAACTTTGAGCTAACTGGATACACAGATTCAGATTATGTTGGATGTAAGCTGGACAGAAAGTCAATATCTGGTACATGTCAGTTCTTAGGAAATAAACTGATCTCTTGGTTCTCAAAGAAGCAGACATCTGTTGCCACATCAACCACATAAGCTGAATATATGGCGGCAGGGAGTTGTTGTGCACAAATATTATGGTTAAAACAACAACTCAAAGACTATGAGATCGATGTCAAGGAGATACCTATTTTCTGTGATAGCTCTAGTGCTATAGCAATCACACAGAATCCTGTTTTGCATACCAGATGCAAACATGTAGATGTGAGACATCATTTTATAAGGGATCGTGTTGAAAGAAAACATGTACAGATTGAGAAGATACACACTGAGATACAGAAAGCAGATATTCTCACTAAGGCATTACCAGAAGAAAGATTTAAGATGCTTTGTGGGAAATTATGATTATTAAATCTGGAAGAAAGGACCAGATAGTCTTCAAACAGATCAATCAAATTCCAACTGGGAATTATTAAAAGGTCATCACACTAGATTGATATCCAAATTGGAAAGTGGCATGAACAGATCGAAAATGTTGACAACAGTTCGTTAATAAGGAGATCGATCTGGACCAGATGACTGGCAGCCACGTGGATATTAATTAGTTCTTTAATTAATATTTCCCATTACTTGGTCAAGGAGGAAAGTGAACAAGATACGGCGATTATTCTTAATCATAGCCCATGTATCTAAATTCTGACATTATATACCAAATCTTTTATTTTTGATGATTAAGTACAGTGTTTGGGAAACGTGATCGAGGAGATATTTACCAAACCAAGAAAAAGGAAGAAAATTGACGGCTGAAACAAACACGCGCCTCACTGCAGCCGTTGGATCAAGCACATGTAGTAAACGTAGAAAAGAGAAGATAATTGACCTTAAGCCTATAACTCAGGAGGCGGGAAAAGCTGAAAAAGGGAAGAATATCAATTAATTTATTACTTTATTTATCACTTATCTATATATATTTGATAAGGCGGTTCATCTATCACATACACTGTTCTTCTTCCTTAAAGACTTAGCAAATTTTTCTCATTCCAAAATCGTCCAAAATTTCAAATACCCATCTGTCAATATGGCACCCAAATCTTCTCTATTTCTTGAGCAAGTAAACTTCTTGAAACTGTACATTCATCAGGATCTTTACGTTGTTCTTGATATTTTCGGTTTTCACAAACTGGACAAGACCTTCGACCTTGTTAAGCGCTGCAAAGGTTTCAATTTAGAAGTTTCCTTTAATTATTTTTGAATGCTCTGAAAATCTCTTGAACTCGTTTTGAAAATCTCCTCTATCTATTTTGCATGCTTATATGCACTTGTATTGTTGTGTTGAACTATATACTCTGTACATTGCTATTTGAGCACTTATACTTCATTGATGGAAGGATACTGCTCATATCTATTGTTTTGATTTCTTTGTAGGATTTCACAACATAATTACTACACACCCTGTCCACTTTCTACCAAAGGAAGTTGCTGCCTTTTATCTCTCGTGGCAAGGAGAGAAAGGCGGGAATGAAGCTACCATTAGGGTCAGCAAAGGCAACACCATCAGCAACACTACATATAATGTACTGAACATTATTGATGAGGTTTACAAGTTAAAGGATGAAGGTCTCACTCTGGGAGACATCAGCGAAGAACAACTTCAGGAGGCTATAGAGATGGTGATGGTAGTGGCCACTCACTACACGAACAAGATGTTCAACAGGGCACTGCTTGCACCAGAATTCAAGATTATATTTGAATTCGTCCAGAGAATCTTCATGAACCACAATGGTTGTTGGGAACCCCATAACATTTCTTAGTTTTGATGATGGTTTTTCA
>JAPKLX010000202.1:401345-416308 GCA_026898415.1 Leonotis leonurus | reverse complement strand
TTAGAGAATGCCCAGAAATTCCTGGCACTAAGCTTCCAGATAAGACCAATCTGCTCAACTTCATAAACCAGCTCGCTGAGAACAGAGGTTACAAAATAGATGCTGAGGATCCTGATTACATAAGAGTCAGAGAAGGAGTGTATGAGAGTGTGCAGCTTATATCTGACGAGACAAGGGCCAAAATGAAGAAGCAACAGGAAGAGAGGAGGAAGAGCAGATAGTTACTCACTTTCATATCTTTTACTATCTGTAATTCCTATTTTTGATGATCTGTAATCTGAATTTGCACCTTATCTATGAAAGATCACTTCAGTTTCTGATGACAACTTCTTATTGTCCAGAATATATACAAACTGCTTTAATCGTTATAACCTAATAACGAAACATAATCAATCTGGCTATCAAACCAGATCACTCTTAATGAGTTATTAGGATAAATCTGTAAAGTGTAGTTTCGACATCATCAAAAAGGGGAAAATTGTTGGGAACCCTTAAGAACAGATTAGGAGATGTCTTAGCATGTAAAGGAATTATTCCTATAGAAGCCATTTCCAGAATAGTATAGAATGAAGGCCTAGACTTTTCGCCAAGAAGAAATCGATCTACTGTAACAGACAGCAACCAGATCACCGACCAGATCGATGATCACAGCGTATCACCAGATCGATAGAGTCATCAAACCACCTGATGACATCATCCTACACATCATATCATCTTGCCACGTCAATATTGAAGCCCATCCAATAGGGTTTTGGGAAGAGAATCCACGATTGACACAAGGAAGGAAAGTAACCGTTAGTAATCTGCTTTCCATACTTAGAAGATTGAGTCAACACTTCTACAAGGCAAGAACAGATATGATGGATATTATTGATTGGCAATCTACAATCAATCTCCCGCCAATCAACAACGGCTAGAATTCTAAATTCAATGCCTATATATTTGAAGTTCAAGATCTGAAAAAAAAAACACGCGAGCTACATTGACAACATACTCTCAAGCAATTAATCTCTGAACCAGACTAAGAGCTTCAAACAACCTGTGATACTACATCACACCAACCCCACCTTGATTCAAGTCTGTCTTATCGAGAGAAAGGAGATCACCCTGCTAGCTAGTAGTTTTCTAGTGGTAACGTAGAGGTAATCTGTTGTACAGGGACACGACCCTTATTTCGTGCACAGGTATCTTTCTAGCTTTGATTGATATCTGTGACTCGCTCTCCACGAGTATAAAGAAGAAGAGTATCCTAGTAGTGGATAATCTGGTCTAGTTTTGACCAGATCGTGGACGTAGGGATTTTCCGAACCACGTTAAACAATTGTGTTCTTTATATTTCTACCATTTTGCACTATCATATAATCTGCATCTCAATCAATCTGCTTAACGATCTGATTATTTCTTAAGGTTTTCTAAACAAGAGCATTAACTAAATCCACCATATTTCCGCACACACAATACTTAGAAAGTGATAAGATTACTCTTATTATTGTCTAAGTGTCTTCACTAGAGAGCAATCTGTTTGGACTAATCTAGTATCGATCTGCTGATCAATCTGGTTAGTCATCTGCCGAGCAATTTCTTATTTAAGAATAGCTTGAACTCTCTAATAAATAACCAAGTAAACTGAAAAGTTTGTATTTGGTGTATCCCCCCCCCCCCATACACCAAACCTTGCTCTTTCGGGACCAACAGATATTTCCTAAAGGAACCTATCTATTGAGAGTCTACACCAGATGAAGACTTCAACAGATACATGAAAATTTTTGCAGAGAAGGAACTGATTCAGAGGATTAGGTTGGCAGCCAAGGACGCTAAAATTCAAATTAAGGCACCCGAGCGGGAGTATATGGTCTGTCCAACAATCCCAGGAAGCAGCATACCAGATAAGACTTATATTCTCAATTATATCAATCAAGTGGCCAAGATCAAGGGCTACAAGATTGATAATCACGACCCAAATTACGCTAGAGTAATGAACGGGATCTATGAGAGTATCCAACTTATCTCCGATTCTCAATGCGAGAAAATGAGGAAGGGATGTGCTGGAAGATGGTTCTCTAAGATTTTTCTATCTTTCATCCATCTGTTGTTCTTACTTTTAATATCTACTTTGTAATCCACCTGTTCTCAAACTATTATATATACATGTGGGTTTTCTGAAGACAAAGTCTCATTGTCCAGAACCATCTTATTGCCTTTGATTGTTATAAAATTAATAACAATCTCTTAAAACCCTTCTGGTTATTTAAAACCAGATCATGCTTAAATGCTTTACTTAGGGTTAATCTGTAAAGTGTGGTTTCGACATCATCAAAAAGGGGGAAATTGTTGGGAACCCCGCAATAATTAGTTTTGATGATGTTCTCTAGAAACACACTTAGTTATTATTCTGTTTGCTATGTCTTAATCTATTCTAAACTGTACCAGATCACTATTGTATAAAGTGAATCAGATAGAGAACATGATCCTAGAGAGTAACTTAAAATGTAAAGGATTACATCCTATAGAAGTTATTTTGTTTGTCTCTTTGTTCGAGGACCAGATCAAACTCTGACTCAAGCAAGCAAATGATCTGACATATGGCCACTCGATCTGATTAAGTCAAGATTACTCATAGAGTTTTCTACCATGCTTTTGGAGCATTTCTTTTAGGAACAGATCAATAGTTTGACCAGATCGTTGTCAATCTGTTTTGACTAGATCGTTGTCTAAAGTGAGCCAGATGGTACCAGATGAACTTCAGTCATCTGACATTTTTTCCGGATGCACTTTAATGAATCCAAGACTACTTGCCACATCAGCAGAACTCACAAAGATGGAAAGTATATCTATTGGAGATCAAATTGGGAAGGAGAATCAATCAACACGCGAAGAAGGAAAGAAGTATCTTTCAACGATCTATTTTCCATACTCATTGAAGATTCAGTCAAATCTCTCGAAAGGCAAGAAGTGATAAATATCGGATTCATATCTCTTGATTGGTAAATCTCATTTACTTCAAACCAAGACTGGAAGAGTACATATACTATTATCAACGATCAACAAGTTATTACTCTGCCGAGAAATTAACTCACTCAATAAACAATTACTTGAGAAGATTTCTACGCACCAGATCGTTTTCTAAGCCGTTCGTGATCGAAATCAAACCTACTCGATTCAAGTCTATTTTATCGAGAAGAAGGAAGGATAACTTCACTAGCTAGTAGTTTTCTAGTGGATTGACTTGAAGAGATCCAGTTACAGTAGTTTTCTGTAAGTTGTAATGGGACACGACCCTTATAAATGCATAAGTTTCTAATCAAGAGCACCGACTAAGTCCACTATATTCCGCACACACAACGCTCTGTTAGAGATCAAGATCTGTCACAGCCCAATTTCTTAACCATATGTTAGTTAAGTAATTAGACCATGACTCAGTTATCAAGAAACTCTTGGAAATGAAATTGAATCTCACGGATAAATTGAATCGAAATTTTTGCAGGAATCCTCATGGCAGATTTGACACCCTAACTTCAAAGGATCATAACTTACTCATCTGGATTCCGAATTGACATCCGAAGGAATCGTTAGAAAGATATCGAGAATATCTTTAAAATGGTACCAATTGTGAAAGAATTTGGATAGATGAAATGAACGAAAAAGCAACTACAACCTGCTGCCCTGTTTCTAGAGAAAATAAATTCAGATAAGTTATGAACTCAGGTTTCAATTTACCAAAGACAAAACTCAGACAATAAGGATAAATGGTTGAAGATGATGATTCACAAAGGAAAATACCAACAAGGATTTTATAAACTAGAAAAACATAATTGAACCAACCATTCAGGTTACAACAAAAAGGAAACAGAGTTCAGCATAAGGAAGACTGGATGAGCTATATGTATGACGACATATAACTCAGGGCTTAAAAACTATGTTTTCAACAATGTTCATCTCCATTGCCATCTCCCAGCTCAACCTGCACGTTTAGAAATGCATGCAGGGTATGAGTACATAAAGCACTCAGTGGACACATGCCAAAAATATTTAAAACTTGCTCTTAGAGCTATATTGTTGACTTGCCAACTTTAGCATACACAGGAATTTTAAGAAATAACCTGCATACGCTTCTTTAAACATATCTTTCATACTCAAATAAAATAAAAACTGAATATGCATGTAATGTGTCTGCAGACAATTATCTCATATCTGTAATACCATATCTACACGCACGTGTTGAGAGGTAGGTTGTTGGTCCCGAAAGAGCAAGGTTTGGTGTATGGGGGGGGGGGAATACACCAAATACTAACTTTTTCAGTTTTACTTGACAGTTTGTAAGAGAGCTCAAGCTATTCTATACGAGAAATTGCTCGGCAGTGACTAAACAGATCGATTTGCAGATCAGTAGCTGATTTAGTCCAAACAGATTACTCTCTTTAGTGAAAACACTTAGCAGATAATAAGAGTGATCTTATTACTTTCTGAGTGTAGAGTGAGTGCGGAATAATGGTGGATTAGTGATTGCTCTTGTTTTGAAAACCTTAAGTATTAACCAGATTGATTAGGGAGATTGATTGAGATGCAGAAGGATGATAGTGCAGAGAGTTAGAGTAATAAACAACAGAGAATTAAAGAATGTAGAAATGTAAAGCACACGGTTGTTTAACGTGGTTCGGGAAAACCCTACGTCCACGATCTGGTCAAACCTAGACCAGATTATCCACAACTAGGATACTCTGCTTCTTTATACTCGTGGAGAATGAGTCACAAGTACCAATCACAACTAGAGTGATACTTATGCACGAATGAAGGGTCGTGTCCCTTTACAACAGATTACCTCTACGTTACCACTAGAAAACTACTAGCTAGCAGGGTGATCTTCTTTCTCTCGACAAGACAGACTTGAATCGAGGTGGTTGGTGTGATGTAGAATCACAAGATGTTGAAGCTCTAAGTCTGGAGTGCAGAATGCTTGGAAAAATAATAGCAGAGTGGCTCGCGCGTGTATTCACCCTCTTTTTTAGATTTTGTCTTCAACTATATAGGCATTGAATTTGAAATTCTAGCCGTTGTTGATTGACGTGAGATAGATGGTATATTGCCAATCAATGGTTTCCATCATATCTGTTCTTGCCATATAGGAAAGGTTGACTCAATCTTTGATTTATGGAAAGCAGATTGCTAACGGTCTCTTTCCTTATATGTACAATCAAAGATCTACTTTCCAATCCCTGTTGGATGTATCTTGATCTTGACGTGGCAAGTGTATATGATGTGTAGGATGATGTCAGCTAATGGGTTGATGACTCAGTCGCTCTGGTTCCTCGCTGTAGGCATCGATCTGGTCATCGATCTGGTCGCTGTATGTTACAGCAGATCGATTCTTCTTTGGCATAAAACCTTGACTTCATCCTATTCTAAGTTGAGAATGACTTCTATAGGAATATTTCCTTTACATTTTAAGTCATCTCCTAATCTGTTCCATAACAGAAATCACCTTATCTCTAGTGATCTGTTTTTACACGAGAACAGTTTTAAGCTCTAACAAGCTAAGTGTGTTTCGAGATACCATCATCAACACTAAAACCTCAGGGTTCCCAACATAGGCCTCCCTCTCAAACACTCTGACCGGCCAACCCGCTCGCTGACTCACGGTCCAATGTGTACACAAACCCTTACCGGCAGCTCGTCCGGCATAAGGCCGTAGGTAAAATGCAACATGCTCAAAACAGGCAAGTCAAACCTTTTTAAACATAACAACATATCAACATAATTAATTCTTTAGTTCGAAAGCCCACCTGAATGATTTAATCTATATAATCCAGGGCTTCGTCTCCCTCTTTCTTTATTTCTTTTCCCTTCTCAGTTGTACCTTAAATTAATAAAATACAATTAAGAATAAGAAAACCATACTCATTTCTATGAAATCATCAATTCGTGATTTCATTCTTCTTCTTACAATTTATTTGATTATCAACTAATAGTACCATAAGTTCTTCGGCTATTGCATCCTTCTATTTTTCTTTTATGTTGTATTAATCACTTATCATATCTATGTTACTACGTCACTTCTTTATGTTCCAACATATCATCATTCCAACGTATTTTACTACATGCTCTTCAATTTCTCTTCCTAATATCTAAGGAAGATTAAGTATATTATACCTTAATTAAGCACAATATATCATATGAATACACAAACTAACCCTTTCCAACTTTTACATATGAGCTTGGAAAAATCTAAATAATTTATATATCACTTATTATGCTTCACAAAGATCATATATCAAGTTAATTGAGATAAATAAAATAAAATCTCCATAGTTCTTTTCTTTCCTAATTTTCGAAAATTTCATCAACATCTATATTTTAATTTTCATCAAATTTCTTTCTAATCTTATGTTTAAACATGATTAATTACATGAATATAAACTTAATTTAAGCATAGCATCACAATATTTAACATTAATTTAACTCAAACCCTAAGGTCATATTTCCATCTAATTCCTCTTATTTCTACATATTTTCCACTTTATGCATGATTTAATCATAAAACCACAAGAAACTTCACTAATACTTTCAAATCTCCAATCTTCCTTCATCATGTTTCAAAATCATAATTAATCAAAATTAAAACACATAAGCATGATAGAAGAGTATCATTTACCTTCAATTAACTAAGCTTTATAACTTGATATAGCTTGAAATCACACTAATGATCTTAGGATAAGAAAAAAAATTTAGTGTAGAGAAGAGGGTGATTTTCGAAAATGGGGAGGAGAAGAAGAGAGAATTTTTTTTTGTTTTTATCATGAATAGTAACCATGCTAGATCTTTATAATAATAATTAATTTTATTTGGAATTAATTTAATTAGATGATTATTCATCACTTTTCTACCATCTTCTAGAAAATTAGAGAATTTTCTTTTTCTTTTCTTTTTTATTTATTTTATTTTATTATGGTTATCTTCCATAATATGCTAACATTTTCTAGATCATGCTTAAGTCACACTTAGATCACTTATCTTCACTAATGACAACTAAGTATCTTTAATTTTAAATTTTCCTATTTTTATTTCTTAAGGATACAAAGCCTTATTAAATTTCTAATTAGCAATTAAGTACTAATTAAAATTTAGTGGTATTACAAGATCACTCTTGATATCTACTAAGTATTTTTCTGTTGGGAACCCCACAAATTATTTTAAATTTTGATAATGTTCTCTCGAAAACACACTTAGGATTATTCATGTTCTGTATTACCTGTATCTGGATTGTATGTAACAGGAAATCAACTAAGACAGAAAGTTGATCCAGAGAGTCTCAACCAGAAAGTTGAAAGCATATCAACGCAGACAGAAAGTTGAACCAGAGAGTCTCAACCAGAAAGTTGAAGGAAATCAACTAAGACAGAAAGTTGATTCAGAGAGTCTCAACCAGAAAGTTGAAGAAAATCAACTCAGACAGAAAGTTGAAACAGAAACTCTCAACCAGAAAGTTCAACCAGATCAACACTCAAATGTTGAAAACAGATGAAGTATCTACGAATCCCAAAAGTCTAAATTAAGCCTTTCGTGCCACAAAAGGAAGAGAATCAATCAAGACAAGAAAAAGTAAAATAGTATCTGTCAAACGATCTGCTTACCATACTTGGAAGATTTTGTCAACTTCAATAAAAGGCAACGGTTAGAATTTTGAAATCTTTGATTGATGAAATCACATTTACTTCAAATCAATCAAGCACAACGGTTAGAATTTCGAAATTCTACACCTATAAAAGCTCGGAACAAAGATTGGCAGGAACAACACGCGAATAGATCATCTATCATCTGAAGCTACTCTGCCCAGAAATCATCTCAAACATCAAAGCTTTCACTGAGAGAAGATTTCAACCAGATCGTGTTCCAAGCCGTTCGTAATCATAATCACACCTCGATTCAAGTCTGTCTTATCGAGAAAAAAGAAGGAAATCTTTTCTAGCTAGTAGTTCTCTAGTGGATTAACGTGAAGAGATCCTGTTTACAGTAGTTTTCTGTAAGTTGTAAAGGGACACGACCCTTATTCGTGCATAAGTTTCAACCAGATTGTAATTGAAACTTGTGGCTCGTTCTCAGCGAGTATAAATAAGAAGAGTATCCTAGTAGTGGATATCTAATCCAGTTTGGATTAGACCGTGGACGTAGGGAGTTTCCCGAACCACGTAAAATAATTGCGTTATTTACTTTCTGCATTTATATTCCAGCTGTTTTTATTCACTATCTGTCATACTCATTCAAACTGCTCTCTTAATCAATCTCTAAAATATTCGGTTAAGTCTTCAAAGGTTTTCTAAACAAAGAGCACCGACTAAGTCCACCATTATTCCGCACACAATACATTGTTGGAGAATAAGATTACTCTTATTCACTGCCTTGTGTTACTCACTTGAGAGATTCTGCTTGGTTAGTACCAGATCGATTGGATTACCTAACTGGTTTGACACTTTGAGCAATCTATAATACAGAAAGCTTAAATCTCTCCTTCTCTAATTAGTCAAGTAAACTGAAAAGTCTGTATTAGGTCTATTCCCCCCCCCCCCCATACACCAAACCTTGCTCTTTCGGGACCAACAAGTGGTATCAGAGCGTGGTTCATAAGACCATTATTTTTTTCACAAGGTTAATACCTATGCGGTCAACTTGAATAGAGTTATGGAGTCATCTGTTATCAGGGCATGCGAAGAATTCTCCATTCAAGGTTACAGAGAATGGAGTTTCAGAATCAAGATGTGCCTCAAAGCTCATCACTGCTTGATGTGGAAGGTAATTGAAGAAGGGCCATTAGCCATTATAGAAGAAACAACTCGTATCACTGAAACAGGAGTGGTCAAAGAAGCTGTACTAAAAGATCCCAGAAAGTATACTTCTGAAGAAAGAAGAGAAGCAAATCTTGATGATTTTGCCAAAGTAGTTATTTCCAATACTGTAAAAGGAGTCCATCTGGCTAATATTCAAGATCTTGACATAGCCAAAGAAATGTGGGAAGCCTTGATCTCAGTCTAGGCTCGGAAGCAATGATTGAGAACAAGCTGTCTCTAGCATGTAACAAGTTTGATGAATTGTTGGTCCCGAAAGAGCAAGGTTTGGTGTGTGGGGGGGGGGGGGAATACACCAAACACTAACTTTTTCAGTTTTACTTGACTGTTTATAAGAGAGCTCAAGCTATTCTATACAAGAAATTGCTCGGCAGTGACTAAACAGATCGATATGCAGATCAGTAGCTGATTTAGTCCAAACAGATTACTCTCTTAGTGAAAACACTTAGCAGACAATAAGAGTGATCTTTTTATTTTCTAAGTGTAGAGTGAGTGCAGAATAATGGTGGATTGGTGATTGCTCTTGTTTTGAAAACCTTTAAATATTAACCAGATTGTTTAGGAGATTGATTGAGATGCAGATGGATGAGAATGCAGAGAGATAAGAATAATAAACAACTGAAAATATAAAGAATGCAGGAATGTAAAGCACACAGTTGTTTAACGTGGTTCGGGAAATCCCTACGTCCACGATCTGGTCAAAACTAGACCAGATTATCCACTACTAGGATACTCTGCTTCTTTATACTCGTGGAGAACGAGTCACAAATATCAATCACAACTAGAATGATACTTATGCACGAATGAAGGGTCGTGTCCCTTTACAACAGATTACCTCTACGTTACCACTAGAAAACTACTAGCTAGCAGGGTGATCTCCTTTCTCTCGATAAGACAGACTTGAATCGAGGTGGTTGGTGTGATGTGAAATCACAAGATGTTGAAGCTCTAAGTCTGGAGTGCAGAATGCTTGGAAGAATAATTGCCGTATAGCTCGCGTGTGTGTTCTATCTCACTTTCCAGATTGTTGGCTTCAACTATATAGGTATTGAATATTGAAATTCTAGCCGTTGTTGATTGGCGTGAGATAGATGGTATATTGCCAATCAATGGTTTCCATCATATCTGTTCTTGCCATATAGGAAAGGTTGACTCAATCTTTAAGTTATGGAAAGCAGATTGCTAACGGTCTCTTTCCTTATAAATGTATAGCCGAAGATCTTCTTTCCAATCCCTGTTGAATGGACTTTGATCTTGACGTGGCAAGTGTATATGATGTGTAGGATGATGTCAGCTGATGGATTGATGACTCAATCGTTCTGCATCCTCGCTGTTGGTATCGATCTGGTCACTGTGTGTTACAGCAGATCGATTCTTCTTTGGCATAAAACCTTGACTTCATCCTATTCAAAGTTGAGATTGACTTCTATAGGAATATTTCCTTTACATTTTAAGTCATCTCCTAATCTGTTCCTAAACAGAAGACACCTTCTTTCTAGTGATCTGTTTTTACACGAGAACAGCTTATACACTATAAACTAACTAAGTGTGTTTCGAGATACCATCATCAACACTAAAACTTTAGGGTTCCCAACATGAATTCAAGATGAAACCTGGAGAAACCATTGAACAAATGAAGAATAGATTCATTGAAGTACTACCTGAAGTTTCTGCCTTCAATAAGAATATATACACACACAGAGAGAAGAATCTCAAGATTCTTAGAGCTCTACCACCAAGCAGGGAGATTTACTCAGCTATGCAACCTCTACGTGCTTATTTTAACGATCTGTCCGTAGAAGCACTATTTGATCATCTGGCTGTCCATGAATGTGACATCAGAAGGATTCACGGACCAGATCATTCCTCTAGTAAGAAGAACGAGAACAACTCAAAGAAGGAGAATGAGACTGCCTTCAAAGCGAAGTACAAAATAAATGAATCAGAATCATCTACTGCACCAGAAAAAGGAGGATATGATAAGTTACTCAAGGAATTCTCAATGATTGCCAAGAGAATGGACTAGATGGAAATCAGATCGAGAAAGTATCGAAGGTTCTACAAAGATAACAAAAGCAGATACCAGAAGAACAAAGAAGCAGAACGATCAGATGACAAAATAGAAAGTAGAAGTATTGGTAAAATCACTAATCCTAATGACTATACTTGTTATGGCTGTGGGAGAACAGGTCAATTCAAAACAGATTGCCCAGACCTATCTAAAAGTCAAAGAGAAGAACTACGAGCTAAGAGGGATCGGAAACTAAGAGCTCAACGTAAAGCCATGATAGCAGAAGAAGACTCTAGCAGCTCAAGCCATCTATCAGATAGTTCATCAGGGGATGATGAAGCATTCTTTGCCAATGATGAAGAAAGTTGGGATGAATGTTATGTAGGACTAGACAACGACCTAGATGAAGTAGAGGTAAATTCTTGCAACTCTATTTCTTCAAATGATAATAATCTGGAACAGGAAATAGAAGATCAAGATGAATACTCTTGGGATGAGGTCAATGAGATGTTCAAAAGCTACTCGAGCTTCAAGAGATTATTTAGAGAGGTAGTAGAAGAGAATGATAGGATGAAGAAATCAGAACAAATACTAAGTATTGTTAACACCCAGTTCGTTGTTAAAATAGCTGATCTGGAAGAACAGATCAAAGGAAAAGACAATGAGATTCACTCTCTAAACTCCAAGGTCAAAGATCTCATTACAAGAAACAACGTGGCTGAAGAGAAGATAAAGAAAGGGAAGGAAATGATTTACAAGAGTGATGAACGCGCTAAGTTGCTAATCAACGTGCAACAACAGGGTACATCTGGATTAGGATATCCAGGCCATTCAGAGAAATCCCCTAGTACCACAAAATTCGTATCAGAAAGGAAACAAATACCAGATCAAGTAATAAATCTTAGAAACAAGAAAGATCAACCCCAGAAGATGATGGTGAAACAGACTGGGAATAGACAATACCATCAAACAAAGGGACAACCAGCCTATTACACAGAAACAGAACATGTTCACAACAAAAATGTCAACAGGACATTGCCCAACAAGAATGTCAACAGGACAGTACCCACTAATAAGGGATTGAAGAATGATGGAATAGAGAGATATCATCCATCTATATTCCATTCTATGTCAAAAGTTGATAATGATGGGAATATTATTACTTGCTATATATCTGTTCCTAACCCAAAAATGTTCTGGATTCGAAAGGGAACATTTGCTAATAACCAAGCACCCAAACGTTGAAGGGTAGCTAAGTGTAATTAATTGCAGGATCAGAAGACTGCAAGAAGGTACAAGATAGCAAAAGGAGCAATCTGGATCATAGATAGTGGCTGTTCAAAACACATGACATGTGACAAGAACTTACTATCAGATTACATATAGAAACCAGGACCTCAGGTCACCTTTGGATGTAATTCAAAAGGATATACCAGAGGATATGGAAACATTAGAGTTGACAAGACAACCATCACAAACGTATCATATGTTGAAGGTCTTAGTCACAATCTGTTCTCTGTAAGTCAATTCTGTGGTAACGGTAATCAGATTGTTTTTGATGCTAACAATTGTTTTGTGAAAAGCAAGGAAGGTGATGAGATACTGCTTACCGGAAAATTGCAGGATAGATTATATATTATGCAATGGGATAACCAGATTGAGACATGCCTGGTCACTAAGACAGTATCAGAAACTAGTTGGCTGTGGCATAAACGACTAAGTCATCTTAACTTCAAGTCAATCAATAAGATTGCACGAGAGAAATTAGTCGAAGGCTTACCAGATCAAGTATATGACAAAAACCACATCTGCGAAGCATGTCAAGCTGGAAAACAAACCAGATCATCTTTCTCTAACAAATCTGTTCAGTCTTCTACCAGAATCTTAGAGTTACTACATTTAGACTTATTTGGTCCAGTTAAGCTATTAAGTATAAATGGTAGAAAATACACTCTAGTCATCATTGATGATTATTCAAGATTCACATGGGTAATCTTCTTATATAAGAAGAAAGAGACATTAGAAAAGCTACCAACCTTCCTCAACAAAATCACCAAGAAAAAGGAAGTTTCTGTTACAACTATCAGAACTGATCGTGGAACAGAATTTCTAAATCAGAAGATTGAGGACTACTGCAATCAGATGGGAATCACACATCAGACATCTGCAGCTAGAACACCTCAACAGAATGGAGTTGTTGAAAGAAGGAACAGATCATTAAAGAAGCAGCTCGCACAATGCTTAATGCAACCAGATTACCAAAGAAATTTTGGGCAGAAGCCATATCTACAGCCTGCTATACACAGAACAGATATGTAGTTACCATCAGACATGGGAAGATACCATACGAAGTCTGGAACAACAGAAAGCCCAGGATACATTACTTCTGTACTTTTGGTTGTTTGTGTTACATCCATAATAATGGGAAATCACAGTTGAAAACCTTTGACAGTAAAGCTGACCCTGGAATATTCTTAGGATATTCTGATGTTAGTAAAGCTTATAGGGTTTGTTGGGAACCCAACAGATAATTTAAAGTTTGATGATGTTCTCTCGAAAACACACTTGGTATTATTCATGCTCTGTATTATTTCTATTTTTATGTACCAGAAAATTGGGGCAAGACAACTTTAATAGAAAGTTGAACCAGAAAGCTTCAAACAGAAAGATGAAAGAAGTCTCAGACAGAAAGTTGAAGCAAGTCTAAGTACCAGAAAATTGGAGCAAGACAACTTTAACAAAAAGTTGAACGAGAAAGCTTCAAACAGAAAGATGAAAGAAGTCTCAGACAGAAAGCTGAAGCAAGTCAACTTTGACAGAAAGTTGAACCAGAAAAGTCTCAGACAGAAAGTTGAAGAATGTCAACTATAACAGAAAGTTGAATCCAGAGACTTAAACCAGAAAGCTGAAAGATGTCAACCCAGACAGAAAGTTGAACCAGAAACACTTAACCAGAAAGTTCAACTAGATCAACTTTCAAATACTGAAATCAGATGAAATGTCTCTGATATCCCAAAGTCTTCACAAAGTCCCTCGTGCCACAAATGGAATAGAATCAATCAAAACCAGAAAAGGAAAGCTATCTGTCAAACGATCTGCTTACCACATTTGGAAGATTCTGTCAAACGGATTAGAAGGCAAAGAGGAGATAATCTAGGGATTCACTTTCCTTGATTGGTAAAATAACATTTACTTCAAATCAATCAAGTTCAACGGTCAGAATTTCGAGATTCTGCACCTATAAAATCTCAGAACAAAGATTGGCAGTATGTACGTGAATAAGCTTGCTATATCATTCAAATCTACTCTGCCCATAAATCATCTCATCCATCGAAGCATTTACTGAGAGAAGATTTCAACCAGATCATGTTACGAACCGTTCGTGATCATAATCATCCCTCGTCTTATCGAGAAAGGAAGGAGATCTTTACTAGCTAGTAGTTTTCTAGTGGATTAACGTGAAGAAATCTTGTTTACAGTAGTTTTCTGTAAGTTTGAAAGGGACACGACCCTTATTCGTGCATAAGTTTCAATCAGGATTGTATTTGAAACTTGTGGCTCGTTCTCAGCGAGTATAAATAAGAAGAGTATCCTAGTAGAGGATATCTAATCCAGTTTGGATTAGACCGTGGACGTAGGGGGTTTCCCGAACCACGTAAAATAACTGTGTTATTTACTTTCTGCATTTATATTCAGTTGTTTTTATTCATTATCTGTCATACTCATTCAAGCTGCATTTTTAATCAATTCTCTAAATACTTGATTAAGTTTTCTAAAGATTTTCTAAACAAGAGCACAGACTAAGTCCACCATTATTCCGCACACAATACATAGTTGGAGAATAAGATCACTCTTACTTTCTGCTTTGTATTACTCACTTGAGAGATTCTGCTTGGACAGAACACGGTTGATTAGATAATTAATCTGGTCTGACACTTAGAGCAATATGTAATACAGAAAGCTTAAATCTCTCCCTTTAATTAGTCAAGTAAACTGAGAGTTTGTGTATTTGGTGTATTCCCCTCCCCCCCATACACCAAACCTAGCTCTTTCGGGACCAACAGGGTTTATGTTGGGAACCCTAAGGTTTTTTAGTTTTAATGATGGTCTTTCGA
>JAPKLX010000202.1:319821-401245 GCA_026898415.1 Leonotis leonurus | reverse complement strand
CCCCCCCCCCCCCCCATACACCAAACCTAGCTCTTTCGGGACCAACAAGTGGTATCAGAGCGGTGGTTCATAAGACCATTATTTTGTTTCACAAGGTTAACACCTACGTGGTCAACTTGAATAGATCTAGAAAATATTTTTCATCATTTGCATCCTATCTGTCATTATGGAGTCATCTGTTATCAGGGCATGCGAAGAATTCTCCATCCAAGGTTACAGAGAGTGGAGTTTCAGAATCAAGATGTGTCTCAAGGCTCATCACTGCCTGATGTGGAAGGTAATTGAAGAAGGACCATTGGCCATTACTGAAGAAACAACTCGCATCACTGAAACAGGAGTTGTTAAAGAGGATGTACTCAAGGATCCCAGAAAATACACACCTGAAGAAAGAAGAGAAGCAAATCTCGATGATTTTGCCAAAGGAGTTATTTCCTTCACTGTAAAAGGAGTCCATCTGGCTAAGATCCAAGATCTTGATACAGCCAAAGAAATGTGGGAAGCCTTGAGAGATCTCAGTCTAGGCTCTGAAGCAATGATTGAGAACAAGCTGTCCCTGGCATGTAACAAGTTCGATGAATTCAAGATGAAACCTGGAGAAACCATTGAACAGATGAAGAACAGGTTCATTGAAGTATTACTTGAAGTTTATGCCTTCAAAAAGAATAAGTACACACAGAGAGAGAAAAATCTCAAGATTCTTAGAGCTCTACCACCAAGCTGGGAGATTTATTCAGCTATGCAACCTCTACGTGCTGATTTTAATGACTTATCCGTAGAAGCACTATTTGATCACCTAGCTGTCCATGAATGTGACATCAGAAGAATTCACGAACCAGATCATTCCTCCAGTAAGAAGAGCGAGAATAACTCAAAGAAGGAGAAAGAGACTGCCTTCAAAGCGAAGTGCAAAACAGATGAATCAGCAGCCTCTGCCGCACCAGAAGAAGGAGGATATGATAAATTACTCAAAGAATTCTCAATGATTGCTAAGAGAATGGACAAGATGGAAATCAGATCGAGAAAGTATAGAAGATTTTACAAGGATAACAAGAGCAGATACCAGAAGAATAGAGAAGCAGATCGATCTGATGACAAAACAGAAAGTAGAGGTAATGTTAAAGTTAATAATACTACTGACTATACTTGTTATGGTTGTGGGAGAACAGGCCATTTCAAAACAGATTGCCCAGAACTATCTAAAAGTCAGAGAGAAGAGCTACGAGCTAAGAGAGATCGAAAACTAAAAGCTCAACGTAAAGCCATGATAGCAGAAGAAGACTCTAGTAGTTCAAGCCATCTATCAGATAGTTCATCAGAGGATGATGAAGCATTCTTTGCCAATGAAGAAGAATGCTGGGATGAATGCTACGTTGGTCTAGACAACGGTCTTGATGAAGTTGAGGTAAATTCTTGTAACTCAACCTCTTCAAATGAAAATGTTCTGGAACAGGAAATAGAAGATTAAGATAAATATTCATGGGATGAGGTTAATGAGATGTTCAAGAGCTACTCAAGCATCAAGAGACTATTTAGAGAAGTTGTTGATGAAAATGACAGATTGAAGAAATCTGAAGAGATATTGAGTAAAGCAAACACTCAATTTGTTGCTAAAATAAATGATCTGGAAGAACAGATCAAAGGAAAGGACAGTGAGATTCACTCACTAAATTCAAAAGTGAAGGATCTTATCACCAGAAACAATGTAGCAGAGGAAAAAATCAAGAAAGGAAAAGAAATGATCTACAAAAGTGACGAACGTGCTAAACTGCTAATTAACATGCAGCAAAAGGGTACATCTGGAGTAGGATATCCAGGCCACACAGAAAAGCTCTCTAGTACTATAAAATTCATACCAGAAAGGAAACAAATACCAGACCAAGTGATAAATCTTAGAAATAAGAAAGAACAACCTCAGAGAATGATGGTGAAACAGACTGGCAACAGACAACACCATCAACCAAGAGAACAACCAGCAGATTACACTGGAATAGAAGGGATACACAACAAGAATGTCAACAGGACATTAACCAACGAATATGTCAACAAGACATTACCCAACAAGAATGTCAACAGGACAGTACTCACTAATAAAGGATTGAAGAATGATGAAATAGAAAGATATCATCCATCTATATTTCATTCTATGTCAAAAGTTGATAATGATGGAAATACTATCACTTGCTATATTGCTGTCCCAACCCAAAAATGTTCTGGATTTGAAAGGGAACATTTGCTAATAACCAAGCACCCAAATATTGAAAGGGTAGCTAAGTGTAATTAATTGCAGGACCAGAAGACTGCAAGAAGATACAAGATAGCTAAAGGTGCAATCTGGATCATAGATAGTGGCTGTTCAAAACACATGACATGTGACAAGAACCTACTATCAGATTATATAGAGAAACCCGGACCTCAGGTCACCTTTGGATGTAATTCAAAAGGATATACCAGAGGATATGGAAACATAAAAGTTGGCAAGACCATTATAACAAACGTATCATATGTAGAGGGTCTTAGCCACAATCTGTTCTCTGTAAGTCAGTTCTGTACTAATGGTAATCAAATTGTTTTTGATGCTAACAATTGTTTTGTTAAGAACAAGGAAGGAGATGAGATACTCCTTACCGGAAAATTGCAGGATAGATTATACATTGTACAATGGGACAACCAGATTGAGACATGTCTGATCACTAAGACAGTATCAGAAACTAGTTGGTTGTGGCATAAACGTCTAAGCCATCTACCAGGATCATCATTTTCTAGCAAATCTGTCCAGTCATCTACCAGGATCTTAGAGTTACTACATTTAGACTTATTTGGTCCAGTTAAGCCATTAAGTATAAATTGTAGAAAATACACTCTGGTCATCATTGATGATTATTCAAGATTCACATGGGTAATCTTCTTATATAAGAAGAAAGAAACATTGGAAAAACTGCCAAACTTCCTCAACAAAATTACCAAGAAAAAAGAAGTCTCTGTTACTACCATCAGAACAGATCGTGGTACAGAATTTCTAAACCAGAAGATTGAGGATTACTGCAACCAGATGGGAATCACACATTAGACATCTGCAGCCAGGACACCGCAACAGAATGGAGTAGTTGAAAGAAGAAACAGATCATTAAAAGAAGCAGCTCGCACTATGCTTAATGCAACCAGATTACCTAAGAAATTTTGGGCAGAAGCAATCTCTACAGCTTGCTATACACAGAATAGAGCTGTAGTTACCATCAGACATGGGAAGACACCATACGAAGTCTGGAACAACAGAAAGCCCAGGATACATTACTTCCGTACTTTTGGTTGTTTATGTTACATCCATAATAATGGGAAATCACAGTTGAAAACCTTTGATAGTAAAGCTGACCCTGGAATATTCTTAGGGTATTCTGAAGTTAGTAAAGCTTATAGGGTTTACAACAAGAAGACCCATGTTGTAGAGGTAACACCTCATATTGTCTTTGATGAATCATATACAAGGCCAGAACAAGGAAAAGAGAACAGAAGGAATTCTGCTAGAAGATATTCTCATCTGGAATACAACAGATGATAATGATATTGATGTTCCATCTAATGCTGAAGCAATAAGCTCACAGCAAGGGGGAACAGAACATATCATTCTGGACCTTGATAGATCAATAACTCAACCAGAAAGTAATCAATCAGAAGAAGAAGATAACAATGAGCAAAATCATTATCAACCAGAAGAATCAAGAGATACAAATGGTTGGAACAATAATCAAGAAATTGAAGAACCAGATGTGGATATTCCTTTTCAAACATCTCATCCAGAATTTGAGGACCCAACAAATGAACCAGAACCTGAGATATCAGAAGAAGAAATGACCAGCAGGAGGAGATGGATACAGGACAATCATCCTCCTGAACAGATTGTTGGGAACCCAAGTGATAGAGTAAGAACCAGAAGAATGCATGGAGAGAGTGCACTTCTCAGTTGCTATCTATCACGTATTGAACCCTCTGACACTTATGAAGCACTCAAAGATGCAGACTGGGTCATTGCTATGCAAGAAGAACTCAATGAGTTTAAAAGAAACCAAGTCTGGTATATGGTAGATAGACTAAAACATTAGGGAGTAATAGGTGTCAAATGGGTATTCAAGAATAAATGAGATGAAAACGGAGAAGTAGTCAGAAACAAAGCTAGACTTGTTGCAAAGGGATACAGTCAACAGGAAGGTATCGATTTTGACGAGACTTTTGCACCAGTTGCCAGATTGGAAGTAATCAGATTATTTCTCGCATATGCAGCATACAAGAGATTCAAAGTGTACCAGATGGATGTTAAAAGTGCATTCCTAAATGGTATACTTGAAGAAGAAGTATATGTTGAACAACCACCTGGCTTTGAAGAAGGAAATCCTGACCAGAAGGTATATAGATTAGCTAAAGCTGTCTATGGATTGAAACAGGCACCAAGAGCGTGGTATGAGACGTTATCAACATTTCTGCTGGAATCAGGTTTCAAGAGAGGTTCTGTTGACAAAACACTGTTTGTCATTAAAGTCAAAGAACATATCCTTTTGGTGCAGATATATGTAGACGACATAATTTTTGGATCTCAATCCTCCCATTGATGTGATAAATTTGCTGAACTAATGAAGAACAAATATCAAATGTCCATGATGGGCGAGATGAATTTCTTCTTAGGGTTGCAGGTAAAACAGCTACCAGATGGTATCTTTGTAAATCAAGCAAAATACATTAACGATCTGGTCAACAAGTTTGGAGTTAAAGACAGCAAGCCAGCCAAGATTCCAATGCAGACAAATGGAATGATAGACCCAGATCCCGAAGGCAAACCAGCACCTATAACAAAATACAGAGGCATTATTGGCTCACTATTATACCTTACTGCAAGTTGACCAGATATCACGTTTGCAGTAGGAGTATGTGCCAGATATCAAGCCAATCCCAAAGAATCACATATGGAAGCTGTCAAAAAGATACTTAGATATCTTAAAGGAACAGCTCATGTTGGCCTCTGGTATCCGCATGACGATAACTTTGAACTAACAGGCTTTTCTGACTCAGATTATGCAGGATGCAAACTGGACAGAAAGTCTACCTCTGGCACATGTCAGTTTCTAGGAAACAAGTTGATATATTGGTTTTCAAAGAAACAGACATCTGTTGCCACATCAACAACAGAAGCAGAATATATGGCTGCTGGAAGCTGTTGTGCACAAATCCTATGGTTGAAACAGCAACTAAGGGATTACGAGGTCGAAGTAAAAGAGATACCAATATTCTGTGACAGTTCAAGTGCAATAGCTATAACACAGAATCCAGTACTTCATACAAGGTGCAAACATGTTGATGTGAGACATCATTTTATTAGAGATCATGTGGAGAGAAAGCACATCCAGATCGAGAAGATTCATACAGATATCCAACGTGCTGACATCTTGACTAAAGCTCTACCAGAAGAAAGATTTAAGATGCTGTGTGGAAAGCTTGGATTACTAAGTCTGGATGATAGAATAGCAGAAGGTTACCAGAATGTTAACAACAGAAGGTCACAAGAATGTTAACAGCAGAAGGTTACCAGAATGTTAACAACAGAAGGTCACAAAAATGTTAACAGCAGAAGGTTACCAGAAGGTTAACAACAGAAGGTTACCAGAAGGTTAACAACAGAATGTTACCAGAAGGTTAACAACATATGATCTACCAGAAGGTTACAATGCCCAGATTGAAGAAAATGCCACGTGGAAATTATTTCTTAATTGCTAAGTCAAGGGGGAATTTTTTCAATGAAACTGAAACCTCTTAGAGATATGACGTCAATTCGTACAATCAATATCCGAGATTACAGTCTGCAAAGTTATTTTTCAACCTAGATTTACTAAAATCCTCTATTTTAGTAATGATTAGCTCATCTTTGGGAACTGTGATCGAGAAAATCTCTGCCAGAACAGGAAAAAGGAAAGTTGCAGTGGAAAGAAAGATACGCACACGCTCGCCTACAACCCTAGGATCTAGCGCGCTTATCACACGCAGGGAAAGGCGGCAAAATAAAAGGAAGAAGCGGGAAAATCTAAAAAGGGAAGATATTCATCCAACCCTTCACTTACTTACGATCTTAATCTATGCCATTTATTATATATATGCGATATCTCTCTCTGAACTGTTCACCTTCACTTTCATTGCACTGAGCACTACTCTCTTTAAGCACTTAAGATTATCTCGACTTGATTTCTCTGCAAAACTCTTCCAAATCATCTTACGTTTGATCATGGCACCCCAAACTTCATTGTTTCTTCAACATGTGGCTGAGGTTCAGAAATTTCTCTCGCCTGAACCCTATGCTGTGCTTGATACCCATGGTTTTCGCAAACTTGAAGAAATTTTTGCCCTGGTCACTCGTTGCAAAGGTTCTTGAGTTTATTAAATCACCCTTATTTCTGCAACATGTTACTAGTATTGCTCTAATTTTCTATTTGAACTGTTTAAAATGTCTCATCACTGCTTCTTAACTGTTTAGATGTGATCATCCATGCTTGTTCATATAAACTGATGAATATACATATATTTGCTCTATATGTTCTTATGATTTTAGGCTTCTGCAATATTGTCACCTCCCGCCCCAACATGTTCTTGGGAAAACAAGTGGCTACATTCTACTTGACATGGCAGAATGATAAACATGGTTTTGAAGCAAATGTGTTGATGCCAATCGGCGACAGAACCAGCAAAACACCATACAATGTCATCCAAATGATCAACCAGGCATATCGGTTGAAAGACGAAGGTCTGAGTTTAGACGACATCACTCATCAACAACTGCAAGAGGCAGTAGAAATTATGATGGTCACACCCATCTCATATACTGGAAGGATGTTTCAGCGGTCTCTACTCCAACCAGGTTTCAAGTTGCTGTTAGAATTAGTTCAGAGAATTTTTCTCAACCACAGTGGCTCATATGATCAAGTCACACCTGAGAAATTCTGAATTCTCACGGCAGTGGTTCTCAACCTCCGAGTCAACTGGAGCCGAATTCTCTTTGAGTTGATGGCTAAGGAAGCTAAACTGGTGTCTTATACCAAGGATAGCAAAGGCAGAGGAACTTCAGTGGAAGTTAAGAGAAATCTCCGGCATTCCACCAAAGTCAGCCTGATGGTGGAAAGATATTTCAAACAGCAAGTGTGGGAGGATGCCGTAGAATTCAACACAAGTCTTTCCATACCCAAAGATCAACATCAGCTGGAAATGTCTTTGGGACTCTCACCAGCTTTCTTCAACAAGATAACCGATGAAGTACACCGTGTAGCAGCTCTGGAAATAAGAAGCTCAAATCCTACATGGATGCCACCTGCTAAAGGTGTGGAAAAGAAAAAGGGCAAGTCCACAAAAGAGAAAGTTGCAAAGGAAAAGGTGACACGCAAGACTTCTGTCAAACGAGGTAGCTCTGTTGAGACAGAAACATCAGCATCGCAGCCCAAACAAAAGAAACGTCGCCTACAGAAAGTCCAAGAGTCTTCACCACCACCAGAAGCAACACCAGAACAATCAGAACCAATAGAACACATGCCCACAGAACCAGAAAAGGAGGTAACACCAACGATGGAACAAGCATTCACTCCAGCTCCTGATATGGAACCAGAAACTTCATCAAACCCACAACAGGAGAAAGACTTCTCTCCAGCCAGAACACTTACACCCTCACCAAACAGAATGGAAAGAATAAGTGAGGATGAAGAGGAAGGAGAGTCAGCTGATTAGGAAGAAGAAAGGAAACGTCAGGTAGATAGTTGTAGTACCCCGAAATACTACAGGAAGAAGAAAGGAAACGTCAGGTAGATAGTTGTAGTACCCCGAAATACCCCGCAATAACGTCAGCACAACGTCTTTAGAGAATTGATTAAGGAATTTGAGAAGATGAGATTAGAAGTGGTGCTACCACCAGAAACCACAAAAGACATTATTGCGTCTTTAGTGGTTGAACCTGACTCGAGAACTCGAATAGTGACAGCACAACGACGAGATGAGCAGCTAGAAAAGTTAAGAATGAAGATTAGAACTGAAGGTCTTGTTGACTATCATGAAGCTGAAGACAATGCGATCATGTTTAGAAATAGAATATGTGTTCCTAATGATGAAAAGCTTAAAGAAGAAATTATGAGTGAAGCCCATAGCACGCCTTATACAGCTCATCCCGGAAGTACGAAGATGTACCAAGATCTTAAACAGAAATTCGTATGGGTTGGAATGAAACAAGATATAGCGTCATTCGTAGAACGATGCTTAGCTTGCCAACAAGTAAAAGCGTTACATCAGCGGCCATATGGGAAGCTACAACCCTTGGAAATTCCTGAATGGAAATGGGACCATATAGCTATGGATTTTGTAACCGGTCTACCTAGATCGAGACGCGGCAATACAGTTATATGGGTCATCATTGACCGACTCACTAAGTGCGCTCATTTCATCCCAATTCCTGCTAATTATGGAGCTAACAAGTTGGCGCAACTATACGTTCGAGAAATAGTTCGCTTGCATGGAGTGCCTGTATCCATTACGTCCGACAGAGATACCAAGTTTACTTCTCGGTTTTGGACGAGTTTTCAAGAAGAATTGGGAACACGTTTGAATTTCAGTACAGCTTTTCATCCACAAACGGATGGTCAAACAGAAAGAACGATTCAAACGTTAGAAGATATGCTCAGAACAGTAGTATTAGACCGAGGTGAACAATGGGAACAAGCTTTATCGTTAGTAGAGTTCGCGTATAATAATAGCTATCAAGCGACGATTGGCATGGCGCCATATGAAGCTCTTTATGGTAAGAAGTGTAGATCACCTCTTTATTGGGATGAAGTTGGAGAAAGAAAAGTCTTGGGACCAGAAGCAATAGAAGAAATGATCAAGATCGTACAACAGATAAAGAGAAGAATTCAAGAAGCTCAAGATCGTCAGAAATCATATGCAGATACTCGACGAACCGAATTGAATTTCGAAATAGGAGATAAAGTCTTCCTAAAAGTTTCTCCTACTAAAGGAGTGCATCGATTTGGTGTAAAGGGAAAACTAAAGCCGAGATTTATTGGACCATATGAAATACTAGAGAAAATAGGACCTGTAGCTTACAGGTTAGCATTACCGCCAAATTTTGGTAATGTACATAATGTGTTTCATGTGTCGCAATTACGAAAATATGTGTTTGACCCAAAACACATAGTTCATCAAGAAGAAATAGTTCCCGAACCAGACTTGAGCTATGAAGAAAAGCCTGAACGCATTTTAGATCGAAAGGAGCAGAAATTAAGGAATAAATCTATTCCTTTAATAAAAGTTCAATGGAGGCATCATGATTTAGAAGAAGCTACTTGGGAACTAGAAGATCAAATGAAAGAGAAGTATCCTGAGATCTTCAACTAAGGTACTAAATTTCGGGACGAAATTTTATTTAAGGGGGGTAGAATGTAGTACCCCGAAATACTGTAGCTGTCATTAAACAATGATTAAAGTTTAATTAGGGCATTGCATCCTTAAGAGAATATTTTTATGAGATTAAGAAGAGTTTGAAGAATCTATTATATGATTTAGAAGAAATAGTTACGAATATTTTGTTTAGAAAGAAAATGGAATTTATTAATTCCATATTAGAGATAAAAGAAAGGGGTTGAGATATAATAAATTTAGACGACGCATACCCCTCAGAAGAGAAAATTTTTATCTATTAGATAACATAGAAAAATGGAATTAGAAATTCCATTAAGCTTGAAAACAGATAAAAGAAAGAATAAAAATTTATTATCGCAATTTCGGTAATAATTTAATTAGTTTTCGGCAGGAATTCAATTTGGGAATTCGACAGCTGTAGCAATATTTATAAATTAAGCCCAATTTTCTAAGATATATAGAAGAGATTATTATGAGGATTTTGTTAGAAAATATTGCTTTAGAAAGGAATTTATTTAATTAAATTTTTCGGTGCCTTAAAACTTGAATAATTTATTCATCTGAACTCGGAATCGCGAACGGTCTGAACCGGTGGATTCCTTGTGTCGAGATGAGTAATCCAGCAATAAAATCTCGATGCACGAAAATCGAGGAGTTGGGACCTTCTAGAAGCCCCTAGAGCTAATTGGATAAGTATCAAATTATTTAATTAATAAAATAATATTACTTAATCTATAAGAAATGAGATATATATCATTTTTCATCATCATCCACCTTATTCTCCTCCCCAAAACCGTGCACTCCCTTCTCCCACCATAGCCAAGATTTCTCCTCCCATAATTCAAGTTCTAAGCTAAGTTTGAGGTTCAATTTCAAGAGATAATCACCTTTGAGGTATTATTCCATCATCTTTACCTCTTTAATTTGTAGAATTTGAAGAGAGGTTGTCTATCTAACCATGATAGGTTATGTTCATAATTCATAAGATATGATGTTGATTTTTATATAAGTTGTAGTAATTAAATAGAACATCATGTTCTAAGTATGATTTTGCAAAGAATTGTTAGAAATGATAAATAATTAGATTTTCCCTAAATCTTCTATAAGAACCCTAAATTGAATTGGTGGAAATTGAATGGAATTGTTTTATTTAAGCATGGATAAGTGTGATTAGGCATCAATAAACATGATTAGAGTAAGAAATTAGAGCAAAATCCAAGTCTCCTAAAATATGTGTATTGACCGAAAATGTGGAAGAATTGTTCCATAAGATTTTGATTTTATTTGTGTAATTTGAGATCATATTTGAGTTCAATGGTATGAATAAACCTTAGAATAATTTATTGGAAATTTTTCATGCACTAGAACTTGATTTTCTAAAATCTAAGAATGTATGAAGTTCATGGTTTATATATATGTAGATGGTAATTTGCTTAGGCGATGTTGAATTAGAGTTAATTAGATGGTGGTAAGCATGAATAAAGCAAGAGATTAAAGAAATAATCATCACATCATTAAGATCTATAAAATCCTTGGAGAAGGGGATGTTCCAAAGTTATAAATAGAAGAGTTATTTGGGTGATCTAAGATCATATTTGAGATAAGGGAAAAAGATGATGGTTAATGTAAATTTGTTAGATTGAAAGAGCTAGATATATGAAAGTTAGAAATTGTTAGTTGATGTTTAAAGAGTGAAGTAGTATGATGGTGTAAGCTAAGTATGATGTTAAGGGTATAAGTAAGCTTAAAATACATAAGTATGTGTACTTATAAGATTTGATATAATGAAATAGAATACGGATGCAATGACCCGAAAGAAAGTAAAGTCTTAATACTCCAAGTTAAAACGAAGGATTTTATTTACATAAGCAAAGATCAATAAGAATTTATGGAGTGATATCTTTCTAACATACTCCAAATTTATATAATTAAGGTACAAGTGGAGTAAGAAGAAGAGATACAGATCCTAAGAAAGAAGAGGACGAGCCTTCGACTTATCTAACATAAGTCAATCAGGTGGGCACATTCTTTTAAAGTATGCATTGTTTTTATGAAACTTGCTATTGCATGTTATTTTGAAAAGATGTGACTTGCATGTTTTAGCATGATTGCATTGCCTATCTACGAGAGAATTACGATATCGGCCCTATGCCGGACGAGCTGCCGGTAAGGGTTTGTGTACACAGTTGTGACCGTGAGCCGGTGAGCGAATCGGCCGGTCATAGTGTTTGAGAGGGAGGCCTACCTCTCAACACAAGAAGTGCGTAGATATGGTATGTTTAAAAGATTTTGTCTGCAGACACCAGCATGTTTTACATGTTTTATTTATGTTACAGTTGAGCATGAAAAGTTTCAGTTTTAAAGAAAGCTATTGCAAGTCACAAGAACATTTTTTTAAAAAGTTGGCAACGTGCCCACTGAGTACACATCGTACTCATGCCTTGCATATTCATTCACATTTGCAGGTTGAGCAGCGGCGATGAAGATGGAGATGAATGCTGGTTATGGGCTTGTTGTTCCTTTGTTTTGACCATATATGTATTTAGTGGTTGAAGTAGTGTTGTCATAATTATGATCATCCACTCTTGTTGTTGAGTAAACTTGACACTTTATTTTCTTTAGTATGTGATATGTTCCGTTGCGAACCTTTGTTTGTCGTCATTTGATCGTTTGATACCGTGACATTAGGTTGGCCTTTGTTACCCATTGTGGTACTTTTCTTTGTGAGTTAACGTGTTCTACGTCTCTTCCATGGTTGTTTGGGATGATCGTTGATAGTTTGGGAACTCAAAGTTCATAAATTGCATAAACTTGAAATTCGTCAGAAACAGGGCAGCCTCTGTTTTCCCCTTTTCTGCACGTTTTACTTGTCCGAATTTTCTGAAATTGGTGTCATTTGAAAGATCTTTTTGATACCTTTCCAACGGTTCTTTCGGATCTTAATTCGGAGTTCATACGAGAAAGTTATGAGCTTTCGAAGTTGAGGTGTCAGCCCTGCCCTGTTTTTCGCGAAGGTTTATTTGAATTCCTTTGTGTTTGAACATCAATTGCTTGAGTTTCTTACAAGTTAGTTGAGTCATGGCTTAATCTCTTGACTAAGAAAGGGTTAAGAAATTGGGCTGTGACAATAGTGTTATCAATCTGCTGGAGAATGAAGCAGAACACTCAGTGCTGCAAGACTTTCCTGGTATTCATTGCTTACCAGAAAGTTTGGATACAGCCAAGCGCGTCAAGTTTTACTTGCTGGTTAAAGACAACGAGTACTATATCTTTGATGCTCTGCTTCAGATCAAGACAATTGACGAACTAAAGAATGAGGAGGCCACTCTGCTTAGTTTACTTCAAGCCAACTCAGTAGCAGAAGTCAGAACTGATTACAAGCAACTCATCTCTGCGCTCATGCAGCATGAGGCAGAGCATTTGAATATCACTCTGCAACCAACACATACTGCTGCCCAGACAAAAGAACCTGTCCCAACCGAACAACAACCTCCCCAACCAGAGCAGGGAGCCGCCTAATCCAAAAAGACTGTCAAGAAAACACCAATCATCAACCTTGACTCAGGTGATGATGAACCAATTGGCCAGAATATTGGTGGCGTACCAAGCAATGACATATACACACAAGGCGCTGCTCAGAAGCTGAAGAAACATGTCAACTTTTATACAATGGAAGAACTGCTGGAGAGGGAAACCAGACCATTCAACAACTTCCAACTCGACAATCTTATCACACTTAGAGTTGAAGATTGTTTGACAGCAACCTGCAATGCATTACAAGAGAAAGCCACCCAGATACTTTCTAACTTTAATCAACATCAGAAAGATTACGTGAACGACATGGATCATGACATCAGAAGCAAGCTCAGAACCGTCAGAAAGGAGCTCGATAAAAAGATTGATGATGACAGATTGGCAAACGAAGCAGGTCAAGCCAAAATCAATCTCCGACTGAATGGTATAGAAGAAAAAGCTGAGAAGACCACAACCTTGGTAGTTGACCTCTTGGCCAAACAACAAGAAACCATTGATACTGTTGTAGCAAAGAAAGGAACTCAACTTGCTGCTCAGTTGAAAGAAGATACTGACTTATCCATCCATTCTCAATTTTCTAAATTTGAAAATGAAAAATTTGTGGAGCTGATGCAGAAACATCAGATGGATGTATTAAATGACCTTCTTTATCCGAACCCAGAAGATTTTGAGAACCAGAGCAACCGTCTTGCTGCTGTTGAAGAACTTCAAGAGACTTATGACAAAACCCTGTCTACAATGAACAACAGGCTCGAGCAGAAATTGGATGACTCAAACCAGACAATCAACTTTCTGCTTGGATTCAAAGCAGAAGCTGAAGAGAAGATAGAGAAAATGACTGAAGAGATTGCCTCACTTCGCACACTCATCACTACTTTCTTTGATGATGTCGAAAAAGGGGAAATCTCGGGAGGAAAGGGTAGCAGCAAGGGAGGTAAAAATAGCAGCAAGAGCTTGAGGACAGAAGAGGTGGAAATCAAAACAGAAACACCAGCACCAACTCAACCCAGGCCTACCACACCTCCAAGACTTGACCCCACTCTACTTGGAACTGAACAAGTCCAACAAGCACCTCAGATCCCCAGTGACAAAGGAAAGAAACCAATTGACGAGGGTGATCAGATAGCTGAATTGTTGCTGTTCGGTGTGAGCATGGATCAAGCATGTGATCCAGTGTTCAGAGCGCAGTTCTATAAAGAACAGGCAGAAAGAGAGAGAAAGCTAGCTGCTCAGGAGGCAAAGGAAAAATCATTTCAAACACCATTCTCCTCACCTTCCTCCACAGAACGCTCACAGCAGCAGTCATCACAATCAACCACCCAGTCTAAGAAGAAGAAGAAGAAACCATTCTCATGGAATCTATCCCTGCAGAAGAAAACACCTAATGATGCATGGGTTCCAGAGGGTGACCAAAATGACTGAGAAAAGGTCAAGCAAGGCTTCATTTTGAACAGATACTTTTTGAAGGAGCCTACATACTCAGAGTCTACACCAGATGAAGACTTTATTCGATATCTGGAGAACTTCAGCGATCAGAGCTTGATACAGAGGATCAGAACAGCTGCATCTGATGCCAAAATTCAACTCAAGGCTCCAGAAAAGGAATTCATGGTATGCCCAACAATACCAGGCAGCAACATCCCGGATAAGACATACATTTTGAACTACATTAACCAGTTGGCCAAAATTAAAGGTTACAAAATCGACAATCACGACCCGAACTATGCCAGAGTAAGGGATGGGATTTACGAGAGCATTCAGTTAGTTTCTGATGCACAGAGAGAGAAGATGAAGAAAGGCGGAGCAGCCAGATGGTTCTCTTAGATAGATCTTTCCTCTTATCTTCTGTTTTTGTTCTCTGTTATATCTGTTGTCCACTTGTACTTATCGATTCAGATATCTATTGATGTGGAGTTTTCTAAAGACAAAATCTTATTGTCCAGAAATCTTTATTGTCTTTTATTGTTATTTATCTTAAATAACAATTGGCTAATCTCTCCAAAACATGATACATGTTAATTTGGTTACGCTGATTAAGTGTGGTTTCGACATCATCAAAAAGGGGGAAATTGTTGGGAACCCCACAGATAATTTAAAGTTTTGATGATGTTCTCTCAAAAACACACTTGGTATTATTCATGCTCTGTATTATTTCTATTTTTATGTACCAGAAAATTGGGGCAAGACAACTTTAACAGAAAGTTGAACCAGAAAGCTTCAAACAGAAAGATGAAAGAAGTCTCAGACAGAAAGTTGAAGCAAGTCTAAGTACCAGAAAATTGGAGCAAGACAACTTTAACAGAAAGTTGAACCAGAAAGCTTCAAACAGAAAGATGAAAGAAGTCTCAGACAGAAAGCTGAAGCAAGTCAACTTTGACAGAAAGTTGAACCAGAAAAGTCTCAGACAAAAAGTTGAAGAATGTCAACTATAACAGAAAGTTGAATCCAGAGACTTAAACCAGAAAGCTGAAAGATGTCAACCCAGACAGAAAGTTGAACCAGAAACACTTAACCAGAAAGTTCAACCAGATCAACTTTCAAATACTGAAATCAGATGAAATGTCTCTGATATCCCAAAGTCTTAACAAAGTCCCTCGTGCCACAAATGGAATAGAATCAATCAAAACCAGAAAAGGAAAGCTATCTGTCAAACGATCTGCTTACCACATTTGGAAGATTCTGTCAAACGAATTAGAAGGCAAAGAGGAGATAATCTAGGGATTCACTTTCCTTGATTGGTAAAATCACATTTACTTCAAATCAATCAAGTTCAAAGATTGGTAAAATCACATTTACTTCACATTTACTTCAAATCAATCACTTTCCTTGAGATTCTGCACCTATAAAAGCTCGGAACAAAGATTGGCAGTATGTACGTGAATAAGCTTGCTATATCATTCAAATCTACTCTGCCCAGAAATCATCTCATCCATCGAAGCATTTACTAAGAGAAGATTTCAACCAGATCGTGTTCCGAACCGTTCGTGATCATAATCATCCCTCGTCTTATCGAGAAAGGAAGGAGATCTTTACTAGCTACTAGTTTTCTAGTGGATTAACGTGAAGAAATCCTGTTTACAATAGTTTTCTGTAAGTTGTAAAGGGACACGATCCTTATTCGTGCATAAGTTTCAATCAGGATTGTATTTGAAACTTGTGGCTCGTTCTCAGCGAGTATAAATAAGAAGAGTGTCCTAGTAGTGGATATCTAATCCAGTTTGGATTAGACCATGGATGTAGGGGGTTTCCCGAACCACGTAAAATAACTGTGTTAATTACTTTCTACATTTATATTCAGTTGTTTTTATTCATTATCTGTCATACTCATTCAAGCTGCATTTTTAATCAATTCTCTAAATACTTGATTAAGTTTTCTAAAGATTTTCTAAACAAGAGCACAGACTAAGTCCACCATTATTACGCACACAATACATAGTTGGAGAATAAGATCACTCTTACTTTCTGCTTTGTATTACTCACTTGAGAGATTCTGCTTGGACAGAACACGGTTGATTAGACAATTAATCTGGTCTGACACTTAGAGCAATCTGTAATACAGAAAGCTTAAATCTCTCCCTTTAATTAGTCAAGTAAACTGAGAGTTTGTGTATTTGGTGTATTCCCCTCCCCCCCATACACCAAACCTAGCTCTTTCGGGACCAACAGGGTTTATGTTGGGAACCCTAAGGTTTTTTAGTTTTAATGATGGTCTTTCGAAACACACTTAGCTATTTTAGAGCTTAAACTGTTCTACGTGCAAAAACAGATCACTAGAGATAAAGTGAATACTGTTATGGAACAGATTAGGATATGACTTGAAATGTAAAGGAGATGTTCCTATAGAAGTCAATCTCAACTTAGAATAGGATGAAGGTCAAGTTGTCACGCCAAAAGGAATCGATCTGCTGTAACAGACAGCGACCAGATCGATGCCTACAGCGAGGAACCAGAACGACTGAATCAGCAATCCACCAGCTGACATCATCCTACACATCATATGCTCTTGCCACGTCAAGATTAAAAGTCCATCCAACTGGGATTGGAAAGAAGACCTTCAGTTAACATATAGAAGGAAAGAGACCGTTAGCAAATCTGCTTTCCATAACTCAAAAATTGAGTCAACCTTTCCTATATGGCAAGAACAGATATGATGGAAGTCATTGATTGGCAATATACCATCTATCTCACACCAATCAACAACGGCTAGAATTTCAAATTCAATGCCTATATAGTCAAAGTTCAAAAATCTGGAGTAAGAGAGAACACATACGCGAGCTATACTGTCGTTATACTCTCAAGCAATCAATCTGCTATCCAGACTTAGAGCTTCAACACTCTGTGATTCTACATCACACCAACCACCTCGATTCAAGTCTTTCTTATCGAGAGAAAGGAGATCACCCTGCTAGCTAGTAGTTTTATAGTGGTAACGTAGAGGTAATCTGTTGTAAAGGGACACGACCCTTATTTCGTGCATAAGTATCTCTCTAGTTGTGATTGATACTTGTGACTCCTTCTCCACGAGTATAAAGAAGCAGAGTATCCTAGGAGTGGATAATCTGGTCTAGATTTGACCAGATCGTGGACGTAGGGATTTCCCGAACCACGTTAAACATCTGTGTGCTTTACATTTCTGCATATTTCATTTCAGTTGTTTATTATTCTAACTTTATGCACCATCATATAATCTGCATTCTTAATCAATCTGCTTAATCGATCTGATTAACTTCTTAAGGTTTTCTAAAACAAGAGCAATCATTAATCCACCATTATTCCGCACTCACTCAACACTCAGAAAGTAACAAGAGAGTAATCTGTTTGGACTAAAACTGCTATCGATTTGCACATCGATCTGTCTAGTCACTGCCGAGCAATTTCTTATACAGAATAGCTTGAACTCTCTGATTAATCGGCAAGTAAACTGAAAAATTAGTATTTGGTGTATTCCCCCCCCCCCCCATACACCAAACCTTGCTCTTTCGGGACCAACAGTTTACAACAAGAAGACTCATATTGTGGAGGTAACACCTCATATTGTCTTTGATGAATCTTTTATCTTTGACAGAGAGTTAGGTGATGATCATACGCAAGGCCAGAACAAGGATAAGAGAACAGAAGGAACTCTGCTAGAAGATATTCTAATCTGGAATACAACAGAAGATAATGATATTGATGTTCCATCGAATGCTGAAGCAATAAGCTCACAGCAAAGGGGAACAGAACATATCATTCTGGACCTTGACAGATCAATAACTCCACTAGAATATAATCAACCAGAAGGAGACAATGATGAGCAAAATCAAGATCAACCAGAAGAATCAAGAGACACAAATGGTTGGAACAATAATCAAGAAAAATCGAAGAACTAGAAGTTGACAATCCTTTTCGAACATCTCATCCAGAATTTGAGGACCCAATAAATGAACCAGAACCTGAGATATCAGAAGAAGAGATGTCCAGCAGAAGGAGATGGATACAGGACAATCATCCTCCTGAACAGATTGTTGGGAACCCAGGTGATAGAGTAAGAACTAGAAGAATGCATGGAGAAAGTGCACTTCTTAGTTGCTACCTATCACGCTTTGAACCATCTGATACTTATGAAGCACTCAAAGATGCAGACTAGGTCATTGCTATGCAAGAAGAACTCAATGAGTTTAAAAGAAACCAAGTTTGGTATATAGTAGACAGACCAAAACATCAGGGAGTGATAGGTGTCAAATGGGTATTCAAGAATAAACGAGATGAAAATGGTGAAGTAGTCAGAAACAACGCTAGACTTGTTGCAAAGGGATACAGTCAACAGGAAGGCATCGACTTTGACGAAACCTTTGCACCGGTTGCCAGATTGGAAGCAATCAGACTATTCCTCGCATATGCAGCATACAAGAGATTCAAAGTGTACCAGATGGATGTTAAAAGTGCATTCCTAAATGGTATACTTGAGGAAGAAGTATATGTTGAGAAACCACCTATTTTTGAAGAAGGAAACCCAGACCAGAAAGTATATAGATTAGCTAAAGCTGTCTATGGATTGAAACAGGCACCCAGAGTGTGGTATGAAACGTTATCAACATTCCTGCTAGAATCAGGGTTCAAAAGAGGTTCTGTTGAGAAAACACTGTTTGTCATTAAAGTCAAAGAACATATCCTTTTGGTCCAGATATATGTAGACGACATAATTTTTTGATCTCAATCTCACCACTTATGTGATAAATTTGCTGAACTAATGAAGAATAAATATCAAATGTCCATGATGGGCGAGATGAATTTCTTTTTAGGTTTGCAGGTAAAACAGCTACCAAATGGTATCTTTGTAAATCAAGCAAAGTACATTAACGATCTGGTCAACAAGTTTGGAGGTAAAGACAGCAAGCCAGCCAAGATTCCAATACAGACCAATGGAAAGATTGATCCAGATCCAGAAGGCAAACCAGCATATATAACAGAATACAGAGGCATAATAGGCTCATTATTGTATCTTACTGCAAGTCCACCAGACATCACGTTTGCAGTAGGAGTATGTGCCAGATATCAAGTGTTGGGAACCCTAAAGTTTTAGTGTTGATGATGGATTCTCGAAACACACTTAGCTAGTTTAGAACATAATCTGTTCTTCATGTAAAACCAGATCACGATAGATAGACCGATCTGTGTTATGTATCAGATTAGGAGATGACTTAAAATGTAAAGGATATGCTCCTATAGAAGTCATTCTCTACTTAGAATAGGATGAAGGTCAAGATTTCACGCCCAGAAGAGTCGATCTGCTGTAACAGACAGCGACCAGATCGATGACCAGATCGATCCCTACAGCGATGAACCAGAGCGATTGAGTCATCAAGCCATTAGCTGACATCATCCTACACATCATATATACTTGCCACGTCAAGATCAATGTCCATCCAACACGGTTTGGAAAGATAATCTACGATTTAAACATATAAGGAAAGAGACCGTTAACAATCTGATTTCCATAAATCAAAGATTGAGTCAACCTTTCCTATATGGCAAGAACAGATATGATGGAAACCATTGATTGGCAATATACCATCTATCTCACGCCAATCAACAACGGCTAGAATTTCAATATTTAATGCCTATATAGTTGAAGTCAACAATCTGGAGAAGTAGGGAAGATACACGCGAGCTATACTGCAATTATCATTCAAGCACTCTGCATTCCAGACTTAGAGCTTCAACATCTTGTGATTCTACATCACACCAAACACCTCGATTCAAGTCTGTCTTGTCGAGAGAAAGGAGATCACCCTGCTAGCTAGTAGTTCTCTAGTGGTAACGTAGAGGTAATCTGTTGTAAAGGGACACGACCCTTCATTCGTGCATAAGTATCACTCTAGTTGTGATTGGTACTTGTGACTCGTTCTCCACGAGTATAAAGAAGCAGAGTATCCTAGTAGTGGATAATCTGGTCTAGTTTTGACCAGATCGTGGACGTAGGGATTTCCCGAACCACGTTAAACAACTGTGTGCTTTACATTTTTGCATCATTTATTATCTGTTGTTTATTATTCTAACTCTGTGCACTATCATATAATCTGCATTCTCAACCAATCTGCTTAAACTATCTGATTAACTTCTTAAGGTTTTCTAAACAAGAGCATTCACTAAATCCACCATTATTCCGCACTCACTCTACACTTAGGAGGTAATAAGATCACTCTTATTATTTGTTAAGTGTTTTCACTTAGAGAGTAATCTGTTTGGACTTTACCAGCTACTGATCTGTATATCGATCTGGTGAGTCATCCCAAGCAATTTCTTATACTGAATAGCTTGAGCTCTCTTACAAATTAACAAGTAAAACTGAAAAGTTAGTATTTGGTGTATTCCCCCCCCCATACACCAAACCTTGCTCTTTCGGGACCAACATCAAGCCAATCCCAAAGAATCACATATGGAAGCTGTCAAAAAAATAATTAGATATCTTAAAGGAACAGCTCATGTTGGTCTCTGGTATCCGCATGACGATAATTTTGAACTAACAGGCTATTCTGACTCAGACTATGCAGGATGCAAACTGGAACAGAAAGTCTACTTCTGGTACGTGCCAGTTTCTTGGAAACAAGTTGATATCTTGGTTCTCGAAGAAACAGACATCCGTTGCCACATCAACAACAGAAGCAGAATATATGGCTGCTGGAAGCTGTTGTGCACAAATTCTATGGTTGAAACAACAATTAAGGGATTACGAGATCGAAGTAAAGAAGATACCTATATTCTGTGACAGTTCAAGCGCAATAGCTATAACACAGAATCCAGTACTTCATACAAGGTGCAAACATGTTGATGTGAGACATCATTTTATTAGAGATCATGTGGAGAGAAAGCATATCCAGATTGAGAAGATACACACAGATATCCAACGTGCTGACATTTTGACTAAAACTCTACCAGAAGAAAGATTTAAGATGCTATGTGGAAAGCTTGGATTACTAAGTCTGGATGATAGAATAGCAGAAGGTTACCAGAATGTTAACAACAGAAGGTCACCAGAATATTAACAACAGAGGGACACCAGAATGCTAACAGCAGAAGGTCACCAGAATGTTAACAACAGAAGGTCACCAGAATGTTTAAACAACAGAATATTTACCAGAATGACAGAATGCCAAGATGGAAATAACGAATCTCACGTGTCATAACTTACTCAGTTGAAGAAAGTACCACGTGGAAATTATTTCTTAAATTACTAAGTCAAGGGGGAACCTTTTGAGGAAATTGAAGCGTCCTAGATAAAAGACCTCACTTTCCATAATCAATCTCCGAGATTACAGTCTGAAAAGCTATTTTTTTTAACCTAGATTTTCTAAATCTTCTATATGTGTGATGATTAACACATCTTTGAGAACTGTGATCGAGAAAATCCCTTCAAGAAAAAGAAAAAGGAAAGTTGCAGTGGAGAATGAGATACGCACACGCTCGCCTACAACCCTAGGATCTAGAGCGTATATCACATGCAAGGAAAGGCGGCAAAACAAAGGACTGAAGCGGGAAAAACCTAAAAAGGGAGATACAAATCCAACCCTTCAATTCTTATCCTTTCCATCTGTGCCGTTGATTATTCTGTTATATATATGCGATATTCTGCACTGGACTATTCACCTTCACTTACATCGCACTGAGCACTACTATTCCTAAGCACTTAAGATTTTCCCGACTTGATTTCTCTGCAAATCCTTTCAAAACATCTTACGTTTAATCATGGCACCCCAAACTTCTTTGTTTCTTCAACATGTGGCCGAGGTTCAGAAGTTTCTTTCGCCTGAACCCTATGCTGTGTTTGATACTCACGGATTTCGCAAACTTGAAGAAATTTTTGCCATGGTTACACGCTGCAAAGGTTTTAAATTTATTAAACATTCCTTATATCTGCAACTTGCTACAAGTATTACTTTACTTGCCTTATGAACTGTTTAAAATGTCTCATCATTCTAATTAACTGTTTATGTGTGGACATTCATACTTGTTCATATAAACTGATGAATATACATATATTTGCCCTGTATATTCTTGTGATGTTAGGATTCTGCAACATTGTTACTTCACACCCCAAAATGTTCTTGGCGAAACCTGTAGCTACATTTTATCTGACATGGCAGAGTGATAAAGATGGCAATGAAGCTAATGTGTTGATGCCAATCGGGGACAGAACCAGTAAATCAACATACAATGTCATCGCAATGATCAACCAGGCGTATCGGTTGAAAGATGAAGGTTTGACTTTGGATGACATCACCTCTGAACAACTGCAGGAAGCAGTGGAAATCGTGATGGTAATACCCATCGCATATACTGGAAGAATGTTTCAACGAGCTCTCCTTCAACCAAGCTTCAAATTGCTACTCGAACTGGTTCAAAGGATCTTCCTCAACCACAGTGGATCATATGATCAAGTGACTCCGGAGAAGTTCAGAATTTTCACGGCCGTTGTACTCAATCTCAGAGTCAACTGGAGCAGGATTCTGTTTAATTTGATGGCAAAGGAAGCAAAGCTGGTAACTTACACCAAGGATAGCAGAGGCAAAGGAGTTTCAGTGGAAGTGAGGAGAAATTTGCGCCATTCGAACAAAATCAGTCTAATGGTGGAACGATTCTTTAAGCAGCAAGTCTGGGAAGATGCTGTTGAATTTAATACTAGTCTCACCATACCTAAAGATCAACACCAGCTTGAAATGTCTCTAGGACTTTCACCAGCTTATTTCAACAAAACAACTGATGAGGTGCACCGTGTGGCACTTCTGGAGATGGGCAGCTCAAACCCTACATGGATGCCACCTGCCAAGGGTGCTGAAAAACAGAAAGGCAAGGCCCCCAAGGCGTCAGCAATGAAAGAAAAGATAGCACGCAGACCATCCGCAAAAAGGGGAAGTTTTGTTGAGACAGAAACTTCTGCCTCTCAGCCTAAACAGAAGAAGCGCAGATTAAGAAACGTTGAATCTTCACCGCCACCAGAAACTGCAGCAGATCTGGGAGAGGAGGAGACACAGGCTGAGATAGTTCCTCCAGAGGCTCCACAAACTGAGACTCCAGCGGCTGATGTGGAACCAGAAACAAGTTTTAATCCACATCAGAAGAAAGATTTTTCTCCCGCTCGAACACCTACACCCTCACCGAACAGAATGGAAAGAATAAGTGAGGATGATGAAGAGGCAGAATCTGTCGATGAGGAGGAAGAGAGGAAACGACAAGCAGAAAGTGTCATAAACTTACTGGAGAACGAAGCAGAACATTCTGTGTTGCAAGAGTTTCCTGGCATTCACCTTCTTCCAGAGACTTTGGGAGTAGCCAAGCGTGTAAAATTCTACTTGCTGGTCAAGGACAGCGAGTACTATATATTTGATGCGCTGCTCCAGACCAGAACAATTGAAGAACTGAAGAAGGAAGAGACCACTTTACTTAGCCTACTCCAAGCCTCCTCAATCAAAGAAGTCAGATTAAAATACCCACAACTCATCCTGGCGCTCATGAAGCATGAGGTAGGACTCTTGAAGATTGATCTGAAATCCTTTTACACAGGTAAAATGGATTTCTTCTTGAGTGTACCAGAAGAAACAACAGAACAAGATGTTCCGATGATAGAATCTGCTCAACCAGAACAACAACAGCAACCACCAGAACAAACAGCAGCAGAACCCCAGAAGTCTGCAAAGAAAATCCCCATCATCAACCTGGACCCAATAGATGATACTCCAGTGGGACAGAACATTGGTGGTGAGCCAACCAATGAGATATACACACCTGGAGTTGCTCAGAAACTCAAAAAGCACATCAATTTCTACACGATGGAGGAACTGTTGGAGAGGGAAACCAGATCATTCAACAACTTTCAACTCGACAATCTCATTACACTTAGAGTTGAAGACTGTTTGACAACAACCTGCAATACTATCCAAGAGAAAGCCACCCAGATACTTTCTGATTTCAATCAGCATCAGAAAAATTATGTGAATGATATGGATACTGACATCCGGAGAAAGCTCCGCACAGCTCAAAAAGAGCTCAACAAAAAGATAGACGATGACCGTCTGGCCAATGAAGCAGATCAGGCCAAGATTAATCTTCGACAAGACTCCGTGGAAGAAAAGGCAGAAAAGACAACCACACTGGTGGCTGATCTTTTGGCTAAACAGCAAGAGACCATTTCTACTACGGTTGAACAGAAGGTTGCACAACTCTCCACAGAACTCAAAGAAGACATTGCCCTCTCCATACACTCTCAACTGGCCATTTTTGAAAAAGAAAAATTTGTGGAACTCATGAAGAAACATCAGACAGATGTATTAAATGACATGCTCTATCCAAATCCAGAAGAATTCGAGCAACAAACCACCCGCATCTCTGCAGTCGAAGAACTTCAAGAAACATATGACAAGACACTGTCTACAATGAACAGCCGGCTCGAGCAGAAACTGCATGCAACTGACGAGACAGTCAATTTGCTGCTTGGGTTCAAGACTGATGCTGAAGAGAAAATTGAGAAGATGACAGAGGAGATTGCCTCCCTTCGCACACTCATCACTACCCTCTTTGATGATGTCGAAAATGGGGAAATCTCGGGAGGAAAAGGCAAAGGCAGCAAGGGCAGTAAGGACATAGCAGCAAAAGAAACAGAAACTCCTATGGCTGAAATGGAACCAGCAAGAGAGAGGCCGACCACACCACCAAGACCAGATCCCACCCTGCTTGGAACAGAACAACCTCAAGTTTCTAGTGTGCAACAGACTCCAAAAGACAAAGGCAAAAAGCCAGTAGATGAGGGAGATCAAATAGCAGAACTGCTGCTGTTCGGGGTGAGCATGGATCAAGCATGTGACCCAGTGTTCAGAGCGCAGTTCTATAAAGAACAAGCAGAGAGGGAGAAGAAAATTGCTGCACAAGAAGCCAAGGAGAAATCCTTTCAAACACCTTTCTCCTCGCCTTCATCTGCAGATCGCTCACAACAACAGTCATCTCAGTCAACTACCCAATCAAAGAAGAAAAAGAAGAAACCCTTCTCATGGAACCTATCCTTGAAGAAACAGACACCTAATGATGCATGGGTTCCAGAAGGTGATCAAAATGACTGGGAGAAGGTCAAGCAAGACTTCATTTTGAACAGATATTTTTTGAAGGAGCCTACATACTCAGAATCAACTCCAGATGAGGATTTCATCTGATACCTTGATAACTTCAGTGACCAGGGCCTTATACAGAGGATCAGAACAGCTGCATCTGATGCCAAAATCCAGCTCAAGGCTTAGGAGAAAGAGATTATGGTGTGCCCAACAATTCTAGGCAGCAACATTCCTGACAAGACCTACATCTTAAACTACATCAATCAGCTGGCTAAAATCAAAGGGTATAAGATCGACAACCACGATCCAAACTATGCCAGGGTGAGAGATGGAATTTACGAGAGCATACAGCTAGTCTCTGATGCACAAAGAGAGAAGATGAAGAAGGGCGGAGCCGCCAGATGGTTCTCTTAGATAGATCCTATTCTTTATCTTCTGTTTTGCTCTCTCTGTCACTTCTACTGTCTACTTGTACCTATCTCCATATTTATATCAGTGGATGTGAATTTTTCTAAAGACAAAGACTTATTGTCCAGAAACTTTCATTTTCTGTCTTTTATTGTTAGATAACTTATATAACAATCTGCCAGAACATGCTTTATGTTACTTTGTTTATTTTGCTTAAGAGTGGTTTCGACATAATCAAAAAGGGGGAAATTGTTGGGAACCCCACAAATTATTTTATGTTTTGATGATGTTCTCTCGAAAACACACTTAGGATTATTCATGTTCTGTATTACCTGTATCTGGATTGTATGTAACAGGAAATCAACTAAGACAGAAAGTTGATCCAGAGAGTCTCAACCAGAAAGTTGAAGGAAATCAACTAAGTCAGAAAGTTGATTCAGAGAGTCTCAACCAGAAAGTTGAAGAAAATCAATTCAGACAGAAAGTTGAAACAGAAACTCTCAACTAGAAAGTTCAACCAGATCAACACTCAAATGCTGAAAACAGATGAAGTATCTATGAATCCCAAAAGTCTAAATTAAGCCTTTCGTGCCACAAAAGGAAGAGAATCAATCAAGACAAGAAAAAGCAAAGCAGTATCTGTCAAACGATCTGCTTACCATACTTGGAAGATTTTGTCAACTTCAATAAAAGGCAAGAGGATATAATCTGGGGATTCACTATCCTTGATTGATGAAATCACATTTACTTCAAATCAATCAAGCACAACGGTTAGAATTTCGAAATTCTACACCTATAAAAGCTCGGAACAAAGATTGGCAGGAACAACACGCGAATAGATCATCTATCATCAAACATCAAAGCTTTCACTGAGAGAAGATTTCAACCAGATCGTGTTCCAAGCCGTTCGTAATCATAATCACACCTCGATTCAAGTCTGTCTTATCGATAGAAAAAGAAGGAAATCTTTGCTAGCTAGTAGTTCTCTAGTGGATTAACGTGAAGAGATCCTGTTTACAGTAGTTTTTTGTAAGTTGTAAAGGGACACGACCCTTATTTGTGCATAAGTTTCAACTAGATTATAATTGAAACTTGTGGCTCGTTCTCAGCGAGTATAAATAAGAAGAGTATCCTAGTAGTGGATATCTAATCCAGTTTGGATTAGACCGTGGACGTAGGGAGTTTCCCGAACCACGTAAAATAACTGCGTTATTTACTTTCTGCATTTATATTCCAGCTATTTTTATTCACTATCTGTCATACTCATTCAAACTGCTCTCTTAATCAATCTCTAAAATATTCGGTTAAGTCTTCAAAGGTTTTCTAAACAAAGAGCACCGACTAAGTCCACCATTATTCCGCACACAATACATTGTTGGAGAATAAGATTACTCTTATTCACTGCCTTGTGTTACTCACTTGAGAGATTCTGCTTGGTTAGAACCAGATCGATTGGATTACCTATCTGGTCTAACACTTTGAGCAATCTGTAATACATAAAGCTTAAATCTCTCCTTCTCTAATTAGTCAAGTAAACTGAAAAGTCTGTATTTGGTGTATTCCCCCCCCCATACACCAAACTTTGCTCTTTCGGGACCAACATTTTCACAAGAGAGTATTTATCTGGACAGATCGAGATCGATCTGGTATGTCAAAGTTAAGCAATCTTCGTTCAGAAAGCTTAAACTTTCTAAGTAATTAGTACAGTGAACTGAAAAGTTTGCATTTGGTGTCCCCCCCCCCATACACCAAACCTTGCTCTTTCGGGACCAACAGATTACATTAAAGCCTCAAACCGCGCACCGAAAAATGAATAAACGAAAAGTAAGCGGATTAAATCATATATACCACATAATAACATGATATAATGCAAAAAATTAAATCTAGCATCCCTAATATCAAATTACGATAAAAGGCACATAAATAAGAATTAAATTCAATTCATATAATTAATTAATTTCTATGACCCCTCTGATACCAAATGATGGAACCCGTATGAGGGGCTCACGAAAATGCAGGATCCATAGATTAATTAATTACACAAATAATTAATTCTTAAAACCACATAGGAGAAAATAATGCAGAAAAACATAAATTATACCTTCTCCTACGCAAGTCCTCCGCTTGTGGAGAAGCAATTTGAATCTCTAGCAATGATCCGCAATCCGCGCTGTTGGATCTACAATCTTGATCTCCACCAAATCTCACCTTAGAAACATCTATCCTATTACCCTTCTATCTTCTAGAATATCGTGTGGGCGAATCTATCTAGAAGTTAAGAGAAAAAGAAGACTGAAAATACACAGCGTAGAATATAGTATATTTTTTAAAATTAAAAGAGTGAAATATCTTAGGGGGCGTTGGTTTTCTCTTGGAGAGAGGAAGTGGCTCTTCTTATTCTCTATTTTATAGATGTAGTGGGCTATGATAGGGTTTCCAAGGAGAATGAATTAGTTCCCAAATAATAGCAACTATATCCCCTCTTTATCTCTTGTAATTACAACAATAATTCAAATTCAAATTTGAATTATATTTAAAATTAATATGGGTTTCGATAAATCCATAATTAGATTAAAATAATTTCCATGTATCCTTTTGGGCCCAATGGAATTTAATTAATTGGTTGGCCCAACCTTTAGACTTAAATTAATTAAATTAAATTAAATTGTCCCCCAATTAATTACTCCATGTAAATGCAATAAAGAGCAATTCTATTATAAATATTTATTGACTCCACTATAGGATAAATATTGAACTCATCTTGATTCTTTCGAATTACGGACATAACCTTTTTGTCATTAATTATTTCATCGCGTTTAAGATTTTCTCAATCCATTAATTAATTGAGTTTGTTGACAACTCATAATTAATCAATATATTTATTCGTGAGTTATCCAGTTCAGACCTTTAATATTACATATGGAATAAATTCCCAACCGGCCGGGTTTCTTATGTAATAAACCTTTCTGAACGTCTCACGTGGATTTATCAACTCGTGTCACCAAGACGCGATTCTGTATGACTGACAATCAAGTACTTCTGGCTAAGCCGACGACGACTACCCAAAACATAACTATTTAGAGTTACAAAAAACTCGCAAGCGTAGATGAATCAAAAAAGCTTATAATCAACCGCCTATAATAATGTCATCATCAAAGATTAAGAAATGAATTAATTTTTGAGACCTCGTTCTAAGTATCAGCACGTTAGAACTTATCTCACAGTGAAACCACTCAATATGTATACGCAAAGCATGTGTAACCGCTTATACATACCGACATCATTCTGCGAGCTAAGGTCAACCGCATCGGAATGATATCGCAACTTTTACCGACTAGACTGTTCAAGTCTGTCTAAACTGTGACTTTATATTACAAAGGAGCTGACTGTGTTAACTTTTGTGATCATCGATCCACCACACAGTCTACAATTGTAAGAAATGGACTTGTTTGCTATTCAATATATATATAATATATATGACAAACCAATGATAGAAACATTTATTCTCATTAAAGTGCAATTGAAAACAAGTTTGATACATTGTTCAAGCATAAAGCATGCTTTGAGGTATACAAACCCTAACATACATATCAATTCATGGTGGATATAGTAGCTGGAGAAAAAATATATGATAAGACAACTGATGAAGTAGTGGAGATTTTTGAAACTCTAGCTGCCAACTCGCAGCAGAAAACTTCTCGTTCTAAGATAGTAGAGATTAATGAAATTGGATCGAGCTCAGATTTGAAGAGACATATGACTGATATGATGAGAGAGCTTCAAGAGTTGAAGATGAGCAAGGCCCCTACTGTGGCTAAGCACGAGCCAGTACCTGAGCCGTGCCCTATCTGTGGTGATCCTACCCATGATGAGAGGCAGAAATCTATGCTGCTCGGGTATATCCGTCACGACAGCTACTCGATCAGAATCCAGTCTAGTAGAGTTCAGGATGGAGAGCTCAGAACAGCTCCACATGGAAGGGACAGAATCAGGGGCAAGGATCAGGACCTAACTACCATATTCGACGAACACCTCCACAACAGTATTACCCACATCAGCATGGCTACTATCCGCCTCCACATTTTCAGCAGCCTCCACCGCAGTTCCAGCCACTATTCCCACTTGCAGCACGAGCAACCGCTCCACCTAATTCTTCTCTGGAAGACAGGTTGGCTGCCTTCATGCGAGAAAGCAAGTTGGCAAGGGAGGCCCAAGAGGCCACAATCAAACGCCTCGAAGGTCAACTGGGGGCAAATCTCGGGAATTGTAAATCAAATGCAGCAACAACAACAGACAGGGAAGATACTGGGGCAGAGACACTCACCACACCAGCTGCTAGCCATTACTACATAGCGGGAAACAAGTGCATCATAAAATGGAGCTTCCGAACACTGTGGAGTATAAGGTAGTGGAGGAGAAGAAGATGGAGTAGGAACCATATGCTATTCAGCTGCACAAGATGGTGAATCCATATAAGCCGTCGATCCCCTTTCCGAGTAGGCTGAAAATGAGAAGTTGGAGTGACAGTTTGCAAACTTCTATAAGATGCTCTCTCAAGTGCATGTGAATCTACCCCTGCTAGATGTCATCCGAAATGTACCGGCGTACCTCAAGTGCTTCAAAGAACTTGCCTCTAAACAGAGAAGATTTGCTGATGACGAGTCTATCATGGTATCCGAGATAGCCAGCTCCATCATGCAGCAGCCTCTCCCACAAAACCTGCAAAAATCCAGGTAGTTCGTTATCACCATTACCTTAGGAAATGTAAGACTGTGACAGGGATGCTTGATTTAGGTGCTGATATAAATCTCATACCTTACTCGATTTTTAAAGAATTAGAGTTAGGAGAATTGAAACCCACTCGCATGAGCCTACAATTAGCTGACCGTTCTGTTAGGTATTGTTGGGAACCCTTCACAAAATTTAGTTTTGATGATATTCTTTTGAAAACACACTTAGAATTAATTCTGTTGGTTAGGCTCAACCTGTTCTACATGTAACAGATCACTATCTTATAAAGTGAATCTGATAGAGAAAAAGTCCATAGACCAGGTTAGATGATGACTTAGAATGTAAATGATTATATCCTATAGAAGTCATCTGGTTAGTTGTTCGAAGAACCAGATCAGCAGGAGTCTACAAGCAACATATGATCTAATTAATGGCCACTCAATCTGGTGATGAAAAGATCAATCACATAGGTTACAGCCATTCTTGGGAACAGTTTTGATACAGATTGATATTAACCAGATTGATGTTAATCTGTTTACCAAATCATGAGGGAGCCAGCCCAGAACCAGATCAACCTAGTCATCTAACATTCGAATAAAGTGTCTAGATGTACATAGGAGAATCCCACCAGATTGCCACATCTGCAAGATCACTCGAAGATGGAAAGCATATCATTATAGATCAAGAAAGGAAGAAGCATCAATCATCATCTACTTTCCATATATGAAGGATTCGGTCAATCTTTCACAGAAGGCAAAGCAAAGACTTTATGGGATTCATATCTTTTGATTCGCAATCATCATTTATTACAAGTCAATTAAAGCCAACAGTTAGAATTTCAAAATTCTACACCTATAAAAGCTTGTAACCAAGTTTAGAAGACATGCATGTGCATACACGAAGCATACTGACGATCAAACAAGCCGTTACACTGCTCAAAAATTAACTCACTCATCGAAGCATTCATTGAGGAGATTTCTACATATCAGATCGAGATCTAAGCCGTTCGTGATCAAAATCACACCACTCGATTTAAGTCTGTCTTATCGAGAAAACGAAGGAGGATATCTTTGCTAGCTAGTAGTTTTATAGTGGATTAACGTAAAAGGTATTCTATAGCAGTTGTCACTGCAAGTTGTAAAGGGACACGACCCTTATTCGTACATAAGTTTCAATCTAGTTGTGATTAGAATTTGTGGCTCGTTCTCAACAAGTATAAAGAAGAGAGTATCCTAGTTGTGGATATCTAATTCGGTTTGGATATGACCGTGGATGTAGGGGGTTTCCCGAACAACGTAAAACAACTGTGTTATTTACTTTACGCATATTTACATTCAATAGTTTATTCACTAACCAGCACGAGCATTCAATCTGCATTTTTAATCAATCTGTTAATCTATTTGGTTATGTTTTCCAAAGGTTTTCTAATAAAGAGCACAGAATAAGTTCACCATATTTCGTACACAACGCTCTGTTGGATAACAAGATTACTCTTGTTATCTACTAAGTGTTTTTCACGAGATATATTCTACTTAGACAGATTAGCTATTAATCTGGTTAGTCAAACTTAAGCAATCTCTTCACGGGAAAGCTTGATCTCTCTAAGTAATTAGTCAAGTAAGCTGAAGAGTTTGTATTTGGTGTATTGGGGCCCCCCCCCCCCCCTAACACCAAACCTTGCTCTTTCAGGACCAACAAGTGGTATCAGAGCAGTGTTTCAAAAGACCATTCTTTCTGTTTCACAGGGTTGAAACCTACTCGGTCAACTTGAATAGATCTAGGAAAACCTTTTCATTCACGTGCATACTATCTGCTATCATGGAATCTTCTGTTATTAGAGCATGGGAGGAATTCTCTATCCAAGGATACAGGGAATGAAGCTTCGGAATCAAAATGTGCCTAAAAGCTAATCACTGCCTGATGTGGAAAATAATAGATGAAGAACCATTAGCCATCTATAAAGAGAAGAATCGTATGCTTAAGGATATGCCTGGAGTAGTCAAAGAGAATATGCTTAAGGATCCCAGAACGTACACATCAGAAGAACGACGCGAAGCAAATCTGGATGACTTTGCCAAGAGAGTTATCTCCAGCGCAGTCAAAGTAGTCCATTTGGCTAAGATTCAAGATCTAGATTCAGCCAAAGAGATGTCAGAGGCCATGATCGAGAACAAGTTATCATTAGCCTGCAACAACTTCGATGAATTCAAGATGAGACCTATAGAAACCATTGAACATATGAAGAACATGTTCATTGAAGTCTTGCTTGAAGTGTCTGCATTCAACAAGAACAAGTACACTCAAAGAGAGAAAAATCTCAAGATACTCAAAGCACTACCACCAAGCTGGGAGATATACTCTGCAATGCAACCACTACATGCGGATTTCAACGATCTCTCAGTTGAAGCATTATTTGATCATCTAGTTGTACATGAATGTGACATCAGAAGAATTCATGGACCAAATCATGCATCTAGAAAAAAGAACGAGAGTAATTCCAAGAAGGAAAAAGAAGTAGCATTGAAAGCAAAGTGTGTAGTAGATGAACCAGTAGCACCTGATGTACCAGAAGAAGGAGGTTATGACAAGCTGCTCAAAGAGTTTGCTATGATTGGCAAGAGAATGGACAAGATGGTAATCAGATCAAGAAAATATCATAGATTTTACAAAGACAACAAAAGTAGATATCAGAAAAACATAGTTCAAGATCGATCTGATAGCAAAGGCAGGGTAAAAAGTAATGGGAAGACATCTAACTCTATTGATTATACTTGTTATGGTTGTTGCAGAACAAGTCATTTCAAGACAGATTGCCCTGACCTATCCAAAAGTCAGAGAGAAGAGTTAAGAGCCAAAAGAAATCGAAAGCTTAAAGCTCAACACAAAGCTATGCTAGCTGAAGAAGACTCAAGCAGCTTAAGTCATCTATCAGATAGTTCATCAGAGAATGATAAAGCATTCTATGTGCATTACACAAAAGAAGATTGGGATGAATGCTACATGGGAATAGACAACGGTCTTGACCAAATCGAGGTAAATTCTCATATTTTTTTGTCATCAAATAATCCTATCTATGACTCTGGTAATGAAGATGAAGTTGAAGTCTCATGGGAACAGATCAATGAGATGTTCAAAAGCTATACGAGCATAAAGAAATTATTCTCTGAAGTCATTAAGGAGAATGACAAGCTAAATGAAATAGTAAAGATATTGAGTGAAGCAAACACAAAGTTTTCTGCTCAAGTGAACGATCTGGAAGGACAGATCAAAATCAAAGATGCAGAGATCTACTCACTCAACTCAAAGGTGAAGGATATGATCAACATGAAAGAAGTAATTGAAGAGAAATTGAAGAAGACCATGGAGAACATAAGTAAGATCAACAAATGTCAAGAACGAGCTGGTATGATAATTGATATGCAGAGAAGAGGAACAACTGGATTAGGCTATACTAGACAAGATTGTATAAACAAGTTCGTGACTGAAAGGAAGAACATACCAAATCAAGTTAAAGATTTGAAGAACAAGAAGAATAAACCCCAGAAGATGATGATGAATGAATCAGGAGACAATAAGTACTATCAGATGAAAGGTCAACCTGCTCACTATGTCAAAACTAATGGAAATCAGAAATAGAAGAAGACCAAGAGATCATCAACTAAGAAGAAGATCAACTGGGATAATGTTGAAAGGAATCATCATTCTTTCTACAAAGAAATCTCAAGAATAGATGATGCAGGAAGACAGATTACCTGTTCCTAACACTAAGTTAATCTGGTTTCCTAAGAAAACATTTGCTACTAACCAAGTGCCCACTCGTTAAAAGGGTAGCTAAGTCTATATAATTGCAGGATCAAAGAGCTGCAACAAAATGACAAGTAGCAAAGGGGACCATCTGGATTATTAATAGTGGATGTTCGAAGCATATGACATGTGACAAGAACTCTCTATCAGATTATGTGGAAAGACAAGGTCCACAGGTAATCTTTGGTTTTAACTCAAAAGGTTATACCAGAGGATATGGTAAAATCAAGATTGGAAAGACCACTATCACTATTGTATCTTATGTGGAGGGTCTTAGTCATAATCTGTTTTCTGTTAGCCAATTTTGTGCTAGTGGTAGTCAAATTATTTTTGATGCTAACAATTGCTTTGTGAAGAACAAGGAAGGAGATGAAATTATTTACCGGGAAACTGCAGGATAGATTGTACATTGTGCAGTGGACAAACCAGATCGAGACATGTCTAGTTACTACGACAATCTCTGAGACAAGCTGGTTATGGCACAAACGACTTAGCCATCTGATTTTCAAGTCAATCAACAAGATTGCAAGAGAAAAGCTAGTCGATGGGCTACCAGATCAAGTATATGACAAAGATCATATTTGTGAAGTATGCCAAGCTGGGAAAAGACCAAGTCATCTTTTACCAGCAAAGCAGCTCACTCATCTTTTAGGATTTTGGAGTTACTACATTTAGACTTAGTTGGCCCAGTTAAGCCATTAAGTATCAATGGAAGAAAGTATACTCTAGTTATCATTGATGAATACTCAAGATTCACTTGGTTCATCTTTTTGTTCAAGAAAAAGAAACGTTGGAAAAGCTGCCAAATTTTCTCAACAAGATCACTAATCAAAAGGAGACTACTGTCATGACAATCAGATCATATCGAGGGATAGAGTTTATGAACTAGAAGATTGAGGCATACTGCAACCAGATGGGTATGACACACCAGACATTTTCTGCAAGAACACCTTGTTGGGATGTGGACTCCAGCACCTCCTGGAGGGTGGGTCCTTCGTGTATCGTACCCGAGAGAGCTTATGGGAGTGCGGCATGCCTCAGTCGAAAAGGGCATGCACTACCATTGTTGACGAGAGGTTAAATGAATTGATTAGTACTACTCATACCAACATGGTGCGTCATCTTTTCAGGTGATCCCAGACAACATGTTATGCAAGAAGAACTTAATGAGTTTAAGAGAAATCAAGTTTGGTATCTTGTAGATCGGCCAAGACACCAGGAAGTTAAAGATGTTAAATGGATATTCAAGAACAAACGAGATGAGTATGGTGAAGTTGTTAGAAAAAAAGCCAGATTAGTTGCTAAAGGATATAGTCAACAAGAAGGCATTGATTTTGATGAGACATTTGTATCAGTTGCCAGATTTGAAGCAATCGGATTATTTTTGGCATATGCAGTGTACAAGAAATTCAAAGTGTACCATATGGATGTCAAAAGTGCTTTCTTAAATGGTATTCTGGAAGAAGAAGTATATGTGGAACAACACCTGGATTTGAAGAAGGCAACCCAGACCAGAAGGTTTACAGATTAGCTAAAGCAGTCTATGGGTTGAAACAAGCTCCCAGAGCTTGCTATGAGACATTATCAATATTTCTGCTGGAATCAGGATTCAGAAGATGATCTGTTGACAAGACATTGTTCATAATTAAAGTCAAATGACATATCCTTTTATTGCAGATATACGTTGATGATATCATTTTTGGATCTCAATCTAGTTATTTATGTGATAAATTTGCAGAGCTTATGAAAAATAAGTACCAAATGTCCATGATGGGCGAAATGAATTTCTTTCTAAATTTGCAAGTGAAGCAGCTACTAGATGGAATATTTGTTAATCAAGCGAAATACATTCATGATTTGATCCCCAATTTTGGAGTCAAAGATAGTAAACCTGTCAAGATTCCAATGTAGACCAATGGGAAGATAGATCTAGACCCAGAGGGAAAACCAGCAAACATAACTCAATATAGGGGTATCATTGGTTCATTACTATACTTAACTACTAGTCGACTTGACATTACTTTTGCAGTTGGAGTATGTGCTAAATACCAGGCCAATCCTAAAGAGTCTCATATGGAAGCAGCCAAGAAGATACTAAGATATCTAAAAGGAACATCACACACTAGATTATGGTATCCATGTGATGACAATGTTGAGTTAACAGGTTACTCAGATTCAGATTATGCAGGATGTAAGTTGGACAGAAAGTCAACATCTGGAACCTGTCAATTTCTTGGAAAAAAATTGATCTCATAGTTTTCAAAGAAGCAAACATATGTTGCTACATCAACAACAGAAGCAGAATATATGGCCACAGGAAGTTATTGTGCACATATACTTTGGTTAAAACAGCAGCTCAAGGACTACGAGATCGATGGCAAGAGATACCTATATTATGTGATAGTTCAAGTGCTATTGCTATAACGCAGAATCCAGTCCTACAAATGAGATGCAAGCATGTAGATGTGAGACATCATTTTATACGAGATCATGTGGAAAGGAAGCATGTACAGATCGAGAAGATACACACAGATGTTCAACGAGCTGATATATTGACAAAAGCACAACCAGAAGAGAGATTCAAGATACTATGTGGAAAGCTAGGATTGTTGAACCCATATGAAATGATCAGATCGACACCAGATCATTAAATCAGATCATCGCAGATTGATAAAATGCAGAATATGTGATAACAAATCAGCATACATATCATGAAAATCAGATGATTGACATATAACAGTGCATGGAAGTTATGAAGACCAGATAGTCGACAATTAAAGAAGAAGTGAAGACCAGATCATCTGGTGTTAACACTTATCCATATTTTGGACGAGATTTAATCATGCCAAGTGGAAATTAATTTTCCAAAGTAGATTACTTAATCAAGGTGGAACTCATAAATTAGTATCGATTTCTGATCTAAAAAACCACCCTAATCCTAGTCCATAAAGTTATTTTCTAAAATAAATTTTCTAAATCTTCCATCAATTGTGATGATTAGTACAGGTTTTAGTAACTTTGATCGAGGAAAATCATTATCAAAATAAAAGACAGAAAGTTGCAGTGGTTAGAAAGATTCACATGCTCTACTTTCCAACCGTACGATCTAGCGCTTGTATCAGACGCAGAGAAAGGCAGCAAAAGAAAAGCTGAAGTGGGAAAATCTAAAAAGGGAGACTTTCATCGTAAACCTTACAATTTTATCTCTTTCATCTTCATTTATTTCTTATATATATGTGTTATACATGCTCGTAACTGTTCACCTACACTTCATTTCACCGAGCACTCATATTTCTCTAAGCACTTAGGCGATTTCAATTTTACAAATCTCTTTCAACCGCTCTTCAAAATCTCAAACTTTTTCAAAAATGGCACCACAATCCTTAATGTTTCTCGAACACGTTGCTGAAGTTTAGAAGTTCTTATCCCCAGAACCATTTGCTGTGAATGAAACCCATGGATTTCAAAAGGTAGATGAAGTGTTTTTAGTTGTCAAAAGATGCAGAGGTTTACTATCATTTATATTTTATAACCTGTTAAGCATGTTTTAATGTCTTTTGTTATTTTGTGGTTATGATTTCTGGAGATATGTTTATGTTTTGAGAATTATGGTTTAGCATTTTATGTGTTTATGTTGTTTATCATGTCTTGGAAATGTGGAAATTTATCTTAGTGTTCTTCGTGTTATTATCTAAAATCTGAGATATTGTGTATGTTTAGCTATTGGGTATCATGCTTATTTGTTCTTCATTGTTTGAATGATGCTTTCTGGATTCCACAACATAGTCACCTCTCACCCGACTATGTATTTGGCCAAGCAAGCAGCCACTTTCTACCTTACATGGCATGATGAGAAGTATGGATATGAAGCAAATGTGCTAATGCCAATGGGTTACAGAACCAGCAAAACCACCTATGACGTGATGGCCATGATCAACCAAGCTTATCGGTTAAAGGATGAAGGGATGGAGCTTTCTGAGATCACCACTGAACAGCTACAAGAAGCAATGGAGAAAGTGATGATTATCCCCATTCACTACACGGGAAGGATGTTCCAAAGAGCCTTGCTTCAACCAGGGTACAAACTGGTATTCGAGTTTGTACAGTGTATTTTCATGACACACAGCGGGTTCCTACGACCAGGTCACACCTGAAAAGTTCAAAATTTTGATTACCGTAGTTCTCAACCTTAAGGTCAACTGGAGCAGGATCTTATTTGAACTACTAGGGAAGGAAGTCAGATTGGTAAAATGGACAGAAGATGCCAAGGGCAATGCAGTCTCAGTAGAAGTGAAGAGAAACCTAAGACACTCTACAAAAATAAGTTTCATGGTGGAGAAATTATTCAAACAACAAGTTTGGGAGAATGTTGTGGAATTCAACTCGAGGCTGACCATTCCTAAGGATCAGCACCAGATCGGGATTTCCCTGGGTATAACCCCTACACTACTGAACAAAGTCTCAGATGATGTGCATCTGGAGGCATTACTGGAGATGGGGAGCTCAAATCCCAGTTGGATGCCACCATCCAAGGGAGATGAGAAGAAGAAGGAAAGGACACCTAAGGAGAAGGTGCAGAAGGAGAAGACACAGAGGAAGCCCCCTACCAAGAGGGCGAGCTCTGTTGATACAGATACTTCTACAGCAACACACCAGCGAAAACAAAAGAGGAGAAGGCTGAGGAAAGTTCAACCCGACTCTCCTCCACTAGTAGGAGATTCACAACCAGAAACAGCCACTGATCAACCAGATGAACCCCCTCATCAACAAGAGAACACCATTCCTCAACCAGAGGAAGCACAGCTGGCAGCAGAGACTCCTACATATGTGGAGCCAGAGTCCTCTTTTGACCCTAACCAGACCAAGGACTTCTCTCCAATGAGGACAGCAATGCCCTCACCAGATCATATGTAGAGAATAAGTGAGGAAGAAGTGGAGGAAGAGGAGGTTGATGAGGAGGAGGAGAAGAAACGACAGGCTGAGGAAGTCATTCACTTATTGGAAAATGAGGCAGAGCATTCTGTTCTCCAAGATTTTCCAGGAATCCATCTACTGCCAGAGAGCCGTGGAGCGGCACGAAGAGTCAATCTATATCTGGCTATCAAAGACAGTGAATATTACGTCTTTGATGCCCTTTTGAAGACTAGATCGATAGAGGACTTGAAGGTAGAATAGGCCACTTTATTGAGCATTCTACAAGCCAATTATGTCGGGGAAGTAAGGGCAGAATATCATCAACTGATTCTTGCCATTATGAAGCACGAAGCAAAGTTACTTTAGATTGACCTGAAATCATTCTATGCCGATAAAATGGATTTCTTCACAAGCGTGACTGGATCAGATGATGAGGCTGACCAGGATGTGGAAATGGGTGGTCAAAGAGATGACCAGACTGGAGGACCCAGCCCATCTGGTGCAGTAGACCAGTCACAGTCAACAACAACAGCAACAGAAGCAACAACAGAACAACGGGAGACAGAGGCTGAGAAGCCAAAGAAAAAGCGCACTAAGAAGATACCAATTGTGTTCTTGGCTCCAGTTGATGAAGAGCCCGTAGGGCAGGTAATTGGAGAACCTACAAAAGAAATCTACACTCAAGGAGCAGCAGCAAGTCTGAACAAGCATATAACTTTCGTTGATCTGGAAGAAATTCTGGAGAGAGAGCACAAGTCTTTCAACAATCTGCAGGTTGATGACTTGATCACGGTCAGAGTACAAGACCAGATGACTGACACATGCAATGCTGTCCAGGAGAAAGCCACACAAGTCCTTGCTGATTTCAATCAACATCAGAAGGAATATGTAAACGACATGGATAAAGATCTGCGCCGCAAGTTGAGAAATGAAGTCAAGGACTTGAACAAGAAGATGGATGACGATCGAGCAGCAGCTGATGTAGCCAGAGAAAAATCAGATCAGAGGCTGGAGACCATAGAGAAGAAAATCCAGACTGTTCATGCTCTGGTCACTGATATTGCAGCCAAAGAGAAGAATCTAATTGATGAGGTTGTCAAGACTCAATTTACTTCCATCACTGCTGACATCAAGGAGGTTACCACACTGGAGATTCATGCTCAACTGGCAACTTTTGAGAAAGAAAAGTTTGTGGAGATTATGAAGAAGAATCAAGTTAAGGTTCTTGATGATCTGCTCTATTCAACTCCCGCAGAACTTGATCATCAGAACACCAGAATTAACACTCTAGAAGAGCTTCAAGACACCAATGATGGGACTCTCTCCACAATGAACAACACTCTTGAGAAGAAGATTGGAGATGCTGACCAAAACATCACCTTCCTGCTCAAGGAGATGAAGGTTGAGATCGATTCCCTTCGCACACTCATCAAGACAAAATTTGATGATGTCGAAAAAGGGAAAAGACCTGGCAAAATTGGAAAAGGTGGAGCAGAAGGAGGAGGACTTTTTGATGAAGGAGGACTAGATGAAGGTCCAGAAGGAGAAGTTGGAGGTCAAAAGCCAAATGAACCTTCTGGAGGAGATCAACCATTTACAGAGATATCATATACTCATCTAAGAGCAAATCTAACAATCGAGCCAACCCAACAACAGCAACAAGCATCTGATAAAGGAAAGAAGGTTATGGCAAATGAAGGGGACCAGATTGTCGAGCTACTGCTTTTTGGCGTAAACAAGGAACAATCCTGTTACTCAACTTTCAAGGCACAATTTTACAAAGAACAAGCAGAACGAGAGAAGAGATTGGCGGAACAAGAGGCCAGAGAGAAGTCATTCCAAACACCATTCTCTCCGCCCACATAAGAACAATCTCAACAAACCTCTTAGTCCACAACTCAGTCCAAAAAGAAGAAGACGCCCAAAAACAATTGGGCACCAGATGGAAACCAGAAGGATTAGGAATCACTGAAACAATTCTTCATCATGAACATATATTTCCTAAAGGAGCCTACCTACTCTAAATCAACACCAGATGAAGACTTCCAACACTACATGGACAATTTTGTGGAGAAAGCTCTAGTATAGAGGATCAGATTGGCTGCCGAGAAGGCTTACCCGCAAGGGAGTACATGGTATGCCCAATGATCCTTGGAAGAAGTATTCCAGATAAGACTTACATTCTCAACTATATCAATCAAGTAGCCAAGATCAAAGGTTACAAGATCGACAACCACGATCTCAATTACACAAGGGTACGAGATGAGAACTATGAGAGTGTACAGCTGACCTCATATGCTCAGAGAGAGAAAATAAAGAAGGGAGGTGTTGGCAGATGGTTTTCTTAGTCATTTATCTTATCTTTTATCCATTTGTTGTCTTTATCTTTAATTGGTTTTGGACTTATTGAAATTTGTGGGTTATCTGATGACAACTTCTCAATGTCCAGAACTAGATTAATGATTTCTGTTCGTTATATTTAATAACGACCCTTAACCTTTCTGGTATATTCAACCAGATCTATCATATAATGCTTTACTGGGGTTTTTGTAAAGTGTGGTTTCGACATCATCAAAAAGGGAGAAATTGTTGGGAACCCTTCACAAAATTTAACTTTGATGATGTTCTTTCGAAAACACACTTAGAATTATTTCTTTTGGTTAGGCTCAACATGTTCTACATGTAACAGATCACTATCTTATAAAGTGAATCTGATAGAGAACAAGTCCATAGACCAAGTTAGATGATGACTTAGAACGTAAAGGATTATATCCTATAGAAGTCGTCTGGTTAGTTATTCGAAAAACCAGATCAGCAGGAGTCTACAAGCAACAGATGATCTAATTAATAGTCACTCAATCTGGTGATGAAAAGATCATTCACAGAGGTTACAGCCATTCTTGGGAACATTTTTGACACATATTGATATTGACCAGATTGATGTTAATCTGTTTACCAGATCATGCAAAAACAAGTGAGCCAGCCCAGAACCAGATCAACCTAGTCATCTGACATTCGAATAAAGTTTCTAGATGTACTTAGGAGAATCCCACCAGATTGCCACATCTGCAAGTACATTTGGACATATAATCAAATGTCAGATGACTAAGTTGATCTGATCCAGGCTAGCTCACTATATGGGAATGACCTGGTCATAGCAGATTGACATCAATCAAACATCAATCTGTTTCGACAAAATGCTCCAAAGCATGGTTGCAAACTCTGTGAAAGATTTCTCAGCAACCAGATCGAGTGGCCATCGATCAGATCATTTACATTTTAATTCATTCACTAACCTAGCTAGATGACTTCTTAAGGATACAATCCTTTACATTTTAATTCATTCACTAACCTGATCTAAAGTCATGTTCTCTATCAGATTCACTTTATATGACAGTGATCTGGTACCAGTGCAACAGATTGAGACCTAGCAAACAGAATTAAATCTAAGTGTGTTTCCAGAGACCATCATCAAAACTAAATTTGTGAGGGGTTCCCAACAATTTTCCCCTTTTTGATGATGTTGAAACCACACTTTACAAAATAACACTAAATAAAGCATTTAAAGCATGATCTGGTTTTAAATAACCAGAAAGGTTAAGAAATCGTTATTTAAAAAAAATAACAAACATAAATAATTACTTGGTTCTGGATAATGAGACTTTTTCATCAGATAACCCACATGTATATATATATCAGATAGTATCAAGGTGGATTACAAAGAGTGTTCAGAACCAAACCAAAATAAGAAACATCAGAAGTGAGTTGCACGCTTTCATATATTCCGTCCCTCACTCTTACATAGTTTGGGTCGTGGTTATCAATTTTGTAGCCTTTGATCTTGGCCACTTGATTAATATAATTTAGAATATATGTTTTGTCTGGAATGCTGCTTCTGAGGATAATGCTGTAAATGGTTTCTTTTTCTTCTTCCTTGACTGTGTAGTGGATTGAGAGGTTTGCTGAGAGTGTTCTGATCTGGGCGGAGAGAAAGGTGTTTCGAAAAGTCTCTAATTTCCTGCTCTGCCAGCTTCCTCTCTCGTTCTGCTTGCTCCTTATAGAACTGTGCCCTAAAGACGGGATCACAGGCTTGTTCTTGGTTTATCCCAAAAAATAGCAACTCAGCAATTTGGTCGCCTTCATCAATAGGGTTCTTCCTGTTGGATCGGGAGTGCCCATCTGAATTGACGTACTGGCCCCACACACCAAAACTTTCTTTCCCAGCCTGCTTTGTCCTCACTGACAGGCTGACCCAGGACACTTCCCAGTAGGTCACCCATCATAGTATTGCTCCAAGCCAAGCACGCTTAACCTTTGAGTTTCTACTAAGGGGTCACCTAAAAAGATGATGCACCATGTTGGTATGAGTTGTACTAATCAATTCATTTAACCTCTCGTCAACAATGGTAGTGCAGGCCCTTTTCAACTGAGGCAGGCCGCACTCCCATAAGTTCTCTCGGGTACGATACACGGAGGACCCCCCCTCCGGGAGGTGCTAGAGTCCACTTCCCAACACTTCCCTTCGTCTCGTGCTGCTTGCTGTTGTTGTTGTTGTTGTTGTGGTTTTTCAACTGTTGGGTCAGCTCGTGGAGTGTGACTTTTCTGTGAATGGCTGATCTGGTGCAGCACTCTTATCTCCTTCTTGACCCTGATCTGGTCCACCCTTATCAGCTTCATCTCCTCCTTTGCCTCCTTTAGCAGATTTTTCCCCCTTTTCGACATCATCAAATGTTATCTTGATGAGCGTGCGGAGGGAATCAATCTCGGCCATCATATCTTCTATCTTCTGCTCTACATCAGCCTTGAAGTTGAGAAAGAAGTTGACGTTTTGGTCTGTGGCGTCGAGCTTCATTTCAAGGTTGATGTTCATTGTTGAGAGAGTCTTATCATATGTATCTTGCATGTCTTTGATCGTGCTGATTCTGGTGTTCTGATGATCGAGCTCTACTGGAGTAGGATAGAGAAGATCATCCAGAACCTTTACTTGATGCTTTTTCATGAGTGCCAGGAACTTTTCTTCTTCAAAATTTGCCAGTTGAGATGAATTTCCAGTATGTTGGCCTCTTTTATATCTGCATAGATTGAAGCAGATTGAGTTTTGACTGCTTCATCAATCCTTTCCTTTTCCTTGGCCAGCATGTCTGTGAATAAAGCATGGACAGTCTGGACTTGTTTTTCCACAGACTCCAGCTTCTAGTCAAACTTCTCTCTAGCAGCTTCAGCAGCCGCCCTGTCATCGTCGATCTTCTTGTTAAGCTCTTTGGCTTTCTCTTGTAGCTTACGGTGCAGATTGATATCCATGTCATTCACGTAGTCCTTCTGATGCTAGTTGAAATCAGCAAGGACTTGTGTAGCTTTCTCTTGGATGGTGTTGCATGTATCAGTCATCTGGTCTTGAACTCTTAATGTGATCAAGTCATCAACCTGCAAATTGTTAAATGACTTGGTCTCTCTCTCCAGAAGTTCTTCCAGATCATAGAATCGGACATGCTTCTTCAACTTTTGAGCAACCCCGCGAGTGTAAATATCATTTGTGGGTTCTCCTTCAACAAATAGTCCCACTGGTTCTTCATCGATTGGGTCGAGATTGATAATGGGAGTTCTCTTCTTGCGCGTCTTAGGCTTCTCAACCTCCTGGGTAGGTTGTTCTGTTGTTGCTGCTTGGGTTGGTTGTGCTGCTGGAATTGACTCTGGTTGGCCTGCTGCACCAGATGTGTTGGGCTTCTCTGTCAGGTCACCTTCTTGACCACACATTGCCACATCTGTGTCAGCTTCATCATCTAATCCTTTCACACATGTATAAAAATCCATTCTATTAGTATAGAAGGATTTAAGATCAATTTTCAACAACCTGGCCTCATGCTTCATGATTGCGAATATCAACTGGTGGTATTCTGCTCTTACTTCTCCAACTGTGTTAGCTTGGAGTAGACTCAGTAGGGTAGCTTCTTCCTTCTTCAATTCCTCTATCGATCTATTTTGTAGTAATGCGTCAAAAATGTAATACTCGATGTCCTTGACCAAAAAGTATAGCTTTACTTTCTTGGCTGCTCCATAGCTGTCACAGCCCAATTTCTTAACCCTTTCTTAGTCAAGAGATTAGGCCATGACTCACTTAACTTAGAAATAACTCTAGCAAATGATGTTTGGTTGCAAAGAAACTCATATAAGTTCTCGTGAAAAACAGGGCAGGGCCGACACGTCGACTTCGAAAGCCCATAACTTTCTCATACAAACTCCGAATTAAGATCCGAAAGAGACGTTGGAAAGGTATCGAAAAGATCTTTCAAATGACACCAATTTCAGAAAAAACGGACAAGTGAAACGTGCAGAAATGGGAAAAACAGAGGCTGCCCTGTTTCTAGCAAAATCAAAGTTTACTAAATTTTTGAACTTGGAGTTTCAATACATCAAAAGACCATCTCAAGCAACCAAGAAATAGAGAGAACACATAATAATTCATCAAGGAAGATGCTACCATAGATATCAACGACCAAACCAATACAAAGGTACCAAGTGCTCAAATGACATATCAACTAAGGGTTGCAACGGAAACATGAGTTGAGTTACATGTATGATGACATACAACTCAACATACCAAATATCCATCATAAAACAACAAGACAATCTATGGTTCACTGACAATTCATATAACAAGGATAACCACAGTGTTCGAATCCATCGCCATCTCCAGCTCAACCTGCACGTTAAGAAAACATGCAGGGCGTGAGTACATAAAGCACTCAGTGGACACATGCCAAAACATTTAAAATCTTGCTCATAGAGCTAAAATATTGACTTGCCAAATCTTTCTTTTCTGAAAATAATGTAACTGAGCATGCATGAAATGTGTCTGCAGACATAAATCTGAAATCTGTAATACCATATCTACGCACTTCTTGTGTTGAGAGGTAGGCCTCCCTCTCAAACACTATGACCGGCCGATCCGCTCACCGGCTCACGGTCACAAATGTGTACACAAACCCTTACCGGCAGCTCGTCCGGCATAGGGCCGATATCGTAATTCTCTCGTAGATAGGCAATATGCAACATGCTTAAAAACAGGCAAGTCAACTTCTTTAACATAAAACATAATGCATAAATAAATCTTTAGCACGTGCATAGCTTTTTGGGTTAGAAAGCCCACCTGGATGTTCCTTAGAGCTAAGGAACTAATTTGCTCATAGCCACCACCTATCCTCATCTTCTAGATCCTCTCTTTTCCTTCTGCTCTTATCTCCTTCTGGATCTCACCTACCTCTTCTTTCTATAATGATCCAAATCTAATTAGCTTCTCATACTTAAATCTCATTTTTCTTGTAATCTACTTTGATTATCATTTCGTATGCTTATAACTTATTCGGCTATTGCATCCTTCTATTCTAGCATCTCATTTATCATTTATCTCATCTATATCATTATTTCACTTTTTAACTTACTAAACTAACAATTTCCAACTTCTACATATTTGGCTAATTCAATCTCATAATCTCACATTAGCCATCATATTCATTCTTAATCTTAATTGCTTCATCAAATTTAACAATTATAATCTCTATATATTAATTTCAATCATGCCCTTCTTCTTAAGAATTTCATATCTTAGTGTAAGATTAAGTTTATTTCTAGTTTCTTGATTCCATTATGCTTAATGTAGCTCAATGATCTCTAATGGACCATTACTTAGGCCAAATAACCTTAGCATATACTTAAACTCATAAACTCCATAATCCACTAAATTTTGAACATTCATTTCCTATGCTTAGAAAATTCCAAATAAATTAATCTAAGCATTAATCACACCATTGAACTCAAATATGATCTCAATTTAAACAAATAAAATCAAAATCTTATAGAACCAAATGCCATAATTTTCGGTCATTACACATCAATTAAGAGGCTTGGATTTTGCTCTAATTTCTTGTTCTAATCATGCTTATGGAGGTCTAATGATACTTATTCATACTTAAATCAAGCAAATTCATGCTATTTCCCCAACCTCAAATTAGGGTTCATGTAGAAGAATTTAGGGGAAATCTAATTACTCTTCATATTTTGAAATTCTTTTCCAAACCTTACTTAAATCATGATTCTCTACTCATTTCATATCACATATATGGAAATTAACACCATATCTCATGAATTATAAAACATAATCTACCATAGATAAATACATAAACTTTCTTCCATTTCTACTAATTAAAGATGTAAAGAAGATGATTAATTACCTCAAAGATGTTTATTTCTTGAAATTGGACTTCAAATTTAGCTTAGGACTTGAATTATGGAGGAAGAAATCTTGGTTATGGAGGAAGAGAATTTTTTTTCTATGGAAGGAGAGGGTGGACGGTTTTGGTGAGGGAGAAATAAGGTGATGATGATGAAGATGATAAAATATCTTTCTTATAAGATAAATATAGAATTTCTAATTAAATAATTAATTAACTTCATACTTATCCACTTTCTAGAACCTTCTAGAACGTCCCGACTCCTCGTTTTTCGAGCCTCAAGATTTTAATACTGGATTACTCGTCTCGACACGAGGAGTTCACTGGTTCAGACCGTTCGTGATTCCGAGTTCATTTGAACAAATTATGCGAGTTTGAAGATACCGAATGAATTTAATTAAATAAATTCCTTTCTAAAGCAATATTTTCTAGCAAAGTCTTTATAATAATCTCTTCTATATATCTTAGAAAATTGAGCATAATTTGTAGGTTCTACTACAACTGTCGGATTCTCAATCCGAATTTTAATCGAAAACTTATTTAATTATTACCGAAATTTCGATAATAAATTTTTATTCTTTATTTTATCTGTTTTCTAGCTTAATGGAATTTCTAATTCCATTTTTCTATGTTATCTAATAGATAAAAATTTTCTCTTCTGAGGGGCATGCGTCGTCTGAGTTTATTCTATCTCAACCCCTTTCTTTTATCTCTAATATGGAATTATTAAATTCCATTTTCTTTCTTAACGAAATATTCGTAATTCTCTCTTCTAAATCGTATAATAGATTCTTCAAACTCTTCTTAATCTCATAAAAATATTCTCTTAAGGATGCATAGCCTTAATTAAGTTTTAATTACGTTTTAATTATGGCTACAGTATTTCGGGGTATTACAATAGCTCTTAGGGAGCAGATTAATTCCTGGAAAGTCATTGAGCACAGAATGATCTGCCTCGTTCTCCAGCAACTGAATCACCTCTGCAGCCTGCTTCTTCTCCTCTTCCTCTTCCTCCTCCTCACTGATCATCTGCATAAGATCTGGTTAGGGAGTAGATGTTCTGGCAGGTGAAGATTCTTTATCCTAGTTGGGATCATAGTTGCACAACTAGAAAAACGCTCATACATGACATTATTTTAATGTCATGTATGAGGGTAAAAGAATGTCAAGTATGGTAGGCTCATCTATTCCTCTCTCATAGATGACATTAAATTAATGTCATGTATGCTCTCATAGATGACATTATGCGCTCATAGATGACACTAAAATAATGTCATCTATTGCATAATACATCACACAATATAATGTCATCTATATTAAAAAAAAATGTCATTTATAAGCGAGAAGTTGACACTTTTAGGTGAAATTTATGACTTTTTTAGAATGTCATCTATAATTCAAAAGATGACAGTAATTTAATGTCATCTATATTAAAAAAATGTCATCTATAAACGAAAAGTTGACACATTTAGGTGAAATAAATGACTTTTTTAGAATGTCATCTATAATTCAAAAGATGACAGTAATTTAATGTCATCTATATTAAAAAATGTCATCTATAAACTAAAAGTTGACACATTTAGGTGAAATAAATGACTTTTTTAGAATGTCATCTATAATTCAACAGATGACAGTAATTTAATGTCATCTACATAAAAAAAAATGTCATCTATAAACGAGAAGTTGACACGTTTTGGTGCAATACATGACTTTTTCAGAATGTCATCTATAATCCGATAAATTTAACCATTTTCGTAATTTTTCATTAATTAACCTGTATTTAATATTTTTGGTTTCATCAATATATTTTACTAAATAAAATAATGCCAAATAGAGAATTCATACACGTAATAAAAATATTCATATGCATTAAGTGTCCAATATTCCACTTCGTACATGGAAATAAAAATAAAAATGACAATACTAATTAAAATCAGTAATGTAGCTTAAACTAAAACATGCACCTTCACTAAAATCAGTAATGTAGCTTAAATTAATATTTCAATCCATGCACCTTCACTAATGTAGCTTAAACTAATACACCCCAATACAGTAGAAGTTTGATGCACACCATGCCCATGTTAGAGATTTTAAATCAAACATATGCAGATCATTGAGTTTTCTCCCTTTGCTTCAATATGTGACCAACATTCTGCTTCCATGTCAAATGCCCATACTGCTTTAGATTAAATGTATTAGGATGTTGGATACAGAGATAAGCTAAAGCAGTTATAAGCATGGCAGACTAGAAAGTGGACAACCTGGCATTATGTCGCTCACAGGTTCAGTTTTTCCTCCGATAAGAAGCACTTAATTTCTTACCCCAAGGACCTAGAATACAACCTTCAGTTGTTATTAAACAAAAAAAACAAGGAACAAATTCCAGTCTTGTGCAATATATTGAACATACTAAGTGGGATTCTTCAATAGATCACGCACAAAAGACATTCAGATGCATGGCTCAGAAAATAATCTGACCACAGAAAGTAAGTTTCTTATACTAGAAACATGACTAGGTAGTTGCAAGACAAAAGAAAGAAGACATGGTTGATAAAGCGAAATCATGTTTCATCACACATTAATAATGAGCAGATTTTCCAGCATAGTTTCAGATTTTAGTTCTTGATAACACATCAGAGTAAGCTAATTGGCAAGGCAACTGATGTCACATATACAAGATTATGGAATTGTGATACATTATAGAGTTAACTCATTTCTCTTTCAGTGTATAAATTGGCCAGCGCTGCAACATGCGAAGACATTACTATCTGACATTTAAATGTACAGACAATACAAATTGAAAAGGCAAGAATGCTACAAGTAAAGTTGAACAAAAGCAGGGCATACATTGATTCATGGTCTGCATGGCCATCCTTGTCAAGTATCTTTACTGAAACTTAACTTGAAAGAATGTTGAACTTGAATATACGTTCAGATTGAGATAAAAAAAACAAAACCACAAACATATTACAAATTTCTAAGTTTTAATATAGAAGATCAATCTTATGCTTGTAAGCCATTCATGTTCAGAACCCAATAGAAACCCTTTTCAAAATGAAACAGTTTCAGAACAAGAACAAGACTGAAAAATAGATTTCATTATAATATCATACCAAGTTCTGTTTTAGAACACAAATTTAGAAGAAATATAGAACCACAATAGAAATTAGAGTTTTCACCCCAAGAAATCGTGATAAAATCCAAAGAGAAATCAACACAAGCTTAATGCATGGAAACCAGAAATCGAAATCTGATACGAAATGTTGGAAATCAGAAATTAGTCTGATCTCAAAAATGAAAGTACCATCAATTAAATATAATTAAATAGTTATGCACATTACCACAAACATAATAATTTTCTATCATCAAAGCAATGAGGTTAATATTGCCAAATATAAGTAACTTTAGTAAAGCCTAAGTGCCTAACATATTCCTGAAAATATATATTACGTCTCGATCGTACAATATATATGCATGGGAGGAATGCATGCATGTCATCTATGTATAGAGATTAGAATGACACTACGTCTCATTTAAAGAGGTAATAACTACACTACAAATGCACATATTCATGCTACAGCCTCTTTCAAAATATTATTAGAACTAGCTAGGTAGTGCAACACGATTAGTACTACATTAATTAATTACTACTACGTTAAAAATATGATTGCTTCAGTGCAGTATAGTGCATCGGCATTAGTATTCCATACGGTCATAGTCTCAAAAATCCAAGAGTTTTTCAAGTGGTAATTGCTGCAACTGTGCAATCTAATTAACTTGCTTTTTCCTAAAGCTCCCATTTCTTTCATTCCAACCTTTTTTATTTCTCTATATTCTTACACATATATTCTCCTCCAATAAAAATAGTTAATTAAGCAATTAATCCAACATTTATTTATTAAAAGAATTTATCCAAAATTCAAACTTAGTCATCTCTTCGTTTTCATATGAGGAAAGTCTGCATCAAAATTATGATAAATGACTTGAAATAGAGAGTTAGAGATTGTAATTATGCATGTTGTTCATAGGTTATCAAGACATTATGATAATTAGATGCAAATTACTGCCTGATAGCGAGCAAGGAGAGGGAGATCAGCCTATAGTTGACACTGCTGAACCTCGGCCTTTGTTGGTCTACCGTCGGCGGAGTCGGGATTGAGTCCACTTTCGTGGGCTGCCTCATTCACGTTATGTTTTAATTTATTTGGTTATGTTTTAATTTATTTGGGCTTTAGGGGTTGTTTAATTAGCTTAGTTTTAATTCTATTTTTGGTAGTTGATTATAGTATAAAATATTGTTATTAGGGTTAATTGGATTTATCTGGGGATTATTGAAATAATTGGAGCCTGGCGGCTAGGCAAACGGCGTTCCGTTTGATTGTGTTAATTCTCTAATTCTGTTGCTATCACTGCCCCAAGACCAAACAAATCCCTTAAAAATATTTATTTATTTTAAAATCTTAACACTACTAAAACAGTATTGGGTCAGTCATTTCAGCAAACACATAAAGGGCAACATGCCATTCATCAGATTCTGATTAATAGAATAAAATCATACCTGCAAACTTAAGGCAATTCTTGAGGATGTGGAGGACTAGGAACGTACAAGAAAGCAGAAAAAGGAATCCTCCAGCTAGCTGCCATAGCACTGAACAAATCAAAATCAATGTTATGCACAAATCTTTTTTTCAAATCTCTGGTGTAATATTGCTTCTTTTAAGTCTAAATAAATTCAATCATGCACCATCAATTAAATTATTTTATCTCTATGTATTCTCAAAAATTAAAATAACATGTGAATATATGCTTTTCGAGTTATAGGTAACAACATGACCTTTTTATTCTTTATCTCCATTAAATCTTAATCTTCCACCCTTTTATATATATATATTTAGCAATGTGCCTTAACTTGCTTACTAGTGTCCATTTTCTCATAATTAATTCTATTTACTCCTTTTATTCTTTTTCACGAAACCTTTAACCTGCCTCAACTCTCACTATACTCAATGGCCCATCCCTACCCAACATACTATTCTAATGTAACAACATTATACATTTCTTGAATATTGCACAAAATTGCAACTAGAGACGTGAAAACGTGAGTTACCAAATAGATGCAATACTAACGTCACCTGAAATAATTGAGCACTTCAAGAATTTGATCTGCTAAATCATCTACAGAAGGCACAGGATAACCTTCACTAATTGCAGCAGCTCCCAACTGCAAGAACTCTTATCAGAGTTCCATTTAAATTTGTTGTTAGTAATATTATTTGATAATGTATAATAGTAAAATTAGAATTATAAATTAACATAATCAGAAGGAAAAATTTACAATACAATCATCTGCAAGATGGACAATGACAAACCTCATGCCCAGGAATATGGTAAACACAGAAATTGTGAAGGAGCAAAGCTGCTGCATCCGGACAGAAAAATAAACCTTGAAAGCAAGATATATATATCTAATAGAATAAAGAAACCACATGCACAAATATTCATTAGGATACAGACAGAGAGAAGTCTAATAATACAAAAAATATCATAAGCAATTGAAAGTAAAGAATTACTAACTGAAAAATTAATTACTCACGGTTTAAAGCCAAATCGGGATAAGTGATGAGAGCTGGTTTATCGGGATCACCATAAATAATAACAGATACTGAACCACTTCCTGTTCGTACAATATGCTCCTGAGTGAAGATAAACATAATAGATAATAAGAATTATTTCTCAGTTTAGTTTACTCATACATAAAACCATTGGTCAAATAGAAACAACCATAAATTCATTCACTTTGCTTGATCATTCTTCAAGGAAAAGAAAACCTCATATTTTACTTTAGCACTTTTTCATTCTTAAGAATAAAGTTAAGCATGTGCAGCCACCCAACTTTCAGCCAGATTGCTGAACAAGAATTAACATTATAAAAAAGTCAAAACAGAATAAAGGTTCTGGAATTCCCAATCATTCGACACTTCGCATCTAAAAAGAGCACCCTCAAGAATTGAACTATTATTATTATGCTGACATACGATACTAATGTCACGACTGCGACTTCCAACCATTTTTAGAAGAAACAGAACAGACTGAACAACACACAAACTACATCAATATATACAATTCAATAATGAAAGCTACAAGTGTCACAAGCTACTCCATGTAACAAACCAGTTCTTCAGAGGAAAAAAAGACAGCAGGAGCCAAATAACTGAGAATTCCTATTAACTAATGTATTATAATTACAATATGCAAGTAAGTCTAGGATGGGGTAATGACAGATTACTCACGATGAGACACCACGGTTTAGATGGTCATATGATTTCCGCAGCTTTTCATACGAAGTGGCATTTTCCTCACCCAATTCACCTTTGGCATTCAAAATCTTTGCATTTTCATGCTCCATTTGGCGAAGTGACTAAAATTCAGGAATTGAAAAGCTTAGACACTTGAAGGACAAAAAAATCTAGAAAGTAGAAACTAATTAACACAATAGTAATCTAACACCAAAGCTCAACTACAAAGTCCTTACAGCATGCTCAGATAAAAGAAGTTCCACAACAGCATCATAGTATGTCTGCATAGCCTTCCGAAAGAATTTTTTTTGATATGCCGTAATAGTAAGTCCCTTGAGAAACTGTCATGGACACCAGCATGATAAAGTAAATACAACTTTAGAGTCATAGCTGGTAGCCTGGTAAGCACTCAATACCAGATTTAAGCATGTAAGTTCACACAGTCAAGTCAGAGAAAAAGGCAATGGAGCTAACATCCTGATCCATCATCGTTCACAGTAGCCAGCTTGACCAAATACAGTTTGTGCATCTAAAATTTCTTTGGCTATGTGACACATCATCGCACATCAATAATTTATGATGTCATTTCAAACTTGGAACCGTGATACAAAGAGCAGCCACTGCAATCCAGCAAGTGGCCATGCTGAATATATTTATGCTTGGCCAACGTATATACGAATCATTACTCTTAACATGTCGTGCAAGTACTGAAACGCAGTACGTACACTACATTTCAGTTTCAGATACAAGTTAATGAACAAATATCCAGGCCTTAATAGCCGTTTACTTGGTTGAGTAAAAATAATAAGAGATCTCAGCACAACAGAAGATGTTAGATCAAGAAATGTGATATATTAAAAATTTCAAGAAAAGGAACTCATATTATGCTATGCTACATTATTTTTTATGTTGTCCACAGACCACTGGAAAGCACCAAAGACTATAAAATAGGATTGCACTAGCCGTTTTACAACTAAAGGGTGCAGGGACATTACGTAACTATATGCACACAAAAAATCAATTTAACTACACTGATTTATCCTAATTGTTTCATTTTAGTACTTAAGTTATTCACCATTGGCAATCCTTGCTAAGAATCCACCACTTGAATCCTTGCATCCAAAAAAGTGGGAAGAAAATTTGATAGAATTGTATATGATGATTTGAGTGAGCAATCAAATGCATGAATCACACGAGATCAAAAAAAAAAAACTTATCCTATGCAGTGAAAGTTTATACTGTCCCATGGTTAATCAATTCATACTTCCTTATCTCTTTCTCTTCTTTAGTAGATAATTGTACTAAAATATTTATTAAATCAACACACAGGAGTGTCTTTTTCATTGCTACCATTAGGCTAATCTATTCTTTTTAGTGAAGTTGTAAACTACTTACAGCATAGAGTAACAAAAATAGTATCTCAAACCTGAAACATAAGATAAATAATTTGTAAATACTTGATAATAATTTTGTTGATATTGAAATATTTCAGATTTTGAAATTTTTAGCTTTACAGAAATTTTCCGAGTAAACTACAGCTTGAATGGAGTTGCATGCACTGCAGTGTTTGGTCTTTTGGACATAATCTTGCAAGTAAAAACTTTAGATACAAATAAATTGCAAACAAGATGTTAAAGTATATTGAGTTTCCAGCGAGCAAGAGAGATAGAGTAAAGGCGATTGACGCTGAAAATAGAACTTTATTGAAAAAGACTTCTCACACTGAGGTCTTAACGATACCATCCAGAATTCTTACTAAAAGTCTTTTTTCCTAACTGCGATAAAAGTAACAATAAATAAGAGATGCAAACCTAACCCTACAGCCCATACAAGCGTGGTCCTGACTCCAACTATATTCATACAAAATAAATAATCAACCAAATAAAACATAATTAATAGAGCTGCCTAAATTAGCTATATCATTCACTTATGTTAAACCGAAAATTTGAGCTGCCTACATGAGCTATAGCGCAGATTTTATTCACTTAAAGAGTGTATTAGATAATAGATACAAAAAGTGATTGTCAGATAAGTACAACCATAATATGGGGAGAGAGATACAATCAGCATTCAAACAAAATGAGAAAACATAATATACTGACCTAATGTAGCCTTCCCAAGCTGCCCGCTGATGAGCTCACTATTACGAATATACATAAATCCATCCTTTGGACACATAGTTTCTCTAGACTTCCCATAACTCTTTTCTGCTATAGTAAGATTTACATATACTCTCCTTTTTGCATGGGGACGCAATAACACGCTAATTAATTGTTTAGCAGTCCAAAGTTCCACTGGCTACAATAAGAGAACAACTTAATTAGATAGAACCCTGTATACAACACTGGGAGTGGGGTGTAAGGCATAGATGTGTAGTCATAGAAGCTTTCTGACCTACAGAAGTAAGTGGCTCACCAACCTCTTCTAACATGCATAGATAAGGGAGGCCACATTCATAGAATAAAAATACACTACAGAATGACTCTAGACAGTTTCTTTTATCTACAGATCAAAGAAGTCCACGATGATTCAAACTAGTCTCAAAGTTATAAGCAGCATCACATCTTAATAAAAGAAAATTAACCTCTGATTTTTGAGATATTGTCTTCTACACTCAATGATTTTTGAGATATTGTCTTCTACACTCAAAGAACCAGATTAAGCACGTTCAAAGAACTGAGATCAATCAGTGAATTTCAGGTTGCAGTCCAGACAAGTAATGAAGTTTAAGCAACATAAAATTTGAGCAATAGGCAGCAGATAGCAAGTGTTCAGTAGATAGAAGCCCAAGTGTTCAGATTTCAGAATAAGCATAGCAGAATTCACTGCACTCTCAAGGCAAAGACCAGCAGCAGTACTATCCAGCAAGAATTGAACGAATTCAATTCACAACACAGCAACAAATTGAAATATCAAATTTTACAACAATCAATATAGCTCAGCAAATCGATTTTCCAAAGAAAGAGTTCAACACAGCAGCAATCGATTTTCAACAGAAAGTAGAGCACAGCACAATCGATTTTCAACAGAAAACAGAGCTTAGCACAATCGATTTCAGCAATAGAAAATTTGAGCAATAGGCAGCAGATAGCATTGGCGATTTGAGAAGAACTGAAGACATACCTTGCTTGGGCGGCGACTACCTGCAGGGTAGGCGGCGGCGGCAAAAACTTAATTCTGAGGGCGCGCGAGAGGTGATGGGTAGCCGGCGAATTCGCTGGGGAAGAAATGGCCGACCTCCGGCTAAGCTAGGATGGGTTTGTGGAGATTTCAGAATTTACAATTGAGAGATGGGAGTGGGTTCGATGAATTGAAGAAATTGAGAGATGGGAGTGGGTTTGTGGAGGGAGAAGCAAATTGAAGAAATTAAGGGAGGGAAATTCGACCGTGTGAAAAAAAGGGGTTTTTGAAAATAAACACTATTATAGATGACATTTTTTTATTAATGTGTCATGTATATTAATTATAAACACACCCATAGATCACATTTTGATGATATTGTCATCTAAGTAATAGATACATGACATTATAGCATGACATTATTTTAAAAAATGTCATGTATATTTTTAATCACACTTCATAGATCACATTATTTTTTCACAATGTCATCTATGCAAAAAAATACGCTCATACATGACATTTTGTGAAAAAAATGTCATCTATGCTGTGTCATGTATGTTTAAATTTCTAGTAGTGTTGGATTCTGGTTCCACAAACTGAGGGGTCTCAGTGGCCAGTTGGGCTTCCTCAGCTGGTTGTGAAATAGAACTTTCTTGTTGCAAAGTTTCCTCAGGTTGGTGAGTGTCTGTCTCTGGTTGAGACTCTTCAACTGGTGGTGGAGATTCATGGACTTTCCTCAATCTTCTTCTCTTTTGCTTGTGTTGTTGAGTGGTAGTGGAGGTGCCTGTATCGATGGAACTTGCTCTCTTGGCAGGTGGTTTGCGTTGTGTTTTCTCCTTCTACACCTTCTCTTTAGGTGCCTTCTCATTCTTCTTTGTGCCTTTTGTAGGTGGCACCAAGATGTGATTGGAGTTTCCCATTTCAATCAGTGCTTGAAGATGGACTCCATTAGAAAATTTGTTTAAAAGTGCAGGAGTGATTCCCAGGGACATCTCGATCTGATGTTGGTCCTTGGGAATAGTCAATCTATGATTGAAATCCACTACGTTGTCCCATACTTGCTGCTTCAAGAACTTTTCCATCATGAAGCTTATTTTGGTGGAGTGCCTCAAGTTTCTCCTTACTTCCACAGACACAGCATTGCCCTTGGCACCCTTGGTCCACTTCACAAGTCTTGCTTCCTTTGCTAATAAGTCAAATAATATCGTGCTCCAGTTGACCTTCAAATTTAGGACTACGGCAGTCATGATCCTAAATTTTTCCGGAGTGACCTGGTCATATGACCCACTGTGAGTCATGAAAATGAGCTGGATGAACACAAAGACCAGCTTGTAGCCTAGTTGAAGCAGTGCTCTCTGGAACATCTTCCCAATGTAGGAAATAGGTATCAACATCACTTGTTCCACAACTTGAAGTTGTTCAGCAGTGATCTCAGATAGATCCATGCCTTCATCTTTTAGTCTGAATGTTTGGTTTATCATGGCAGACACATCATAAGTGGTCTTGCTCGTCCTATCACCAATGGGTATCAGTATATTGGCTTCATGGCCATCCTTCTCATCGTGCCATGTAAGATAGAAAGTGGCAGCTTGTTTGGCCAAAAACATGTTGGATGAGCAGTCATAATATTATGGAATCCTACGAAATAAAAATCCATTCAATGAATAACATATAATCACCAGTTATATTAACAACATATATCCAATATCTCAGTTATAGATAAGAACATGAAGAACACATATATATATATATATAACTGGAAATCCATAATACAACATATACCCAAAAAATATCACAGAATAGTGTAAGCATGTTTCCATAAATCAATCTCACAACCATAAATCATAAACATCTATATGAACATGCTTAGCAGATTATAAACTGAAAACAATGAAAAATCTTTGCAATGCTTAACAATGGCGAAAATTTCTTTCAACTTTTGGAAGCCGTGGGTTTCGGAAACAGCGAATGGTTCAGGTGAGAGGTACTTCTAAACCTCAGCAACGTGTTGCCAAAACAGAGATGATTGTGGAGCCATTTTCGAAAGATTAAACCGTTTTGAGAAAGCTTTCGAAAAAAGTTAGAATTCTAGAAATGCCTAAGTGCATAGAATGTGAAGGAGTGCTCTGTGAGTTGAAAGTGTAAGTGAACAGTTATGAGCACATACAACACATATATATAGGAAATAATTCAACGGCTGAGATTAAAGCGATAAGAAGTTTATGGTTTGGATGAAAGTCTCCCTTTTTAGATTTTCCCGCTTCAGCCTTTTATTTTGCCGCCTCTCCTTGCGTTTGATACACGCGCTAGATCCTAGGGTTGTAGGATGGAGTGTGTCAATATTTCTAACCACTGCAACTTTCCTTTTCTTATTTTGGTAGAGATATTCTTCGATCACAGTTACCAAAACCTGTATTAATCATCACAATTATGGAAGATTTAGCAAATCTATGTCAGAAAAAATCACTTTATAGACCATAGTTAGGGCGGTAATTAGGTCAGAGAAACGATTCTAATTTTTGAACTCCCCTTTGACTATGTAATCTTTATTGGAAAATTAATTTTCACGTGGCATAACATAATCTCATTAAATTCTGACATTTGTTTACAACAGTCAGTCTGGTCTTCGCTCTTAACATCATCTGATTCTCACTTCTATCTGGTATCATCTTCATACATCATCTGGTACCATCTGATTTTCATGAACTGAGTTGTGATCTGGTTCTCATAACTTCCATATGTTGTTGACTTCCAATCTTGTTGACGATCTGTTTCTCACGATCCCGATGGTGATCATTCACTCTGTTCTCCATGGACAACCACAGTTAGTGATCTGTATTGCTTCAATCTGCTTATATGATCTAGTCTCAATGATCTGGTGTCGGTCTAAGTCTTTCTTCTAGGTTTAGCAACCCTAGCTTTCCACATAGCATCTTGAATCTTTCTTCTGGTAATATATTAGCTCGTTGAACATCTGTGTGTATCTTCTCGATTTGGACATGCTTCCTTTCCACATGATCTCTTATAAAATGATGTCTTACATCAACATGTTTGCATCTTGTGTGTAGAACAGGATTTTGCGTTATTGCAATAGCACTCGAGCTATCACAGAATATAGGTATCTCCTTTTCATTTATCTCGTAGTCCTTGAATTGCTGCTTTAACCAGAGTATATGTGCACAACAGCTTCCAACGGCCATATATTCTGCCTCAGTTGTTGATGTAGCAACAGATGTTTGTTTCTTTGAAAACCATGAGATCAGTTTGTTTCCAAGAAACTGATAGGTTCCAGATGTTGATTTTCTGTCCAACTTGCATCCAGCATAATTTGAATCTAAATAACTTGTTAACTCGAAGTTGTCTTCACATGGATATCATAGTCCAATGTGTGTTGTTCCTTTGAGATATCTAAGTATCTTCTTGGCTGCTTCCATGTGTGAGTCCTTGGGGTTGGCCTGGTATCTAGCACATACTCCAACTGCAAAAGTAATGTTAGGTCGACTAGCAGTTAAGTATAGTAGTGAACCAATGATACCCCTATATTGATTTATATATGATGGTTTCCCTTCTGGGTCTGCATCTATCTTCCTATTGGTCTGCATTGGAATCTTGACAAGTTTACTATCTTTGACTCCAAATTTGGTGATCAGATCATTGATGTACTTCACTTGATTAACGAATATACCATCTGGTAGTTGCTTCAACTGCAAACCTAGAAAGAAATTCATCTCACCCATCATGGACATTTGATACTTATTTTTCATAAGTTCAGCAAATTTATCACATAAATAACCAGATTGAGATCTAAAATTGATATCATCAACGTATATCTGCACTAACAGGATATGTTCTTTGACTTTGATTATGAACAATGTGTTGGGAACCCTAAAGTATTTTGGTTTTGATGATGATCTCTCGAAACACACTTAGTCTTTACAGCTTTAATTAGTGTTAAAGTGTTCTACATGTTAACAGATCACTATGCATAAAGTGAATTCTGATAGAGAACAGATTAGGAGATGACTTAGCATATAAAGGAATTATTTCTATAGAAGTCATTTCAATAATAGTATAGGTTGAAGACCAAGTCATTCATCAAAGAGAAGAAATCAATCTGCAATGACAGTCATCGACCAGATCACCGACCAGATCGATGATCACAGCGAAGCACCAGATCGATAGAGTCATCAAACCACCAGATGACTTCACTCTACACATCATATCCACTTGCCACGTCAATATTGAAATCCATCCACATAGGTTTGGAAAAAGAATTCTTGATTGACACGAAGAAGGAAAGTAATCACTATCGATCTGCTCTCCATTCTTAGAGGATTCAGTACAAGGCAAGAGCAGATATGATGGACATCATTGATTGGCAATCTACAACCAATCACATGCCAATCAACAAACGGCTATAATTTCAAAGTCAAAGACTATATATATTTGGAGTTCAAAAGTCTGAAAAAGGTAGATACGTGTACTACATCAACAAAAACACTTTCAAGCAATCAATCTCTACGTCAGACTAAAACTTCAAACAGCTTGTGATTCTTAATCACACCAACCCAACCTCAGTTCAAGTCTGTCTTATCGAGAGAAAGGATATCACCCTGCTAGCTAGTAGTTTTCTAGTGGTAACATAGAGGTAATCTATTGTAAAGGGACACGACCCTTATTCGTGCATAAGTTTCAAACCAGATTATGTTTGAAACTTGTGGCTCGTTCTCTGCGGGTATAAAGAAGGAGAGTATCCTAGTAGTGGATAATCTGATCTAGTTTTGATTAGATCGTGGACGTAGGGATTTCCCGAACCACGTTAAAAAACTGTGCCATTTATCTTTCTGCATATATATTCAGTTGTTCATTTATTCTAACCCCTTACACTATCATTTAATCTACATCTCAATCAACCTGCCTTAACGATCTGGATTATACTTAAGGTTTTTAAATAAGAGCACCAACTAAGTCCACCATATTTCCGCACACACAATACTTTGAAAGTAATAAGATCACTCTTATTATTGTCTAAGTATTTACACTAGAGAGCAACCTGTTTGGATTGATCTGCTATAGATCTGTCGATCGATCTGGTCAGTCATCTGTCGAGCAATTTCTTCGTTAAGAATAGCTTGAACTCTCTGATAATCAACCAAGTAAACTAAAAAGTTTGTATTTGGTGTATTCCCCCCCCCCCCATAAACCAAACCTTGCTCTTTCGGGACCAACAAGTGGTATCAGAGCAGTGGTTCATAAGATCATTGTTTCTGTTTCACAGGGTTAATACCTGCGTGGTCAACTTGAATAGATCTAGGAAAACCTACTTTCATTCACGTGCATACTATCTACTATGGAATCTTATGTTGTTAGGGCTTGTGAAGAATTCTCCATCCAAGGATATCGAGAATGGAACTTCAGAATCAAAACAGCACTGAAAGCCCATCACTATCTGATGTGGAAAGTAATAGAAGAAGGTCCACTACAAATCACTGAAGAAAAGACCGTAACTACTTCAACTGGAGTAACTACACAGATAGTTCCTAAAGATCCAAGAAAATACACTTCAGAGGAACGTCGCGAAGCCAATCTGGATGACTTTGCAAAGGGAATCATATCTAGCACAATCAAAGGTGTACATCTGGCCAAAATCCAAGATCTGGATACTTCCAAAGAGATGTGGGTAGCCTTAAGAGACTTGTGTCTAGGATCTGAAGTCATGATTGAAAACAAGCTGTCACTTGCCTGCAACAAATACGATGAATTCAAAATGAAACCAGGCGAGACCATCGAACAAATGTAAACAAGGTTCACTGGAATCTTACTTGAGATATTAGCATTCAAAAAGAACAAATATACTCAAAGAGAGAAAAATATGAAAATACTCAGAGCATTTCCACCTAGCTGGGAGATATACGAAGAAATGCAACCACTTCGTGCTGACTTCAATGAACTCTCTATGGAAGCTCTATTTGATCATCTTGAAGGTCATGAATGTGACATTCAAAGAATTCATGGACCAGATCATCTGTCCAAAAAGGCACACAGCGGTTCAAAGAAGGACAAAGAAGTAGCCTTCAAAGCGAAGAGCAAAACAGACGAACCTTCTGAATCTACTGCACCAGATGAAGAGAAGGGTTACGACAAACTGCTAAAAGAGTTTGCGATGATTGCTAAACGTATGGAAAAAATGGAGGTCAGATCGAAGAAATTCAGATGTTTCTACAAAGATAATAAAAACAAATTCTACAAGAAACGCGACAATGATCGATTTGATAGCAAGGATGAGTCAAACCAACAGTCCTCTAAAATATCTAAATCCACAGATTATACCTGTTTTGGTTGTGGCAGAACAGGTCATTTCAAGACACACTGCCCTGATCTGTCCAAAAGCCAAAGAGAAGAGTTAAGGGCAAAAAGAGATCGAAAACTCAAATATGAGCGCAAGGCCATGCTAGCTGAAGAAGAATCAAGCAGCTCAAACCATTTCTCAGATAGCTCATCAGAGAATGATGAAGCATTCTATGTTAATGAAGAAGAAAGCTGGGATGAATGCTATATGGGACTAGACAACGGTCTGGATGAAGTCGAGGTAAATTCTTGCAATACCAACTCTTCAAATGATAATGATCTGGAACAGGAAATAGAAGATCAATCGGAATACTCATGGGAAGAAGTAAATGGGATGTTCAAGAGCTATTCGAGCTTCAAGAGACTGTTTAGAGAAGTTGTGGAAGAAAACGATAGGCTGACGAAATTTGAACAGATATTGAGCACAACAAATACACAATTCGTTGCCAAAGTAACTGATCTGGAAGAACAGATCAAGGGAAAAGATAGAGAGATTCACTCACTAAATTCAAAGGTCAAAGATCTCATCACCAGAAATAATGTTTCCGAAGAAAGAATAAGGAAAGGCAAAGAAATGATCTACAAAAGTGATGAACGTGCTAAACTGCTAGTTAATCTGCAACAAAAAGGCACATCTGGATTGGGATATCCAGGTCACTTAGAAAAGTCTTCGGGAACTACAATATTTGTGCCTGAGAGAAAGCAAATACCAGATCAAGTAATAGATCTGAAGAACAAGAAAGGTCATCCACAGAAAATAATCATAAAAGAGACAGGGTACAGACAATACTACCAAACAAAGGGTCAACCAGCTCATTACACAGAAACAGATTATGTTCAGAAAAAGAATGTCAATAGGACATCACCTATTAAGAAGAGACTGAAGGATGATGGAATAGAAAGATACCATCCATCTGAATTTCATTCTCTATCTAGAGTTGACAATAATGGAAACATTATTACTTGTTATATATCTGTTCCTAACACGAAAATGTTCTGGGTTCCAAAGGGAACATTTGCTCATAACCAAGCACCCAAACGTTGAAGGGTAGCTAAGTTTAACTAATTGCAGGACCAGAAGACTGTAAGAAGAAATAAGATAGCAAGAGGAACAATCTGGATAATTGATAGTGGATGTTCGAAGCACATGAGATGTAACAAGAACTTACTATCAGATTACATTGAACAACCAGGACCACAGGTCACCTTTGGATGTAACTTAAAAGGATACACCAGAGGATATGGAAATGTAAAGGTTGGCAAGACTACCATCTCAAATGTATCATATGTTGAGGGTCTTAGCCACAATCATCCACCTGCCAAGAAGAAAGTAGTGTACATCGATTTCAGTGGGAGACAAATCAGACCGTCACAGAATGTCACTATAATTAGACAAATTTGGGTTCCAAAGGGAACATTGTCTACTAACAAAGCACCCTCAATCAGTGGGGTAGCTAAATAATTTTTCATTGCAGGATAGGAGATCGATGAGAAGAACACGCACAGCTCGGGGCGCAATCTGGATACTTGATAGTGGATGCTCTAAACATATGACATGCAACAAAGACTTGTTAATCAACTATAAGGAGTGCACTGGACCAAATGTTACTTTTGGAGGAAACTCAAAAGGATACACAAAGGGCTATGGTGACCTTCAAGTTGGTAACACTACTATTTTAAATGTATCGTATGTTGAAGGACTAAATCACAATCTATTCTCAATTAGCCAATTTTGTGCTAATAACAAGAGAGTAGAATTTACAGCTAACAAGTGTCTTGTCAAAAATATAGAAGGAGAAGAAATTCTTCTTACAGGGATTTTGCAGGACAGGTTGTATATTGTACAATGGAACAATCAAAGTGAAACCTGTCTAGTGACAAAATCAAATACAGAAACCAGCTGGTTGTGGCACAAACGATTGAGCCATTTGAACTTCAAGACAATCAACAAGCTGGTGAAGGACAATTTGGTTGAAGGTCTACCCAATCAAGTATTTGACAAAGACCATAAATGTGATGCTTGCCAAGCGGGAAAACAAACAAGAGCCTCATTCTCTACAAAAGCAGCCCACTCCACTTCAAGAATTCTAGAGCTCCTACATCTAGACCTTTTTGGACCTATATCTCCATTAAGTATTAACGGTAGAAAGTATACTCTTGTCATTATTGATGATTTCTCTAGATTTACTTGGGTTATTTTTATGTTCAAGAAAAGGGAAACTCTAGAGAAACTACCCGATCTCCTCAACAAACTTTCAAATCAAAAGGAGTCATCTATCATCACCATTCGATCTGATCGTGGAACCGAATTTATCAATCATATGATCGAAGAGTACTGCTCAAAGATGGGAATTCATCATCAAACTTCAGCAGCTCGAACACCACAACAAAATGGGATTGTGGAGAGGCGCAACAGATCGCTCAAGGAGGCCGCTCGAACCATGCTAAATGAAATCAATCTCCCAAAGAAGTTATGGGCTGAAGCAGTCAACACCGTCTGCTATACTCAAAATCGATCTGTTGTGACAAAACGTCATGGGAAAACTCCATACGAGCTATGGAACAACAGGAAGCCTCGAATCTCTTATTTTAAATCTTTTGGTTGCAAATGTTACATTCACAATAATGGGAAATCTCAATTAAATACCTTTGACAGCAAAAGTGATCAAGGAATATTTTTAGGATATTCTGAAATCAGTAAAGCTTATAGGGTCTTTAATAAAAGAACTCTTGTTGTGGAAGTAACACCACATGTTGTTTTCGATGAAACTAATTATGAAGTCTCAGGAACAGATAGCGTTTCTTCAAAGGATACCAACTCTCGCTCAACCTTGAGAAATTCCACAGATTGCTTAATCGATGATGTTCTACTATGGAGTCCACAAAAAGATGAAGATGAAGAAACTAATAATCAATCTGCTGGAGAAATGCCACAGCAAGGGGGAACAGATGGACAAATCAAACATCTAGAGGGATCAAAAGAAGGGGGAACTTCACTAGAACATAAACAACCATCAGCTGATGAACAAAACACTCGATCTCCCTCTTCCTCTACTCAACAGCCATCTGTTCAACAAATGGTAAATGAAGTATCAAACATAGATTTAAACTCTAACGATCTCTTTGATGCATCTTACATAGATCATCCGGAATTTGAAGATCAACCCGATGAGATAGAGGTTGAAATATCTGAAGAAGAAATGAAAAGGCGAAGAAAATGGGTAGATAGCCATCCAACTGATCTCATTGTTGGGAACTCAACAGATGGAGTTAAAACCAGACGCATGCATGGGGAAAGCGCGTTATTAAGCTGCTATCTTGCCCACACCGAACCAAAGGACATCGAAGAAGCCTTGCAAAATACAGATTGGATCAATGCCATGCAAGAAGAATTGAATGAGTTCAAGAGAAATGATGTGTGGTACTTAGTGGATCGACCTCATCATCAAGGAGTTATTGGAGTCAAATGGATTTTCAAGAACAAACGAGATGAAACTGGTGAAGTAGTAAGAAACAAGACAAGGCTAGTCGCAAAGGGTTATTGTCAACAGGAAGGGATAGATTTTGATGAGACATTTGCTCCTGTTGCAAGACTAGAAGCCATCAGATTGTTTCTTGCTTATGCAGCTTTCCAGCGCTTCAAAGTATTCCAGATGGACGTAAAGAGTGCATTTTTGAATGGAATTCTGGAAGAAGAAGTTTATTTGGAACAACCACCGGGGTTTGAAGTTGAAGATGAGAGCAAGGTGTACCGATTAGCAAAGGCAGTATATGGATTAAAACAAGCTCCTCGAGCTTGGTATGAAACACTATCCACATTCTTACTTCAATCGGGATTCAAACGTGGATCAGTAGACAAGACATTGTTCACCATCAAAATCCAAGACTATATCCTTTTAGTTCAAATTTATGTTGATGATATTATTTTTGGATCCAAATCTGAATTCCTTTGTAACAAATTTAGTAAGCTCATGCAGGACAAGTACAAGATGTCAATGATGGGAGAAATGAATTTCTTCCTAGGCTTTCAAGTCAAGCAATCTGCTGATGGGATCCTAATTAATTAATCCAAATACATTAACGATCTCATCTCAAAATTTGGAGTTAAAGATTGCAAACCAGGAAAAATACCAATGCAAACCAATGGGCAGATTGGCCCTGATGTACTCGGGAAGGCTATAGATGTAAAATTGTATCGTGGTATTATCGGATCACTTTTGTATCTAACTGCTAGTCGACCTGATATTACTTTTGCAGTTGGTGTTTGTGCTAGGTATCAAGCGAGTCCAAGGGAATCTCACTTGGAAGCAGCCAAACGAATATTGCGTTATCTCAAAGGGACCATAGAAATAGGTTTATGGTATCCGTGTGATGATAATTTTGAATTAACTGGTTACTCTGATTCTGATTATGCAGGTTGCAAGCTTGATAGAAAATCCACATCTGGGACTTGTCAGTTTCTTGGAAACAAGCTCATCTCGTGGTTCTCTAAAAAGCAAACTTCGGTTGCAACCTCAACAACAGAAGCAGAGTACATGGCTGCAGGGAGTTGCACAGCACAAATCTTGTGGATCAAGCAACAACTAAAAGATTATGAAGTATACATGGATAGCGTGCCAATATTTTGTGATAGCTCGAGCGCAATTGCCATCACGCAAAATCCTGTCCTTCACACTCGCTGCAAACATGTTGATGTTCGATATCACTTTATACGTGACCATGTTGAAAAGAAGAACATCAAGATAGAGAAAATTCACACGGATGTGCAGCGAGCTGATATTCTCACAAAAGCGCTACCTGAAGACCGATTCAAAATGCTATGTGGAAAATTGGGTTTAATAAACCTTGAAATTGGTACAAGTGTTGATAACAGCTAGCTGGTGGTAAAAAGCAATCTGTTATCACACCTCTAAATCTAGCTCATCAGTTACCCTCGCTAAAATTCTGCTTATCTTCAAATCAAACTGCTTAATCTTGTGTATTAACAGCTAGCTGCTCAAATTGATTGTACACAGATCGTTCAAAGAAGAGTTATAGCAGAAAACGATCTGCTATAAAAAGATCTGTTGAAAGAAATACATCAAGCAGGGAGCTGCATCATGAAAGAGGATAGCAGATCGTTCACAGAATTAAAACGATCTGATCGTTAAGCAGCAAACAACGATCTGCTCCCCATAACAGCAAGCCACCTTTCAAAACTCAAGAAAGAGCAGATCGTTATAGTTCAACAACGATCTGCTAGTGCATTAATCAAGGGGGAATCAACAGTCAAGGGGGAATCGAACTCATTTATTTCTCCGACTGTTGAATTATTTAATTCCAATGATTGCTAATTAATATAAATTGATTTTTTAGATATATCAAGCGTCTGCACGTCAGAAAAAGTGACGATTGAAGCACCAGACATTTAATGTTGCAGTCCTCGATTCGCGCTTCAAGAAAATGATGTGACTTCCATCAACACGAAATCAATGGCGTATAAAATTATCTCACTTTTGGGCGGCAAATAATTAAACAAGGGAGTAATCTCAACCGTTACTTATTATTACTTTTACATGATTTAATCTGGTTCGTTCATGATATACCTATAAGTATGTGAAAGTTTGACTGTTCCTCTTACACTTTCAAAACTTCCCTCGCATAAAACCTAAAACCGCCATTGTTGTGTTAGTTCTCTCAAGCCAAGCTTTTCTGCAACCAAATATTTTCAAAACATCTCGAATCTCTTTTAAAATGTCTGCTTCCGAAGCAAGCTCTTCATCGTCTCAAGCAAAACCTATTACTTTATCAGAGATGCTCCACACTATAGAGGCAAAGTTATCACCAGAGCCTCGTGATGTCCTCGAACATCATGGGTTTCGTACCCTAGATGTTCTATTTAGCAAAATCATAGCATGCTCAGGTTTTAACATCAAGCTTGCACTTATTTTCGTATCATTTAAACCTGCTCCCATCTTGATGAGTCTTACATCGTTTGATTGTTACATATGTGTCTATGTGTTCTATATACATACCTGTTTGCTTAAGATTTACTTGTTCATCCATGATAAATCATCTGTTTTGTCAATAAATAAGCATTGTTATCCGTATATATTTTCACCCACTTAATCAATATGCATTTCTCTCTAGGGTTCTACAAAATCATCTTTGCAGAGCCAGATTACTTTCTCCCGCGACAAATTGCTCTATTCTATTGCTCGTGGATGGTTGATAATGGTGATGAATATACAGTCAAAATACCAGTAGGAAAGTCAAAGGAAAACAACATTCGAACGACAGTAATTGATATGATTCTTCTCACATATCACTTGAAGGATGAAGGAGATATGATTGAAGAAATTACTGATGCACAAATTCAAAGTGCTCTCGATATAATTCTAGCTCAACCATTTCAATGGACTGGAAAAGCTTTCAACCGATCATTAATACTACCCAGTTATCGTCTTCTTCTTGACTTCGTACAAAAGGTGTTTCTTGGACACCAAGGAACCTTTGACTCAGTAACAGCAGGAAAATTAAAGGTCTTGACTGCTGTTTTATTCAATCTCAAAATCAATTGGGCAAGATCGCTGTTAAAACTGATAGTTGATGAAGAGCAGCAGATCGACATACGTCAAGACAGCAATGGAAATTGCACAAAGTTGAACGTAAAGCGACCTCTTCGACTCTCCACAAAACTTAGCACAATCATTGCTGGGTTCTTCCAGCGCGACAAATGGCACAAGTCCGTGGATTTTAGCAAAGATTGGATCCTTCCAAAGAACAGACATCAGATGGAAATGTCCTTAGGCATTGCTTCCCAAATATTCCTCAAAATCACGGATGACAAGCTAAAACAAGAACTTATCCGGGTTGGCAAATCAAATCTAGAGTGGATTATACCAACAAAGAAACCTGATACCGTTGGTGAAGCTACTGCTGCTCAAGCCCAAGAAGAAGTGATTAAGGAGCGAGCTGTCAAGAGAAAGGCAGCTGGAAACCCCAAGCCAGCTGCTGGTGCCAAAGGAACAAAGAGGCCAAGGAAAGCAAAGAGCAAACCCACTGCTCGGAATTTAGAGGAGGAATTGGATGCTGCTACTGAACATACAAAGGAGTCATGTGCTCCGGAATTGAATGAAGCTGATGTGGAACTCAACTTACACAAGCAGCCCGCTGATGATCTAGTAGAACGATTGAAAGGTGCTCAACTTCTTTTCCAACAACTGCAAGAAAAGGCAACCGAAACGGTGATCAAATTGATGCCTGGAATCAACCTTACTCCAAACACTTTTGAAATGGCTCAAAGGTTTCAAAATTATCTGGAAATACGAGATTGCAAGTTTTACATTCTGGAAGCCATATTACTGCTATTCTCAATCAGCGAGCTGAAAGCCGAGGAAGGAAAATTGCAAACATATTTTGGATTTCTTGATGTGCCAGATGCCAGGCAGTATTTTCGCACTTATGTGCTGACCAAGATGAAAGAAGAAGCTGTTTCCCTTCAAATCGATCTTGCTCCCTACTATGAGCAAGAAAAAGACTTGTATTCATTCGCCGTGGATTTGCAGTCGGGCGATTTTGACGAGATTTTTAATTTTGATGCCCAACATGCTGAGACATAAACACTCAAAGCCTCACCATCATCTCAGCTCGCTGATCCCATCAACCAGGAAGTACCATCTGCTCACATGGAGGATCCAACCTCAATTTTGGAACCATCTGCTGCACACATCATGGAACAAGCTGCCATTGAACACTTAGAAGAAGTCTACACTCACAGTACTGCACCAGATGGTTTCCACATGCACACGCTGGAAGAATTACTATCTCCAAATCTCAGTGCACACATTACAGCAGATCAACTTAACACACTTATTCATGAAAGGATAAATAATCGATCTGCTGCATTGGCAAATTTTGTGTTCTCCGCTGCTGAGCGCGCCTTGCAAACCGCTGACAAGAATGTCCAGCTCGCTCACTCTAAACTTTCTGAAGAATTGCATAAAGACTTGGACAGTGACCGAGCAGTTTTTGACAAATAAAAGGAAGAAACCAACAGCAAAATTGCTACCCTTCAAGAAGAATCCAAATCTTTTGAGAGCAAGATGAATGCAGCTGGTGCCAAGATGGTGGAGGAAGTGAAGAAACACGTGGAACAACAATATGTAGATATGGAGAAAACCACGATTCCAAATGTGGTTAAGAGCGCGCTGCCTGCTGTACTTAAAGCCCAGCTGCCCGAGGCATTGAAGGAGGAAGATGTTGCCTCTGGAAACGAAATTTTCTTGATCAATAAGACTATAACTGACATGAAAGTGGCTCACAGCGCGCTGGCTGTTGACTTTGGCTCTCACGTCAAGAGTTCTGGTACACAATTCCATGAAATTAATGGAAATATTTCTGCTTTCTTACAGTACAAAGAAGATTCTAATGCTCGTTTCAAAGCTCTTCAAGATGAACTTGCCTCCCTTCGACTTATTATCTCCAAGGAACTCATTGCTGATGTCGAAAAGGGGGAAGAGAAAAAGAAAGCTCAGCCCGCTGCTTCCCAAATCAAAAAGAAACAAGCTGCTGCTACAAAGAAAAAGTTGACTGCAAAACAAATTGCTGAAGCAAAACAGATGCAAAAAGAGAATGAGCAAAAGCGCAAGAAAGAAGAAGAAGAAAAGAAGGCTGCTGCCAAGAGAAAAGGGAAGGAGATCATGACAGAAGAAAATGAAAACGAAGAAATGTTTTTGGATGGGTGCACAGCGGAGCAGATAGCTGATCCAGAATTCAAAAAGCTATGGAGGGCGGAAAAACAAAGACAAGGGATGACTGGTGCCCAAGAAGAAAAGGCTGAATCATCAGAAGAAGAAATTGAGTCAACAAACCCAATGTTCAAATTCTTTGAAAAATACCAGCTCACTGAACCCCAAAACCTGACCTGGCTACACTCGAAGAAAGCTGCACAATGGAACAAACTGGTCAAGGAATTCATAATGCAACATTATTACTTGATGGACCAGGATGTTCAAAGTGGGTCAGTGGATGAGCTGTTTAGAGAATTCCTCGCTCAACACAAAAATCAAACTTTTGTGGAATATCTCTACAGGCAATCTGCTATGCAAAATCACCCTCTCACTGCACCAAGAAAAACTACATTGCTATATCCAAGAATTCCTGGAACTACCGAAGTAGATCACTCTGCAGTGCTAAATGCCATAAATCGATCTGCACAGCAAATGGGCTACCCCATTGATTTAAACAATAAGGACTACCGAAGAATTTTCAATGGTATTTACGCTAGCTTTGGAGTGCCTTCTGAACTAAGGCAAAGGGGGATGGTTGAAAGGAGAAGGCAACAGCTAGCTGAACAACAAAGAAGACGATCTCAATGATGGAAATTTCTTTTGATTTTTGCAGCGAACTGCCCTTCATATGTAAATTGTAATCTTGATTGATCAATGAAGTATGTCTTTTTTTTTAAAAACAACCTGATGACAATATCTCTTTGTCCAGGCAATGTTTTATGATTGTCAAGTTATTTACATGCTTTATATCTAACGTAACATTTATTCTTCATACTTAAAAGAAAATATTAGTGTAGGTTTCGACATCATCAAAAAGGGGGAAATTGTTGGGAACCCCAGAAATTTATATTGGTTTTGATGATGCAACTCGAAACTACACTTTGTTGTTTTTAGAAACCTAATAGTCATTGTCATCTATTAAGGATTATCTTAAGTATAAAAGAAGCCGATCGTTTTGTTAAAAGTAAATAACGATCTGTATTATTCTTGTATTAGATATCCTGGACACAATGATAGTTATTATTGCAAGTGTTTATTCCCTCATGTAAGTCAGCTCGTTAAACAGAGAGCAGATCGTTTTCCAGGTAATTAACGATCTGCTTCTCGTAATTGCAGCGAGCTGTCATTCCATCTTGCTTGCTTTAGTGTCATTTCTAGATTATGTTTTATCAGATCACAAATGTAAAAGATGTTTTGAAGTTTCAAAACACCTATAACGATCTGATTTGCTTTAGGAGCTCGACCTAGAGTCATTTGGCAGCTCGTTGTGAAAGAAGGAACAGCCCGCTGCTACAATTTCTCAACAAGATCGTTCTCAAGACACTTCTAGAGGATGATGCAGCGCGTTCATAAGAAGTACAATTAACTAGTATATTCTGCAACAGATCGTTTGTATGCAAAAACGATCTTATCATCTCAACATTCATATAGCAGATAGTATGATTCTAAAAACGATCTGGTTGCTTCAAGTTAAAGAAGAATGAGATGAAGCTTCAACACAAAAGTCAGCGAGCTGCTATGACATTAAAATCAAGCTGCTCCTCACGGTAACTACGGTGGACTGCCGACATACCTAAATTTGTCACAAGTCAACCACTCCTTGTATTGTCACATCAACAGCATGCTTTAAGGAATGAAGTACAAGAATATCAATATCTCAGTACGGTGAATCATTCCCAGTATGGCAATACATTGGGAAACCTCATGAAAGGTGGTAACCACTCTCATATTGACAGCGCGTGTTTCAACAACACTGCCATGCATTTAATGCAGTCATTAATGCAATGAAGAAGGACTTCTTCTTCTACAACGGATAGTTTCTTCAAAGAGGCTATAAATACCACCTTCATCTCCAGAAAGAAGTACGAGAATTCAAGCGAAAAACTGCCATTACTCTACTCAAATTACTTCAAGCTTTCAACGTTCAAAGCACTCCAAAATCAAGAATTCTCTTGAGTGTTTACAGTTCTTGAAGTTATTGTTTTCTGGAAATTTGTTTGTTTCAAAACCCAAAGTTAGGATCTAGTTTTGATCCTGTTTTATTCCGAGATTGTAGTTTTCGATCTTAGGAAGAAGAAGTGTATTCACAAGTATTTATCTAGTTGTGATAAAGCTTGTGGCTCGTACTCAACGAGTAAAAAGAAAGGAGACTTTAGTTGATTTCGATCTAGTCTTGATCGAGCCGTGGACATAGGGAAGTTTATCCCGAACCACGTTAACTCTTGTGTTCTTTACTTTCTGTTTTACTTCTCCATCATCTTCTTCATACTCATATATAAATCTGGGTTCTTAACTACTTGAAGAAAGAAAACGTTTTCATCTTAAAAAGAGCATTAACCACCAACTTCCGCACACAACTTTAATCAAGTCTAAATCTGTGTTTGTGTCTCTTGATTATTGTCATTCACATATAAGGTATTATTTGAGTGAGACTTAATCTTCCTAATAAGAAGATTTATCTTACTACTTCAAGCTATCTTAAGTTGTTAAGAGTGCTAAAGCCTTATACTTAAGTATTAAACAAGAAAACCTAAAAAGTTTTGAATTGGTGTGTTGGGGGGGCCCCCCCCCCCCCACACACCAATCTAGCTCTTTCGGGACCAACATCTATGTTATCTCAATTAATCTTCTTCTTCTTTGTTGAAGATGTTCTGGTAGAAGCCTTCTGTTTCTGGTCTCTATTTGTCTTGACATAGTGAGCAGGTTGTCCTTTCTTTTGATAATATTTCTTATCTCCTGCCTCCCTTTATCATCATCTTCTGGGGTTGATTCTTCTTGTTCTTTAAGTCTTTAACTTGATCTGGTATGTTCTTCCTTTCAGCCACGAACTTTTTTTTTTTTTCTTTTAAAAAATGACAATTGGGGGTTATTTCAGCCACGAACTTGGTTTCACTTGCCTTTCCAATATAGCCAAGTCCAGTTGTTCTTCTTCTATGCATATCAATGATCATACCAGCTCGTTCTTGACTTTTGTTGATCTTGTTCATATTCTCCATGGTCTTCTTCAGTTTTTCTTCAGCTACTTCTTTTCTGCTGATTATGTCTTTGACCTTAGAGTTGAGTGAGTAAATCTGTGCATCCTTTGTCTTAATCTTTTCTCCCAGATCGTTCAGTTGAGCAGAAAACTTGGTGTTTGCTTTACTCAATATATTTACTTTTTCATTCAACTTGTCATTCTCCTTAATAACTTCAGAGAATAGCATCTTTATACTTGTATAGTTTTTGAACATCTCATTGATCTCTTCCCATGTGACTTCTGGTTCATCTTCATTTCCAGAATCATATATATGATTATTTGACGACATAGAAATATGAGAATTTACCTCGATCTGGTCGAGTCCGTTGTCAATTCCCGTGTAGCATTCATCCCAATCTTCTTCTGTGTCTTGTACATAGAATGCTTCATCATTTTCTAATGAACTATCAGAAAGATGACTCGAGCTGCTTAAGTCTTCTTCAACAAGCACAGCTTTGCGTTGAGCTTTAAGCTTTCAATCTCGTTTAGCTCTTAGTTCTTCTCTCTGACTCTTAGATAGATCAGGACAGTCTGTCTTGAAGTGACTTGTTCTGCCACACCCATAACACGTATAATCAATAGGGTTAGATGTTTTACCATTATTCTTTGCTTCGCCTTTGCTATCAGATCGATCTTGATCTTTGTTCTTCTGATATCTACTCTTGTTGTCTTTATAGAATCTGCGATACTTTCTCGATCTGACCTCTATCTTATCCATTATCTTGGTAATCATGGAAAACTCTTTGAGCAGCTTGTCATAGCCTCCTTCTTCTGATGCAACAGGTGCTATTGGTTCATCTGCTACGCACTTCGCTTTGAAAGCTACCCCTTTCTCCTTTTTAGAACTGCTCTCGTTCTTCTTGCTTGACGTATGACCTGGTCCATGTATTCTTTTGATATCATATTCATGTACAGCTAGATGGTCAAATAGTGCTTCAACAGACAAATGGTTGAAGTCAGCACGTAGTGGTTGCATTGCAGAATATATCTCCCAGCTTGGTGGTAATGCTCTGAGTATCTTGAGATTTCTCTCTCTCTGAGTGTACTTGTTCTTGTTGAATGCAGAAACTTCAAGTAACACTTCTATTAATCTGTTCTTCATCTGTTCGATAGTTTCTCCAGGCTTCATCTTGAACTCATCGAACTTGTTGCATGCTAGAGACAGCTTGTTCTCAATCATGGCTTTCGAACCTAAGCTGAGTTCTCGCAGTACCTTCCACATTTCTTTGGTTGTATCTAGATCTTGGATCTTGGCCAGATGGACTCCTTTAACTGTGCTTGAAATAACTCCCTTGTCAAAGTTATCTAGATTTGCTTCGCGTCGTTCTTCTGAGGAGAATTGTCTGGGATCTTTAAGTACATTCTCTTTGACTATGTCAGTTTCTGTGACGCGAGTCTTCTCTTCATAGATAGCTAATGGACCTTCCTCTATCACTTTCCACACATCAAACAATGATGAGCCTTTAGACACATCTTGATTCTGAAACTCCATTCTCTGTATCCTTGGATGGAGAATTCTTCACAAGCTCTAATAATAGAAGATTCCATGATAGCAGATAACATGCACGTGAATGAATATATCTCCCAGCTTGGTGGCAACGCTATGAGTATTTTGAGATTCTTTTCTCTCTGAGTGTATTTGTTCTTGTTAAATGCAGAAACTTCAAGTAATACTTCAATGAACCTATTCTTTATCTGCTCGATGGTTTCTCCAGGCTTCATCTTGAATTCATCAAACTTGTTGCATGCTAGGGATAGCTTATTCTCTATCATAGCCTCTGATCCTAAACTGAGCTCTCGTAGTGCCTCCCACATTTCTTTGGTTGTATCCAGATCTTGGATCTTGGCCAGATGGACTCCTTTAACAGTCCTAGAGATAATCCCTTTTGCAAAGTCATCCAGATTTGCTTCACGTCGTTCTTCTGATATATACGTTATGGGATCTTTGAGCACGGTCTCTTTGACTGCACCAGTTTCAATAATGCAAGTTTTCCCTTGGTATATGGCTAATCGTCGTTCCTCTATCACTTTCCACATCAGACAATGATGAGCTTTTAGACACATCTTGTTGGTCCCGAAAGAGCAAGGTTTGGTGTATGAGGGGGGGGGGGGGGAATACACCAAATACAAACTTTTCAGTTTACTTGGTTATTTATTAGAGAGTTCAAGCTATTCTTAAATAAAAAATTGCTTGGCAGATGACTAACCAGATTGATCAGCAGATCGATACCAGGTCAGTCCAAACAGATTGCTCTCTAGTGAAGACACTTAGATAATAATAAGAGTGATCTTATTGTTTTCTAAGTATTGTGTGTGCGGAAATATGGTGGATTTAGTGAGTGCTCTTATATAGAAAACCTTAAAGATTAACAAGATTGATTAAAGTAGATTGATTAGAGATGCAGACTATATGGTAGTGCAGATAGTTAGAATAATAAACAACTGAAAGTAAATATGCAGAAAGATAAATGACACAGCTGTTTAACGTGGTTCGGAAAATCCCTACGTCCATGATCTGATCAAAACTAGACCAGATTATCCACTACCAGGATACTCTTTCTTCTTTATACTCGTGGAGAACGAGTCACAAGTATCAATCAAAACTAGAAGGATACTTATGCACAAAATAAGGGTCGTGTCCCTTTACAACAGATTACCTCTACGTTACCACTAGAAAAATACTAGCTAGCAGGGTGATCTTCTTTCTCTCGATAAGACAGACTTGAATCGAGGTTGGGTTGGTGTGATGTAGAATCACAAGTTGTTTGAAGTTCTTAGTCTGGTTCAAAGAATGATTGCTTGAGAGTCACTTTTTCAATGTAGCGCGTATATACTCCTCCAGATCTTGAACTTCAAATATATATAGGCTTTTGAATTTAAAATTCCAGCCGTTGTTGATTGGCGTGAGATTGATTGTAGATTGCCAATCACTGATATCTATCATATCAGTTCTTGCCTTGTAAAAACGTTGACTTAATCCTCTAAGTATGGAAAGCAGATCGCTAACGGTTACTTTCCTTCCTTGTGTCAATCGTGGATTCTCTTTCCAAACCCTATTGGATGGACTTCAATTTTGACGTGGCATGTGGACATGATGTGTAGGATGATGTCATCTGGTGGTTTGATGACTCTATCGATCTGGTTCTTGGCTGTGAACATCGATCTGGTCGGTGATCTGGTTGACAGCAAATCGATTTATTCTTGGTGAAAAATCTTGATCTTCATTCTATACTATTATAGAAATGACTTCTATAGGAATAGTTCATTTACATGCTAAGTCATCTCCTAATCTGTTCTCTATCAGAATTCACTTTATATGTAGTGATCTGTTAACACGTAGAACAGTTTAACTCTAAAGAGGACTAAGTGTGTTTCGAGAGATCATCATCAAAACTAAACTACTTAAGGGTTCCCAACACATCTTAATTCTGAAACTCCATTCTTTGTATTCTTGGACGGAGAATTCTTCACACGACCTAATGACAGAAGATTCCATAATAACAGATAGTATGCACGTGAATGAAAAAGGTTTTTCTAGATCTATTCAAGTTGACCACGCAGGTTTCAACCTTGTGAAACAGAAACAATGGTCCTATGAACCACTGCTCTGATACCACTTATTGGTCCCAAAAGAGCAAGGTTTGGTGTATGGGGGGGGGGGGATACACCAAATATAAAATTTTCAGTTTACTTGACTAATTGCTTAGAGAGGTTAAGCTTTCTCGAAAAGAGATTTCTAAAAAGTGACTGACCAGATCGATGGCCAGATCGATACACGGTCTGTTTAGATTAACTCTCTTGTGAAAAAACCTATGAGAGAGCAAGAGTAATCTTGTTATCCAACAGAGCATTGTGTGCGGAAAATGGTGGAATTAATTTGTGCTCTTTATTAGAAAACCTTTGCAAATCTTAACCAAATAGTTTAACAGATTGATTAAAAATGCAGATTGTATGGACGTGCTGGTTAGTGAATAAACAACTGAAAGTAAATATGCAGAATATAAATAACACAATTGTTTTACGTGGTTCGGAAAACAACCTACGTCCACGGTCCAATCCAAACTGGATTAGTTATTCACTACTAGGATACTATCTTCTTTATACTCGCTGAGAATGAGCCACAAGTTTCAAGCAAAATCTGGTTGAAATTTATGCACGAATAAGGGTCGTGTCCCTTTACAACTTACAGTATACAACTGCAATAAGGTATCTTCACGTTAATCCACTAGAAAACTACTAGCTAGCGAAGCTATCTTCCTTCTCCTTCTCGATAAGACATACTTGAATCGAGTGGTATGATTTCGATCACGAATGACTTAGAACACGATCTGGTACGTAGAAATCTTCTCAAAGAATTCTTCGTTAAGTGAGTTCATTTCTGAGCAGAGTAACAGTTTGATAATGATCTTGAAGTATTTATACTCTTCCAGTCTTAGTTCCAAGCTTTTATAGGTGTAGAATTTGAAATTCTAACTGTTGATCTTGATTGGCTTGAAGTAAATGTTGATTGCCAAACAGGAATTCGAATTCCAAAATATCTCATCTTGCCTTGTGTGAAAGGTTGACCAATCCCTTGAAATATGGAAAGCAAATCGTGATTGATACTTCTTTCCATCTTCGCATAGTGATTGATTCTCCTTCCAAACTTGATCTCCAATAGATTAGTTTCTATTTTCGAGACATTTGCTGATGTGGCAAGGAGATTAGGATTCTCATAAGTACATCTGGACATATAATCAAATGTCAGATGACTGTGTTGATCTGGTCTAGGCTGGCTCACTTTATGTAACGATCTGGTCATAGCAGATTGATATCGATCTGTTCCAACATCAATTTGTTTCTACAAAATGCTCCAAAGCATGGTTGCAATCTCAGTGAAGGATTTCTCAGCAACCAGATCTAGTAGCCATCGATCAGATCCTCTACTTGCTTGTAGTCTGTTGTTGATCTGGTCCTCGAAACAAAACAAAGACATAATGACTTCTATAGGATGTAATCCTTTACACTTTAAGTCATTCTCTAATCTGATCTAAAGATCATGTTCTCTATCAGATTCACTTTTTATGGTAGTGATATGGTACACGTAGAACAGATCAGAGCCTAGCAAACAGAATTAAATCTAAGTGTGTTTCGAGAGAACATCATCAAAACTAAATATTGTGGGGTTCCCAACAGGTTAGCTGATGACAACCATGTAAAGGGCTCAAATACTTTTAAGTAGTTTGTCCTATATGAAGTCATCTGTTATAGATAGTATTTTGTTCTTGGAAACCAGACCAGCTCACCTGAAGCAAGCAGACAACCCGATGAAGGTCACTCAACCCGGACCAAACCTGCTTGCACCCAGATATTGCTATCAACTTTTGGAACAACTTTGGAATAGACCACCGCACTAGAAGTGAACCTGATCTGACATGACCAGACAAGTTTGGAAGAGTGAACCTGTCCCTTACAGATCACTTAGATGGAGATTATTAAAACTTCAGATATACAATGAGTCATCTGATCTTTACATAATCATCTGATATTTCTCGAAGTCATCTGGATATACAATGCGTCACCCGATGTACTAAGAGAGAATCTCATCCTTTGTGCCACGTCATCAGACTTATCAAAGAAGGAAGGATAATCAATCAGAGACAAAAAAAAGGAAGGTGAATCAATCGAAGCTTAAAGAAGGAAAGAGATCAATCAACTATCTTCTTTCCATAATCAAGGAGATTCAGTCAACCTTTCTTACAAGGCAAAAGGATTAAATCAGGGATTCACATCTTTGATTGGCAATCAGCATTAATTGCACGCCAATCAACCCCAACAGTCAAAATTTTAATTCTAAACCTATAAATGATGCGAACAACATATGGAGAGAGTTAACGAATGATCATACGATCATACTTACATTTTTGTAACTTGGATTATTTGTCAGTTTAGTAGCACTCTTGTAAAAACATATTGGCCAGTCATACATCAACTTTTCACTATTCTGCTAACAAATAGTAACCCATCAAATTGATAGGTTTAATTTTAACTAGATTTCATTTATTTACCATTTTCAAAAATAACTTCAAAACTATCATCTCTTTTCTCTCTCTAGGTGGAGGCTCGGGCATTATCTCTATAGTCTTGGTGGAGGATGACAAGAACCGCCGCACCCGCGCCGCCAAGCTAGAGTTGTCGTTGCATTCGCCTCCCATGGCGGTTTGTTGGGAACCCCATAAATTTATTTGTTTTGATGATGTTCCTCGAA
>JAPKLX010000202.1:272599-296812 GCA_026898415.1 Leonotis leonurus | reverse complement strand
AAAACAAAATCTGAAAGCTTTATACCTCATTAATTAAACATGCCTTTTTAACATCATTGGTGATGGATTGAATTGGCTTTGTTTCTAAAGTGTCTTTCTGCCTATTATTTGAATTTTTTTTTGTTGGCACTTGTTCAATAAAATGAAATATGCCTATTTTACCATCAAACAACACATTACCATTAGCATCGAATAATGGCCTTGACACAACACACATAAACATCACTTTTGTGATGAACCTTTTGCTTTTGCATATCCAATGTGGTTCGGCCTCCCCGGGGGTGAGGTAGAACCTATGGGCTACTTTGGAAATGTAGAACCATTTCTCATCTATGTGAATTGTATTACTCATATCCTTAAATTTCAGAATGTCTAAGATTATGTTAAATTGTAGAGTTTCTAAAGTGAAGCTCAGCCTTAACAGCTTGTTTGGAGCTTTGAGGTCTGGCTTGATAGCATTTGAATGAGCTTTGATCAGTCCTCCTTTAATTCATCTTCCAACCGTGCTCCTTTTGAAAAGATCCAAACTTTCAATAAGATTCAAATGTATTTGAACTATTTTCCTTCTTTTGTGTAACGAAATTGTTTGAGAGGGAAAGTGAAATTTTCATTTTGGTATAATGTTTTCCCTCTCAATTTTCAGGTTAATCCAACTTTATTTTTTAAGCTTTTAAGTGTTTCATTTACTGTTTCAGTTTATTAAATGTTCAGATTAATTTAAACTTTTAACTTTAAATATTCAGTTTTAATTAAATGTTTAGATTAAAACATTAAATGACTTTAAATGTTCAGATTAAATAAATAAATTAAATATTCAGATTAAATAAATTAAATGTTCAGATTAAATTAATTAATTAAATTAAATTTGGACTTTAAAAAATTAACAAAAAATTAAAAGCAATTTCAAATCTAAAGTATAAATGAATTGTTTGGAATGTGATCAATAAAGATGTTAATACTCAATTAGTAAGAGATCCTTGGTCTACGTGCAGAAAGAAGGGGGCCAACTTTATTGGGACAGGGGGAGTATCATATTTTATTTTATTTCATTTTTCTAGTTAAATTTTAATCCAACTAGACGAAACCTAACTACACTAACAAACATAGGCTTAGTATTTTAAAACATTTATATTTTCAATTTCTTGATACATTTTCTGAGATGTTATTCTGTTGATTGACGTCTCGGCGGGTCTGAGTTGACTATATATACGTGAGGCGTTCAAGAAAAGATTATTATATAGAAACTCGATTGGTTGTAATTTATTTCATATATAGTAATAAAAGTTTGAATTAGACAACTCACATAAAATATATTAATTAATTTTAGTTTTCATCATGCTTTAATGAATTAATGAATATTTAATCTTAAACATGAGAAATAATTTATTGAAATGAGATACACTTCGTAATATGGATCAATGATAAATAGTTATGTATTTATCATTTAGTAGAGTCAATAAATATCAATATAATAAATCATATATTAATTATTGTCAGTATTAAACTGGGTCTTAATTAAGGGTATATTGGAGATATTAAAGAACTGAGCTTTATATTGCAAATTTGGGCTCATCCTCCTTCGAAACTCTAATTTAGCTCATATCCCCTATTTAAATACTAGGGGTCGAAAATCTCATCATTCCACCTCAAATATTTGGTCAACTTCTCTTATGGAAGTTCGTTAGAATATTTCCCACACAATATACGATCAGTTTTAAGTGGGTCATAGGTTAGAAGTTTCCAAATGTTGAACATACATTTGTCATTCAACAATTGGTGGAGTTCAAACCATTTACATCAACATCAAACTAGGATTTGTTTGTTTTGATATATGTCATTATGTAATTTAATGGGAGACATTCAAATCTGGTGCAGAGAATGAGGATAAACAAAGGTTTTGGATTTTAAAATTGCATGTCTTATTTGAAATATCATACCTAAGAATCACATAGAAACGAGAGTTCTTTCAACAGAGTTCCATTAGGATATCTTCTTATTTATAGATTGAGGATGACATGGACTCACTTGCCATTCCCATGCATTGTCATGGGTAAAATGGAGTATTTACTTTGGAGAGATGCCAACTTGAAGATGCGTTGTTGCAACTGTCTTCAATCTCGAGATGAAACATGTCATAGTACCCCCCCAGATCATACAGTTGTTCTAACACCACATCATACATTTTCACACGACGTGCTTTAAATGAGCACTCCTCACATCTGGCTAAGTCAAAGGATGTCCTCTATCTAACCAATCAAAGCCAGAAGTTTCTCTTATTAGATATGAGTCAGTAATTGTTGTCGGTATCTATCACGCCTCTATCATAATTGCCAGATCTGCCACGAGTCACACTGCATGCCATATGGCTTATAAGTTATATCACCCGTTTAGCTCGTCTACAATGAGTGTACTATATTTTTTAAACATGGTCCTGCAAAACATTCAAGAGCTGTTTGGTAGTCTTGTCTCAGGCTTGATAGCAAATGTAACTTGGGATATTTGTCGGTTTAGTAGCACTCTTGTAAAAACATATTGATCAGTGATGCATCAAATTTTCACTATTTTGCTAACAAATAGTAACCCATCAAATTGATAGGTTTAATTTTAACTTGATTTCAATATTTACACTTTTCAAAAATAACTTCAAAATTATCATCTATTTCCTCTCTCTAGGTGGAGGCTGGGGCATTATCTCTGTTGTCTTGGTGGAGGCTGTCAAGAGCTGCCGCACCCGCGCCCCCAAGCTAGAGTTGTCATTGCATTCGCCTCCCACGACGGTCGTTTCTTGATATGAGAATGTAGCAGTGGCGTCTTGAAAGTGACATCCAAAATTGTGAGGAAATAGACTACATAACTAACGCATCTCGATTTCGATTACATGTTTGAAGTTTACGATTTCTCTTCGAATTGTCTGCGACAGTGATAGGGAAAAAAATAGTCTTTGCTCCAGTATATCTTAAATATTGAAATTATATATTTTTGGGGTGATAGTTACCCACAAGTGGTGGATTGATGAGTATCCAACAGGTGATGGGTTGCAGGTACCCAATGGGTGATGGGTTCGCGAGTACCCGACAGGTGGTGGATATTTACGGACGGTGGGTTTGAGTGATTTTAATATCCACGCTTCCATTCGTGGGTAGAGTTTAATATCCATTTAGTTAATGGGTATGAATATGGATAACCACTATCCATACATGCCATGCCCGATTCTCATCCCTAAATTCATCAAAAAAAATTCCTTTATTTTTGCCTTTATTTTTTATATTGTAATTTTCCTTCATTTTTGATTTTTTTTTTAAATTTTTGTACATTTATTTTTCCTTTATTATTACTCCCTCCGTCCCCCAAAATATGTTACGCATTTCCTTTTCGGGCCGTCCCCCAAAGTGTTTTACATTCAAAAATTTCTATTTTTGGACTCAACCTCCACTCACAACACACCTTTAAGTGGAACCCAATCTCCACTAACATCACACATTTATAACTACTCATTATACTTCTTACACACTATACACTAAGTCAACATCTTTTATTAAAACCCGTGCAAGTCAAAGCGTAACATACTTTGGGGGACGGAGGGAGTATAATTTTTGTGGATTTGTGTTCAAAATGAATAATCTATGAATATAGATGATAGTTAAAAACAGATGATTTTAATAGTTTTATTATTCATAGGGAAAAATATAATTCTACAACATAACTTAAACATGAATTAAATCAATTATCTATCAAACAATAAAATTATATCATATTTTATTTTTTTCATCTTTCTAGTTACATTTTAATATAACTAGACGAAACCTAACTACAATAACAAACATAGGCTCAGTATTTTAAAACTTGTATATTTTCAATTTTTTGATACATTTTCACCACTAAAAATATATTTTTTTTAACATTTTTTAAAATCGGTATCGACTCTTATACAACACAATTTTTGCGAACAAGGGAGTTTAACATTTCCTAACTCTTATACATGCCATTATTTCTCTTCAAAGTAGGGATGACAATTAGGCATAACTGGTATGCAAAGTAATTATTCATACTCATACCCACGAACTAAATGAATATTAAATTCTACCTACCAAGCTATCCGTTGAAATTAAAATCATTCAAACTCACCACCTCATTGGGTATGCATCAATCGACCACCCGTTGCGTACCCATCAAACCACCACTTGCGGGTATCCATCACCCGTAAAAAATATAATATTAATATTCAAGATAGATTATATATAATTTAATGTGAAAATCAAATATAATATTATATAAGAAAAATAGAAAATTAAAGTTAATATTAAGTGAGTAAGCAAATTTTTTTACAAATATTTCACAAATATTTCATATATATTTCACAAATATTTCATATATATTTCACATACATTTCATAAATAATTTTTAGTGGATATATAATTTTCAAAATATGAATAGTTATACTCGTAAATTAAATGTGTATTAATTTTCACCCGAAAACATACAAGTAAATATCAAATCACTCAAAGCACCTTAATAAGATCGATCAAAAGTTCCAAGGCGGCTGCTGCAGTCAGCATACCAATCACTATCCATTATTTTCATCTATTTCAATATATTAATATTTAGTTTAATCCTACAATTAACAACCATGGTTCATGGACCCAATATAGTTTAAGAATCAATTTTTTACATTTACTTTGTATTTTTCAAATAAAAAATATGTGGATCTATACGAAATTCAGATATAAAATATTATCAAGGTTATTTTTTGTATCAAATGTTAATTAGGCTCAACTATTGTATTTATACCTTTTTATAAGGTGGGTTATTAGAAATATCTAACTTCATAGCGGGTCATGTGATGTCAAATTGATCGAGTTGACACATAAGGCATTATCCGCATTTTTGTTATGGTCCTCTACTCCAAACACGTTGGCACATGCACCAATTTCTAGAGATATAAATTGGTTCGAAATCACATGTATTTACTTGACAGTGAAACAATTAATATATTATACAGAAATATCGATCCTTCACGTCAATACACAAGAAGATTCCCCCAAGGGATCGGTTTATGAGCGTGCTAAGGTGACGACGCACGCTGCGCACGCATAAAATGGAGAAAGAATTATCTTTTTATCAACAGCAACAGTTGCTAAAAAAAACAAGGGCTTATTAAAAGCAACACAAACTAAATACAATCTATTGGCCAAATAAACATACACTTGTATCTCAGTTTTCTTTAGTGTTCAAAGGCTCGCTGAAAATCCATTCAACCACCAAGAAACACAGATTCACAGAAAACATACCGTGTTAACATCAAGAAGGTGATGATCCATGTACTGAGAGTCTGAGACGTCAACCCGAGTCCCCTCTAGGATGTTTGGCCTTAGAAGCATATTTAGCAGCAGAGAGACGATACGCCTTACGTTCACGCACGTATGAAAAACATTTCCAGTCAAACATACGAAATTTCTGCATACAAATATTGAACCAAGGCGCAAAATATACTGAATAACAACTATAAGCAGAGGAGAAAACAAAGGTCTGGAAAATCGCTATTATTTGTGTCAAGATGTAGAAACAATGTAAAGGAGATAAATATGACTAGATTTAAACACACTGCAATACAGGCTCGATACATACTCCAAATAAATCTCACTGCCACCACGCACAGATAGTGGATTGAATCTAAAACCACCTTCACTAGGAGTTTTAATTTTCAGGTTTCCAACTAGCATCCGGATATATTGCATTCCCACCAGCATAAGCATGAGAAGAGTCATCCCCATATCCATTATAGTTGTACCCTTTATTAACATATTGAGAAGCACCAGTTGGGGGTCTTCCTGCTTGCGCATAACCACTAGCGCTACTTCTCGATGCATTGCTCCATGGAACAGATGCCCCATAGTTTGCAGGTTGACTGTATCCAGAGGCACCATAACCAGCTTGTTGGCCACTCCACTGATTTTTTAAGAAATCAGTATTTGGTAAAACTTGGTTTCCGTAGACTCCTGCTGGACCGGAATAACCAGTATTAGCACTTCCATGGCCACTGACCTCGTAGCCGCCATAAGCACCATAGCCAGCATTACTGTTTCCTGCATAACCATAGCCAGCACCTCCATACACTGAATAAGGTGAATAGACACCACTTGTTGGTTGTGTTGGTTGATAACCACCAGCCGTAGCTTGTGTTGGCTGATAACCACCATTTGTAGGTTGTGCTTGTTGAACCATTCTACTGTTTCCAAGTGGACTATTGTATGACTCATTACTAGAAAAGTTAGAACCATAGCCTCTGGAACCTCCACGAAATCCACCACCCAAGACTGCATCTTTAGGTAGTGCCCGTTTTACCTCAACAAGCTTGCCTTTCATCTCATGGAAGGTCTTTAGGAGAACTCTATCAACAGAATCTTCTGTAGTAAAGCTGATGAAACCAAATCCACGTGGCCGGCCAGTATTTGAGTCATACATTATCACTACATCAGTTACACTACCAAACTCTTGAAAATATCCCCTGAATTCATCTTCAGTTAAGGTAGAAGGCAAACCCCCGACAAATATCTTTTTGCTTTTGATATTCTCTGATCCTACCAAATTTCCTCCACTACTATTGCTGCCGGCTTTCAGGGTTTGCTGCTGTTCTCTAGACATAGCTCTCTTGGCTTCAACCTAAATGAAATAAGCACCTCGTCAATAAATACAAACATTTTTGTAACTACACTAAGAAATGGAAAACGCAGTTGATCAGAGATAGCTAATAAGATAAAGAACCAACGAGAATTCTTATTCCCAAACACCTCAATCATTTTAATCCATGGATATTATTTCACAAGAACAAGAACTCTCCGTTACCATATTACACAACATGCTAGCTTTCGAAAGGTAAAGGCATTATACAAGCTAAAAAATCATAGATACAACAACAAGAAAGAAACAGAATAGTGCACTGTAGATACAAGAAAATACAATTACTCATAACAGGACTACCAGATATTGGATACAGGTTAATCCTTATTTTTAAGATAAGAAACTGAACATTTTATAGAACAATGATTTGAAGTTACAAGCAATGGACAATGTATCCACCCAGAACAAATTAACCATCATGAACCTACTTTCAGAGGTTCTAAAGGATTCTTATGAATGCTTAACTCAGTCATCTACAATCTTATAGATTTTGGCAAAAAATGAAGGTGCAAAGACAAAACGTAAACCTCAAATGATGAATAAATTGGACAAAGGAAGGAACTAGCATATCAGAAATCTAATTTAAAGATGAAAACAAGCAGAAAAAGAATAATCCGACACCCACCAGCCTTCCAAGAAGTATGTTGTAAAAAATGAAGGCGTACTTGAGCATTATGGTTAGCTGTGGCGAGGCGAAGCCTCAAGGCGGTCCGAGGTGTAAGCCTCATACTTGAAAAATATAAACATAAAAAATTATAAAATAATATAATAGCAAACCCTTCATTAAGTTAAAATCTTAGAAATCAAAATCCATCAAATTATAGTCATTGAGTGTTTAAATCAAGCATTATGGTGCGAATTAAATACTTAACTATGTCATAAATCATAATCTCAAAATCTAAGTCTAACTCATCATCATCAAGTCATTAGAATGTCTATCAACCTCCTCCTCAGTTGACCAGTAATAGGTGGTGGTGCATATAACTGGGAGTGGTGATGGGTGGAGGAGAATGGCATAGGGGATAAATATAGGAAAGGTGGAGAGTAACAAAATGTGCATGTTAACGTGTGTGTGTGTTTGCCTAGTAGTAGTGAGGTTAATGACCAAGGCTCAGGTCTCGGGTTCGAGGTCTTCGTGACTCGGCTATGTAATGTAATGTTAATTTAATCCATTTAAAAAAAAATGTGTATGTTATTTATATACCGTCAAATTCTGTTGGATTTAATTATTTTGTTTAACCTTTTGCGATTAAAGGTTGAATTTTTATTTTTTTATTGGTTTATGTTTAATCATTAATGAACTTGGCAATTTTAAGTTAATTCAACTAAAAAAATTCAAAAATATCACAAGCGTAAGCCCCAGGCACAAAAGTCGTTAGCCGCATGAGAGGCAATCTATGTGTAGTTCTTGAGGCAATTTCTTCACGATGCCCTCCGAGGTGGGCGTTGAGGTGGGTCTCAAAAAGTGTTTTAGAGAATTGTACCCACAAAATCCCTTAAACCTGAAATATCAATTCATTGATGAAAATGTGGGTAAAATCTAAAAGGGAGACCATGTGGGCTTTTAGGAAAGAAGAGGAGATGTGTAAACACCATAATTCTTAAACCAACTCAGACCAGTTTTTTAATCTGGCTTGGTGTATTTTTAACTCTCATGCATCGAAGCTACATTAGTTCGTTACAGTTATTGTAGTTCACTTCACTCAGTGTCTCATACTGTAACTCACTCACAACACTACTCATCGTTTGCTTCGTTCACTGCAACCACCATGAGGACGTCTAAATCAGTGATCAGAAATTACTTTTTTCCTGAGGACCTGAGGTAGCAAAATTCAAGAAAAGCATAACTGATAACTCCTCTGATCCCTATTAATTGGAGAATAAAAGGGAAGCTAGACAGAGACCTGTAAGAAAGAGCAGATAATAAAAATGATCTTGAAGAGAACATGCTATATGTTCTCATTAATCCCACACCAGGAAAAGAATCATTTCATCTACTAGTTGAAACTCATAAGTTACATTCGAATAGAAACAATTGGCAACTGTTCTCAAGATCTGAACTAAGCACTTGAACAAAGAAATGAAGAATTTATCAGCTTCCAATGACAACATGGTAGCTAATGCAAATATGAATATTCATTCCTGCTACACAAGTATTTAGCAGTTACAACGTTACCAGCATAAACTATCGCAACAATTTTTTAAAAAAATGAAAAACCTGAACGTGTAAACGTCATCATATCTATTCAAACAATACGTCCAATTTAAATAGACAAGAAAAAATACCGTTAGCAAGAAGGCTAACCCTATGTCAATTATAGTAAAGCACTTCGTAAGGGGAAAAAGCGCACAAAGTTGGACTCGATTAAGCTAAAATGATGAGCATAGAGAGAGAATTACAGTACGGCCGTCGATGTTGTGCGCCTGCTGGAGGACGGAGGGGATGATGGAGGGATCGGCGAAGACGACGAAGCCGAAGCCACGTGGCTGAGAGGTGACTCTATCGCGCATGACGACGGCATGAGCAACCTCGCCGTAGCGGCTAAAATGATCTCTCAGCCGCTCCTCCGTCGTATCCCAGCCTATGCCGCCGATGAAAAGCTTCGCCTCGTCAGTGAAAGTGTCCATCAGTGTGTGTTGTGTGTGAGAATTGAATCTCCACTTCAGATTGGGTGCTTGCCCTTATTAGGGCACCAGCTCGTCATGCTCCCTCAAACGGCACCGTTTCTTTATTTTAAAATAACGCACGACGTCGTTGAGAAGCCTCAGTTTGTATTTCTTTTTTATTTAAATATTTTTGAGTTGGATTTCTTATTATCTTATTTTTCAATTTTTCAATATTGTTCATAGAGAGTTTTTACTACGGTTAACATATTTCAAAACATGATTTATATATAAGTATTGTAATATATTTTTTAATTTATTTTTAATAAGAATAAATATTTTGTCATTGATTTATAATTCAATTTATGTAGATTATTTATTACAAACAAGTTCATTTTTTGGATCGATGATAACAGAAGGTTGTTAGGGTTTGTATATCTCAAATCATGTTTTATGCTTAAATAATGTATCAGATTTGTTTTCAATTTCATTATAATGAGAATAAATGGTTCTATCATTGATTTGTTATTTATTATTATTACATATTGAATTTCAAACAAGTCTATTTATTTCAATTGTAGACTAAGTGGTGGATCGATGATCACAGAATCTAACACAGTTGGCTCTTTTGTAGTATAAAGTCATAGTCTAGTTGGTAAAGACTGCGTTATCATTTGATGCGAGAGCTAACCTTAGCCCGTAGAATGATATCGGTATGTATAAGCCGATACACCTGCTTTGCGTATAAATATTGAGAGGTTTCACAGTTAGATAAGTTCTACGTGCTGATACTTAGAATGATGTCTCAGAAATTAGTTCATTTCTTAATCCGTGACGATGACATTAGTATAGGTGGTTGGGTATACGATGCTTTGATTCATCTATGCTTGCTGTTTTTCCGTAACCCAAAATAGTGATGTCTTGGGAGGTAGTGATTGGCTTAGCTAGAAGTGTTCGACTGTCAGTCGTCAGAATCGCGTCTCGGTGACACGAGTTGATTAAATCCGCGTGAGGTGTTCAGAAAGGTTTATTGCATAAGAAACCCGATCGGTTGACATTTATTCCGTATGTAATAATTAAGGTGTGAACTGGATCACTCACGGATAATTATATTAATTAATTGTGAGTTTTCAAGAAACTCAATTAATTAAGGGATTTAGTAAACCTTGAACGTGAGAAATAATTAATGACAAGAGGGTTACATTCGTAATTTGAATGGATGAAGATAAGTTTAATATTTATCTTATAGTGGAGTCGATAAATATTTATAATAGAACTACAATTTATTGCATTTCCATAGAGTAATTAATTTGAGATTTAATTAATTTAAATTAATTAATATAAGTCTAAATTGGAGCAAGCAATTAATTAAGTTTAATTGGGCCCAAGAGTGACTTCAAAATTAATTTATTTAACCAAGTGAAAATTAATTTTAGATTATTCAAATTTGAATTTGAATAATAGATGAAAACTGCAGGAGATTAAAGTGGGATATTATTATTTGGGATCTTATCCATTCACCTTAGAACCCCTAACATAGCCCATGATATCTATAAAATGAGTATATAGCAGATGCCAATTCTCTCTCTCTTCCTCATAGAAATCGGCGCCCCCTAGAGATTTCAATCTCTAATTTTCAAAAATTTTGAAGTATTCAAAGCTTCAATTTTCGTTCTTGTTCCTCCTTAATTATTAGATAGATTCGTCCACACGATATTCTAGTGTATAGATTAGGAATATGTTAGAAGTTTTCAAGGTCGGATCGTGAGAGATCAAGAGAAGAATTCCATCGGTGTGGATTGTTGTTCGATAGCTAATGATCCAAATCGTTTCTCCACAAGCGTAGGAGTTGCAAAGGAGAATGTATAAATTCAATTATTAAGCATTTATATTCTCCTATTTAGTATTATTTGTTAAGAATTAATTATTTGTATGATTAATTAAACATGTGGATCATGTGTAATTATGAGTCCCTCATACGGGTTATATCAGTTGGTATTAAAGTCGGTCATAAGATTTTAATCCTTTATATGAATTTGGATTTAATTCTTATTTATTTGCATGTGATTGTAATTTCATATTAGGATTCTAAATTTAATTTTAGCATTATATTTATGATATTACGTGGCTTATATGATTTAATACAGCTTTTATTCGTTTATTTCGTTCTTCTTGCCAGTTTATGGCTTAAAATATGCAATTACACGGGGATTGACTGTATTAGATTAAAATTTATTTTATTTTTCCATATATTGCATTTATTATGTAATTGAGTGGGAGACGAAGAACGAGACAGAGAAATGGAGGCCGTAACTAGGCCACGACATCGTTGTGGGGCCCCACGGTAGGCACACGGCGCAGCCTAGGAGGGGCACGCGCACGGCGCGTGACACCAAGCGCCAATGAGGGTTCACGCGCGGGGAGGACAGGCCAGGTGCGGCACATCCGCAGCAAAGCAACAAGCGGGCGCCGGCGCGGGGCGCGTACGAGGCTGAGATAAGGACGGGCGGGCAGGCGCTCGCCGGATGCCTGGCGCGAGCGGCCCTGCGCGTGGGGCAGGCGCCAGCGGGCACTGGCGCTCAGCAGCGGCTCGGCTGGCCTCGGTAGCCTCGGATGGCCCTCGGTCGTGTCTCGGTGACTTCGGCTGCAGACGAGGCGGGCTCAAGGCTAGCCCGTCCTAACTCTGGAATTTGAATTTTGAATTTTTGGGATTTTCAAGCTCGGTTTAAATTATAGATGAAGACAAAGAAGATGGAGGATTTAAAATTTAAATTTCTTAGTTTTAGAAATTAGTTAATTTTTATCCTATTTTAGATAATTGATTTAATTATTTATCTTATTTTGTGATTAATTGTTTTAATTTGGCTTTTATTTGCTATTTATTATGGAGATCTTGTGTAATTTGATATGCCATGATTCTATGGAGATCTTATATGTTTTAGACATTTCATAATATGTGATTATCCATGTTAAAACTTCTTTCTTTTTTAAAAAATGACTAAGCGATAATTGTAATTGTAATTTATTAATTTAATTTTGCTAAGATTATATACAGTCTCCATGAGACGGTCTTTTCGTGAAATAACTTGTTTTGATTCCATGCGGGATCACATTTTACCAGTTCACATGATAAAATTTCTCTAAGATGGTTGTAAGATTTTAATTGATGGCAATATGACCCCTCTGCTGTGGGCTTATTAAAGTCGATTAATTTCTTTGGTGTCAGGCTCATGGTAATGGCTTAGGTGTAATTTAGCAATTATAACAGCACTGCTCGACCTCTGACTGTTGAGTTATATAACTAGTAAAACCATTTTAAAATTGATTGTGTGATCGATCACACTGCGTGACTTGCATGATTTATTTTAAACAGTATGTTCAAAGCATGTTTTCTTTAAATGTTTAGATTATCTCCGTTTGAGCATGTTATTTATGATAGTTTATTTGATTTATTCTCATATCTGTTAAGCATGACTTTCAATCCACTTGTCTCGATTCTTGAAAAGAATCTCCTTGAGATGGATAATTATATACACTGGAAGAGGAGTTTGGAAATTGTCCTCACTACTGACGACATTAAGTTCGTCCTTGACGATCCATGTCCGCCAGTTCCTCCTGATAACGCATCATCCAATGCGAGGGCCAAATATGATAAATGGATGCGTTCTAATAAGATGGCGAGGTGTTACATTATGGTTTCCATAAATAATTGCAGCATCACCTTGAGAACATGAAAATATCTACTCATATCATGTTTAGCCTGCATGAGATGTTCGGTACACAAAGCAGGTTGGCCAAGCAAGTGGTCATACGCAATGTGATGAACGTCTCTATGGCAGATGGATCATCGGTTCGGGACCATTCCTAAAGATGATAGGCTATCTAAGCGAGATCGAGACTCTCGGTGGTAAAATTGACAAAGAGTCTCAAATTAATATCGTTCTTCAAAGTTTACCGTTAAGTTTTGAGTCGTTCCGGGTCAACTACATTATGAACAAAAATGATTATACATTGATGGAACTACTGGATGAGCTGCAAACGATGGAAGCTATTGTGAAAGCCCAACCCAAGACGGAGTTAGTAGCATCGGTTGCTCCGACTTCTTCTAGCAACCCTAGAAAGGGTAAGTGCAAGAAGAAGGGAGCATCGAAGAATGTTAAGAAGAGGAAGACGACCGGTGGGATCTCAAAGAAAAAGGAAGGGATTGGAAAATGTTTCAAGTGCGGTGAGAAAGGACATTGAAAATCGGATTGTCCGCTTCGCAAGAAGTTGGTGAGCGGTCAAGGTATGTCTACAACCTTAGTGGTTACATCATGTTTTTTGGCTAGTTCTGCCCATTCTTGGGTAGTAGATACGGGAGCCACTAATCATATTTGTTGTGACTCACAAGCACTACTGCGATCCAAACCACTTAGAGACGAAGAGATTTTCATCTTGTTGGGCGACGCTACAAGAGTGGCGGCGATTGCAGTGGGAGATGTAGAGTTGCAGTTTGCCTCTACCATTTTAGTTTTACGTGATGTTTTATTAGTACCTAGTTTTAGAAAGAACCTCGTTTCGGTTTCTAAACTTGTTTTGGATGGTTATTTTATTTCTTTTGATGATTCTGTTATTATCAAGAAGAGAGACTTGTTTATCTGTTCTGGTACTTTGTTTAACAACTTGTATACAATATCTACAAAACCTAAACAACCTTTAACTTCAACCTTTAACTTGTCTACTAACTCCAAGAAGAGAAAAACTTCTTTTCGTTCATCGAATGATACATATCTATGACACCTAAGACTTGGACATATTAACCTTAGGAGGATTCAAAAGTTAGTGGAACATGGACCTTTGGATAAACTCCAAGTTGAGCTATACCCTACTTATGAATCCTGCTTGTAAGGTAAAATGACCAAGAGACCATTCAAGGTCAAAAGAAATAGAGTCCAAGATGTGTTTAATATCATTTTCTCCGACGTTGGTGGTCAAATGTCGATTCAGGCCAGAGGTGGCATGCAGTACTTCATCACTTTTATTGATGATTACTCGAAATATGGATATGTCTATTTGATGCACCACAAGTCAGAATCCTTTTAGAAAATTAAGGAATTCAGGGCACTTGTGGAGAATTGTCATGCTATCAAGTGTCTGCGTTCTGATAGCAGAGGCGAATACCTCAGTGCTGAGTTTTTGAGCCATCTATTGGATGTAGGAATTCAATCCCAGTTAACTGTATCAGGTACACCCCAACAAAATGGTGTAGCTGAAAGACGGAATAGAATGCTTTTGGAGATGGTGAGATCTATGATGAGTTATGTAGAGTTGCCGATTTCGTTTTAGGGATATGCCCTAGAGATGACAATTTACACATTGAACTTGGTACCATCCAAGTCGGTCCCTAAGACACCGATTGAGTTGTGGACCGGGCATCAGCCTAGTCTGAGATATATCAAGGTATGGCGTTGTCTAACACATGTGCTAGAATAGGACGCCAACTGTCACGCCCCAAATCCCGAGGGACGGCACACGCGCCAAGGGCATGACTGGGCGGGGATAAAAGAAGCGGGGAAGAAAGGGGGCATTGTGTTCGTGTGCATTATATAAGTGAGAGTTGTCCTTATCTCCTCTATAACTTTGACTATGCCATTTTACAACCCAAACAACTAACCAATGCAAAGACAATGTCTATAATAATGAATCTAAAATAAATCATATGCAATATGGAGATAATACAGCTCGAGTCATGGGAGCGGTAATCCAGAATCTCAAGCAGTCGAATAATCCAAGATGAAATGAATTGGAGATAATACAGCTCGAGTCATAGGAGCGGTAATCCTGAATCCCAAGCGGCCGAATCATCCAATATGAAAGATGGGGTTGGAGATAATACAGCTCATCTCGTAGGAACGGTAATCCAGAATCCTTGAGAGGCCGAATCGTCCAATAAGAACCGTCGATCAAAGGCGGAGGTTAGTGAGCCTAGCTCGCCAAAAGGAGTCACTCACCCAGCTCACCAAGTGTGGTCGGCATTCGCTCGAACACTACACAAGGGGCCGAGGAGTTGAGCGTCCAAGAGGGGCCGACTACTTCTAAGCTCTCCTATGCACATGTATGCATGTAATGGACATTGATAATATGACAACATGAACTTTTATTAATAATGGCCGATGAGGCCTTCGTGGAATGAGAAAATGATCTTAGACCTTAAACATATATATTATCACACACATATACGTGAATGATAATTATTTCATAAATACTATAACATACGTGAGCATGGCAATCGTCATCCCAATAACACCATTCCTCAGCCACACACATCATGCTGCTTCCTTAGCCTGTGAAAAATTTTGTAAAGCGTGGGGTGAGTACTAGTGCACTCAGTTGGGTTTTTCATAAAACGGAAATCACAGTCTCTGTTCAGTATACTTACCTTAGAAGGTTTTAAAACAAAAATAACTTCTAAGCAAGCAAAATATTTGTGCATAAATTAAACATGACCCGACATGACGTTACACTTATATAGGTTATGTCCTGGGCCTTTTACCACCGACGGATCATAAACATTCAGTCAAATAGGGCTCGGCGAACCGTACACCCTAACATAGCATGAGTCAAAACCCGATGGTGATCAACCCACCGCAGTAGAGACTAAGTGATCACAGTCCTTAAATCGACATGTTAGGCCGAATAAGAACCCCCGGCGGTCGATAAGAGCATTAAACAGTCGATACCTTTGTGAAAACAGTTTAACAGAGATCCATGCATTTTTCATTTAGAGAAAAGAGCTTAATAACTCAAAATACGTATATATCGCCAACCTTTCACCGATGATATTCCTCGATTACGGGAAAACCGTAAATCCTTATGAGCTCAAATTTCAGTGCTAGGTACCTGTTAGTCATAGGGAATATATTTTGGCTTTAATTTCCAAAAAGGAACTATAGATAAGTAGTACTAAATTTTTAGGCTTAATAATATTCTTTTTATCACGTAATAAATTAATTTGGCAGCAACTGGACTTTAACCTTAATAAATTAATTTGGCTTAATAATATGCTTCGTGAAGGGCGACTTCCCCCTTCTATTTATAGAGAAAATTTTAGATTTTTTAATTATTTTTATTATATTATATTATATTATATTAATATTATATTATTATTAATGCTTTAACCTTAAAACGTCGTAACTTCTGCACACGACTTCCTTTTCGAGCAAACCTAACGTCAACATCTCCCTTTCTTCATACTCTACACAATGACTATAATATTGATATAGTTTCGGTCATGCATGAAAAAATTATTTTTTTTAACGACGTGCTTAAAATTTAAAAATTCGTAGCGGTTGCATACGAACTCCTTTTTGGGTAAACCTAGTGCCAATATTTTTCTTTTGAAAAACTCTACGCAAAGAGTATAATATGTATATACTTTCGACTTATGCATGAAAAGCTCATTTTTTAAATAAACCTTTTAAAAAGCTTTGTTGGTCTGCCAAATTAACATGGTAGGTCCTAACAGAGTCTAGGTGTTTCTAAAAATTCTTATGTCATCATAACTAGGTCCCTTAATAGTTAGAAAACTTAAAATTATAGTTAGAAATTAGCGGGATATTACACCAACAAATTGGCACCTCGTACTAACTTGTGTCTAATCGTTGGCTATCCTAAAGAGACGAAATGGTGAGAGTTTTAAAGTCTTAGGGGTCGTAAGGTCTTGATTAGCACTGATGCTCGATTTCTAGAAGAAAACTATGTGAACAACCACAAGTCCAGAAGTGAGATAGTTCTCGAAGAAAAGAGAACTACAACTGTTCCAAATTCACAAGAAACACAACGACCATCAACACCAACCCAAACACTTGTACCACCTGCAGTGGAGCCTCGTCGTAGTGGGAGGGTTTCTCATCTACCTGACCGATTCATTGGAGTGGGAGAGGCATCTAACTCAGTTCCAGGCCTAGATGAATAGGAATCTTGGAACTATAAAGAGGTAGTACACGACAAGGACTATCACCTCTGGCTAGAGGTGATGTAGTCCAAACTGCAATCCATGGTAGACAAAGAAGTATATGAGCTAGTTGATCTGCCCAATGGTTGCGAGGCCATAGGGAGTAAATGGGTCTTCAAGCAGAAATGAGGACCCGATGAAAACGTCGTAGTCTTCAAGGATAGACTAGTAGCAAAGGGCTATACACAAAAGGAATGTATTGATTACGATGAGACCTTCTCACCAGTAGTTATGCTCAAGTCTATTCTTATACTCTTGTCAGTAGCCGCACATATGAATTGAGAAGTACGGAAGATGGATGTCAAGAAAACTTTCCTTAACAGAAGTCTTGAGGAAAATATCCATATGCAACAACCCGAGGGCTATGCAGTTCAAGGAAAGGAACACATGGTGTGGAAGCTTAATATGTTTATTTATGGACTTAAGCAAGCCTCACGGTCATGGAACCTTTGTTTAGATCAGGGTATCAAGTCCTTTGGATTTGATCAGTGTCCTGACAAAAGCTGTGTGTACAAGAAGTGTGAGGGTGAAGCCATCATTTTCTTAGTGCTATACGTAGATGACATTCTATTGATCGGAAGTTAGAGCCATCTATTCAGCCAATTCGATATGAAGGATATGAGAGACACGGAAAACATTCTAAGGATCAAGGTCATCTGTGACCGATCTAAGAGAATGTTGTGCTTATCTCAAGAGTCCAATATCGAGACTATACTTAGACGCTTTAGCATGCAAGATTCCAAGACTGGTTTCTTACCATACAGACATGGAATAGTTCTTTCTCATGACATGTGTCTTAAGACACCTGATGAGAAAGAGGAGATGAGACAGTTAATTTATGCTTCTGCAGTAGGTAGTCTCATGTATGATATGATGTGTACTAAGCTGGATATCTGTTTTGCTGTAGGCATGGTAGCGCGATATCAGTCTAACCCTAGAAAAGAACATTGGACAATGGTAAAGAACAAACTCAAATACCTAAACAGACTAAGGAGTATTGTCTAGTTTACAAGGCTGATTCATTATGCCATTTGGGTTATACCGACTCTGACTTTCAGACGGATCGGGACTCAAGGAAGTCTACCTCAGGGTATTTATTTACTTTGGGAGGCAGAGCCGTGACATAGAAGATTGTAAAAACAGAAATGCATCACGAACTCCATCATGGAAGCTGAGTATGTGACCGCAAAGGAAGCAGTTTAGCTCAGGAGCTTCTTGATGGACCTATATGTGATTCCGCGTATGCCGACGAGTATCACGATTTATTGTGACAACTCTAGTGCAGTGGCAAAATTGAGAGAACCACGGGCTCACACGGCGAGAAAACACATTGAAAGGAAATATAGTGGTGACGAAGATTGTGTCGGAGGATAACCTGGCAGATCCCTTCACAAAAAGCCTGAATGGGAAGACGTTTGAGAAGCATGTAGATGAATTAGTAGTACGACGTGTTATAGACCTGATTTAGGTATAAGTGGGAGAGTTATATGTCATGCCACACAGATTTGTATACTCTAAAGCCTGTTTGAGTATAAGTGGTAGATTATAAGGGTTTGTATACCTCAAAGCATGCTTTATGCTTAGACGATGTATCAGACTTGTTTTCAGTTTCATTTTAATGAGAATAAATGTTACTATCATTGGTTTGTTATTTATTATTATAATATATTAAATTACAAACAAGTCCATTTATTACAATTGTAGATTGTGTGGTGGATCAATGATCATAGAAGGTAACATAGTCGGCTCCTTTGTAGTATAAAGTCACAGCCTAGACAGACTTGGACAGTCTAGTCGGTAAAGGTTGCGTTATCATTTGATGTGAAAGCTGACATTAGCCCTCAGAATGATATCGGTATGTATAAGCTGATACACATGCTTTGCGTATACATATTGAGAGGTTTCACACTGAGATAAGTTCTACGTGCTGATATTGAGAATGAGGTCTCGAAAATTTGTTTATTTCTTAATCTGTTATGAAGACATTAGTATAGATAGTTGATTATACACTACTTTGATTCATCAATGCTTGCAGGTTTTTCGTAACCCAAAACAGTGATGTCTTGGGCGGTAGTGCTTGGCTTAGCCAGAAGTGCTCGACAGTCAGTCGTACAGAATTGTGTCTCGGTGACACGAGTTGATTAAATCCTCATGAGGCATTCAGATAGGTTTATGGCATAAGAAACCCGGCCGGTTGGAATTTATTCCGTATATAACAATTAAGGTCTGAACCGGGTCACTCATGAACAAATATATTAATTAATTGTTAGCTGTCAACAAACTCAATTAATTAATAGATTTAGTAAATCTTAAACGCGAGAAATAATTAATGACATGAGGGTTACATCCGTAATTTGAATGGATTAAGATGAGTTTAATATTTATCGTATAGTGGAGCCGATAAATATTTATAATAGAATTATACTTTATTGCATTTTCATAGAATAATTAATTTGAGGTTAAATTATTTAAATTAATTAATTTAAGTTTAATTTGGACCAAACAGTTAATTAAATTTAATTGGGCCCAAAAGTGACTTGAAAATTAATTTAATTAAATTATGGATTTGACCAAGTCAAAATTAATTTTAAATTATTCAAATTTGAATTTGAATAATAGATTAAAACTGCAGGAGATTAAAGTGGGATATTAGTTCTATTATTTGGAATCTTATCCATTTACCTTAGAAATCTCAACCTAGCCTAAAATATCTGTAAAATGAGACTTAGAAGGGGCCGAAAATTCTCTCCCTTCTAGATAGAAATATCGGTCACTTTATAAATTCAAAAATAAGGAGTATTCAAATACTCCAATTTTCATTCTTCTTTTCCCCTAAATTACTTGATAAATTTATCTACACGATATTCAAGTAAGTGGATCGGGAATATGTTAGAAGTTTCAGAGGTAGGATCGAAGGAGATCAAGTGTAGATTCCATCAGAGTAGATTGATGTTCGCGGATTACAATTCAAATTGTTTCTCCACAAACGAAGGAGTTGCGTAGGAGAAGGTAAAATTTAATTATTCCGCAATTATATTCTCCTGTGTGTATTAAATGTATTAAGAATTAATTTTTTGTGCAATTAATTAAACATGTGGATCCTGCGTATTATGAGAATTATTTGATATACCTGTGAGTTTTGAGCTTTCGGTGCATGTTCATGCCTATTCCATTGTTGTGAGCTCTCATGCATGTATTTATCTTCTAGAACTTGCCATTGTTCTTCGTCAAGGCCACATGTGTGTATTGGATCTAGGAAATGATTTTATGCCATCTTTTCATAGCTACATAATTCCCATACACTAACCCTGAAACTTATGATCCATTGCTCAACCTCTTTGAGCCTTTTCGAAGCCGTTTATTTTTTTAATAAGGGATATGGTAGAAGGAGGATATGGGCACCAACTGATGGTAGTCTGTAGGTGGAATTGAGATTTTTTTTTTCATCAAGTGGTTCGAATGATGAGAAGTGCGAAGAGAGTCACCCTATGACCTATAAAAAATAAGTTGAGTCCATAAAACACAAAGTGCTAAAACCTTTTGCCAACTTAGATAATTGTCATGAGTTATTAGAAGCATAAAGGGTTTACCTATCCAAAGATTTTAACATCATATTGGGGATTAAGCTTGATGGCTAAAGTACATGAATTGGGTAGAAATGAGATTATAAACCCTACTTGAGTAAAAATAGAAAATTGGTGAATGATCAAAGTCACATTTATGTCACTTATGTTGGTCCCGAAAGAGTAAAGTTTGGTGTATGGGGGGGGGGGGGGGGACCTCTAAAACCAAATGCAAACTTTTTAGTTTACTTGACTAATTACTTATAGAAGTTAAGCTTTCTCGAAAGGAGATTGCTTAAGTGTGACAAACCAGATCGATACATAGTATGTCTAGATTCACTCTCTCTCGTGATAAACACTTAGTAGATAACAAGAGTGATCTTGTTGTCCAACAGAGCGTTGTGTGCGGAATATGGTGGACTTTAGTCTGTGCTCTTTATTAGAAAACCTTTGAATATCTTAACCAAGTCGTTTAATAGATTGATTAAAAATGCAGTTTGAATGAACGTGCTGGTTAGTGAATAAACAACTGAAAGTAAATATGCAGAATGTAAATAACACAGTTGTTTTACGTGGTTCGGGAAACCCCCTACGTCCACGGTCCAATCCAAACTGGATTAGATATCCACTACTAGGATACTCTCTTCTTTATACTCGCTGAGAACGAGCCACAAGTTTCAAACACAATCTGGTTGAAACTTATGCACAAATAAGGGTCATGTCCCTTTACTACTTACAGTATACAACTGCAATAAGATATCTTCACGTTAATCCACTAGAAAACTACTAGCTAGCGAAGTTATCTTCTTTCTTCTTCTCAATATGATAGACTTGAATCGAGAGGTGTGATTTTGATCACGAACGACTTAGAACATGATCTGGTATGTAGAAATCTTCTCAAATGAAAGCTTCGTAAGGTGAGTTAATTTCGGAGCAAAGTAACAACTTGATAATGATCTTGAAGTATCCTTACTCTTTCAGTCTTGCTTCCAAACTTTTATAGGTGTAGAATTTTGAAATTCTAACCGTTGGTCTTGATTGGCTTGAAGTAAATGTAGATTACCAATCAAGAGATGTGAATCCTTGAATTATCTTTTCTTGCCATGTGTGAAAGGTTGACCAAATCTTTGAATTATGGAAAGCAAATCGTTGACAGATGCTTCTTTCCGTCATTGCATAATGATTGATTCTCCTTCCGAACTTGATCTCCAATAGATAAACTTTCCATCTTAGTGAGATCTGCTGATGTGGCAAGGTGATTTGGATTCACTTAAGTACATCTGGACATATAATCGAATGTTAGATGACTGGGTTGATCTGGTACAGGCTGACTCACTTTATAGAAACGATCTGGTCATAGCAGATTGACATCCATCTGATCAAACATCAATCTGTTTCAACAAAATGCTCCAAAGCATGGTTGCAATCTCTGTGAGGGATTTCTCAGCAACCAGATCGAGTGACCATCGATCAGATCATCTGCTTGCTTAGAATGCTATTGCTAATCTAGTTCTTTGAACATAACGAAATCTAACAGAATGATTTCTATAGGATTTAATCCTTTACATTTTAAATCATTCACTAACCTGGTCTAAAGTCGTGTTCTCTATCAGTTTCACTTTATATGACAGTGAACTGGTACAAGTAGAACAGATTAAGACCTAGCAAACACAATTAAATCTAAGTGTGTTTCGAGAGAACATCATCAAAACTAAATAATGTGGGGTTCCCAATAATTTCCCCCTTTTTGAGGATGTCGAAACCACACTTTACAGAATAACCCTAATAAAGCCTTTAAAACATGATCTGGTTTTAAATAACCAGAAGGGTTAAGAGATAGTTATTAGATTATAACTAATATAAATAATAACTTGGTTCTGGACAATGAGACATTGTCATTAGATAACCCACATTTATATATGTATATCAGATAATATTAAAGTTGATTACATGTCTAAGACCAATCAAGACAAAAATATCAGATGGTAAAAGAGTAAAGAAATCTAAGTAAACCATCTTCCAGCTCCTCCTTTCTTCATCTTCTCTCATTGTGCATCAGAAGTGAGCTGGACACTCTCATATATACCATCCCTCACTCTTGCATAATTCGGGTCATGGTTATCAATCTTGTAGCCCTTGATCTTGACCACTTGATTAATATAGTTGAGGATGTATGTCTTGTCTGGAATGCTGCTTCCAGGGATCATAGGGCAGACCATGTACTCCCTCGCGGGTGCCTTAATCTGGAATTTAGCTTTCTCGGCTACCATTTTGATCACTGGACTAGCTCCTTGTCCACAAAATTTTCCATGTAGCGGTTGAAATCATCATCTGGCGTTGACTCAAAGTAGATGGGATCTTTGAGGAAGTATTGGTTCATTAAAAAACCTTGCTTTAGTAGTTCCCAATCCTTCTAGTCAGCATTTGGTACCCAAATATCCTTGGGCGTCTTCTTCTGCAGTGATAGATTCTATGCCGTAAGTGGTTTCTTTTTCTTCTTCCTTGATTGAGTAGTGGGTTGAGAGGTTTGCTGAGAATTTTCTGATCTGGGCGGAGAGAAAGGTGTTTCGAAAGACTTTTCTCTAGTTTCCTGCTCTGCCAGCTTCCTCTCTCGTTCTGCTTGCTCCTTATAGAACTGTGCCCTAAAGACGGGATCACAGGCTTGTTCTTGGTTTATCCCAAAAAGTAGTAATTCAGCGATCTGGTCACCTTCATCAACGGGCTTTTTCCCTTTGTCTCGTGCTGCTTGTTGTTGTTGTTGTTGTTGTTGTTGCTGGGGTATCTCAACTATTGGGTCAGCTCGTGGTGGAGTGTATGACTTTTCTGTGAATGGCTGATCTGGTGCAGCACTCTTATCACCTTCTGAACCTTGTACTTCTGGACCTTGATCTGGTCCACCCTTATCAGCTTCATCTCCTCCTTTGCCTCCTTTAGCAGAACTTTCCCCCTTTTCGACATCATCAAATGTTGTCTTGATGAGCGTGCGGAGAGAATCGATCTCGGCCTTCATATCTTCAATCTTCTGCTCTGCATCAGCCTTGAAGTTGAGCAAGAAGTTGACGTTTTGATCAGTGGCATCAAGCTTCTTTTCTAGGTTGTTGTTCATTGTTGAGAGAGTCCTATCATACGTATCTTGCATGTCTTCGATCGTACTGATTCTGGTGTTCTGATGATCAAGCTCCGCTGGAGTAGGATAGAGGAGATCATCCACAACCTTCACTTGGTGCTTTTTCATTAGTGTCATGAACTTTTCTTCTTCAAAATTTGTCAATTGAGCATGAATTTTGTCACACCCTGCCTACTTAATTAACTAATTACTAAGTAATCGCTACTTAATTAACTAATTAATCAAGTAATCGGGGCATGACTTGGTGA
>JAPKLX010000202.1:190966-244920 GCA_026898415.1 Leonotis leonurus | reverse complement strand
GGGGGGGGAATACACCAAATACAGACTTTTCAGTTTACTTGACTAATTAGAGAAGGAGAGATTTAAGCTTTTTGTATTACAGATTGCTCAAAGTGTCAGACCAGATAGGTAATCCAATCGATTTGGTTCTAACCAAGCAGAATCTCTCAAGTGAGTAACACAAGGCAGTGAATAAGAGTAATCTTTTTCTCCAACAATGTATTGTGTGTGGAATAATGGTGGACTTAGTCGGTGCTCTTTGTTTAGAAAACCTTTGAAGACTTAACCGAATATTTTAGAGATTGATTAAGAGAGCAGTTTGAATGAGTATGACAGATAGTGAATAAAAACAGCTGGAATATAAATGCAGAAAGTAAATAACGCAGTTATTTTACGTGGTTCGGGAAACTCCCTACGTCCACGGTCTAATCCAAACTGGATTAGATATCCACTACTAGGATACTCTTCTTATTTATACTCGCTAAGAATGAGCCACAAGTTTCAATTACAATCTGGTTGAAACTTATGCACGAATAAGGGTCGTGTCCCTTTACAACTTACAGAAAACTACTGTAAACAGGATCTCTTCACGTTAATCCACTAGAGAACTTGTAATACCCCACACTTTTAAAGTTATTATTAATATTTTTGGGCAAGTTATACCGATAAAAAAAATATGAATACGAATTGAATTATTTTTAGATGATTTTGAAACTAATGGATTTGATTTGGAATGTTTACAGGTTGTCCGACTTAGAGCGGAGATGTGCCCTAGCAAAATATACATTAATTTATATAAAATATTAGAAGATATTTAAGAAAAATATCTAAGATATTTATTAAAAAATATCTAAGATTTTTATCAAAAAAAATATCTAAGATATTTTTTATTTCTTAATAGCTAAGTAAGTGATATAATATAAGTGTGTAGAACATTTCCAACACCCATTTCTTACCCTCTCCAATCGGCCACTCCCCTCCCTTCACTCACTTTCACTTTTTTTTCTTCTCTTCAAGAATTGGAGGTAATCTCTTAAATTATATTCTTAGTTAGTGATTAAATGGTGTTTAATTATGTGTTTATATGAATATATATATGTATATGGTGTGGAATTCATGGTTATGGTGGGTTGATCTAGGGTTTGTGTTAAGGAGGAAGGGCCGCCGGTGGAGGAGAGGCGGAGGTGGCAGCGGGGCTGCTGCCATGGTTTATCGTTGATGCGTCGGCATCGGCAAAATCGAAAATTAGATTGATACGAGTGAATTTCCCATTTTTGGCAGAAACAGGGCTGCATATTACGAGCTGATTTCTGTCCGTTTTATTTATCTAAAACCCAGCATATTAGATACCATTTTAAAGGTCTTTTCATCTTCTTTCCAACGAGATCTTCAGATTCTAATTCCGACATAGAACGAAGGAGTTATAAGCCTCTAAAGTCAGAGTATCGAGGTGTGTATTCTCTGTTTCTGGTGTCTGACCGAAGGTTGCGGGCTTAATTCTGTCTGTTTTAATTATCCAAATCCCATAAAGTTCGGTACTATTTTAAAGATCTTTTCGTCGTCTTTCCAACGGTACCTTCGGATTGTAAATCGGATTTCGGATGAGGGAGTTATGACCTGACGAAGTTAGGGTGTCAATTCTACGCGCTGCAGGAGCTGCGCGAATTGAGTATAATTTCCGGCTTCAAATCGATGCCGAATCCAAAACATTTCTTTAGGAGTTTTATAGTCCAATCATTATAATTTATACTCGAGGTTATATTTTTGGAAACCGATAAACCGAGTGTCCATAATTGACGTCGGAAACTTGTGATTTAAGTTCGGAATTTGGAAATTTGCATTCTATGTTTTATATTTTGAATTGAGAAATATTTCTTAACTTATATATGTAGAAATCAAGTTTTATATATGAGTACTAATTGTACGAGTTAAGCCATAATAAGTTTGTACTTTCAATGTGTAATAAGTTAAGTTTTTAAAGTGCTAGGCGACGCAACATCCAAGGCTCGAGGACGGACAACCAAGCAAGTGAGAATTCTTTGTGAAACATCGTCACGAGGTGGGGTTTACGCTATCTGTAAGTTGATGGTTATAATCATTGTTGTGTCTGTTGCATTCATATGAACTTGCCTGTGTGGCGTATTCTTGCCTGTGTGGCATGGCCTGTGTGGCGTATTCTTGCCTGTGTGGCGTATTATGGCCTGTGTGGCGAATCATTGCCTGTGTGGCGTATAAAGCACCCTCGAGGGGAGAGACTAGTCTCGCCGACAAGATAATTAAAGTTGTTCATTATGCTATGTGACTTGCACAATTGGTTATAACTGCTTGCAGTGTATTCTCCACTGAGTGTGCTTGCATACTCACGTACCCCACATGTTGTCATATTTTGCAGGCTGAGAGGCTCGACGGCTGGAGCAGATGGAAGTGGACCCTATAAACATTCTCTTAGCTTTTATGTACATGTGAATGTTTGGTTGAAAACAAACTTAAATTAGTTTTGGTTAACTAAACAAAGTTGTTCTTGTAATGACATTTTGATATGTGTATATTTGGATGAGGGCTGTGTCCCTATTTGGTAGTATAATTTGCTGCTGTTGGTCATTATTTCAGGGTGGCATATACATAATTGTAGGGGATATGCCGTCCGTTTGTAAAATTTTTATTATACTCTCCGCTGCTTATCTTAAAACATAATTCATAATATGGTTTATAATATTAAATGATTAAAGAAAAGTATAGTTTTTCGTAATGTCCTTATTTAAAGAATGAGGGCGTTACAGAACTACTAGCTAGCAAAGATTTCCTTCTTTTTCTCTCGATAAGACAGACTTGAATCGAGGTGTGATTATGATTACGAACGGCTTGGAACACGATCTGGTTGAAATCTTCTCTCAGTGAAAGCTTTGATGTTTGAGATGATTTCTGGGCAGAGTAGCTTCAGATGATAGATGATCTATTCGCGTGTTGTTCCTGCCAATCTTTGTTCCGAGCTTTTATAGGTGTAGAATTTCAAAATTCTAACCGTTGTGCTTGATTGATTTGAAGTAAATGTGATTTCATCAATCAAGGATAGTGAATCCCCAGATTATCTCCTCTTGCCTTTTATTGGAGTTGACAAAATCTTCCAAGTATGGTAAGCAGATTGTTTGACAGATACTGCTTTCTTTTTTCTTGTCTTGATTGATTCTCTTCCTTTTGTGGCACGAAAGGCTTAATTTAGACTTTTGGGATTCATAGATACTTCATCTGTTTTCAGCATTTGAGTGTTGATCTGGTTGAACTTTCTAGTTGAGAGTTTCTGTTTCAACTTTCTGTGTGAGTTGATTTTCTTCAACTTTCTGGTTGAGACTCTCTGGATCAACTTTCTGTCTGCGTTGATATGCTTTCAACTTTCTGGTTGAGACTTACTGAATCAACTTTCTGTTTGCGTTGATATGCATCAACTTTCTGGTTGAAACTCTCTGGTTCAACTTTCTGTCTTAGTTGATTTCCTGTTACATACAATCCAGATACAGGTAATACAGAACATGAATAATCCTAAGTGTGTTTTCGAGAGAACATCATCAAAACTTAAAATAATTTTTGGGGTTCCCAACACTGCGTCTCCTCCTGTTGCTGCTTCGCCCCCTGCTGCTGCAGCTACTGGTTCAGCTACTGATTCTCCCCCTTGTTGTGAAGAGAGGCAGGCTTGGAGGGCAGGAACAAGGGCAGCCAGTGTAAACAGAGCACCAATTAACTGTTGGACAGTCTGTGGTGGCAACTGAATACCGGAGGGACCAGGGACGGGAACATCAGGATTTTGCCAGGGTAGGTCTGCCATCTTGCTCTTGCTGAAGAGGGAGTGATGGATTGTATACACTGGGGCAGGTTCAGCCTTATGACTTCTTGGAATGGATGTGAAGCCTTGGTGCTCCAGTACTCTGCAAATAAGAGAAGGGAATGGGAGAGAACTGATCTGTGGTTTAACGGAGAGAGCGGCGAGCTGATCAAAGATGATCTGACCCATGTTGTGCGGTTTGTTGAGCCCAATGAGATAGAGCAACATCCCATGTTGCTGTGTAACCACAGTAACATTTGATGAAACTATCCAATTGTAGGTAAGAACTCTGTGTAGAACGGAATAAAGATGCGTCAAACAAGAGGACTTCATAGGTTGGATCCACTTTGACCGTTTGCCTTCCGTGATCAGTTTCGCAACATCGTCAAGATCGGGGACAGTGTCGCCCTCAACATTGGGCAGACCAAGAGCAGTGTTGATGGCCTCCGCCGAAAAATTAAATACAGAATTGTAGAGATACACTTTGCCAAACTTTTGAGAAGAACGATTACCAAAAGACCAATGTGTGTTGTAATAGAAATGACGTACAACAGATTTAACTGAAGGAGGAAGTTCAAAAACCATACCCAATAACCCTCTGGTGCGGAAGAAAGAAAGTAGATTGTATTCATCAAAGGTGGTCTCATCAGCAGTGCGCTCACTCACACAAGGAACATTACGAAGTCATTTCCACTTAACCGCCGCCGTTGCATCGTAAAACTGAAGGCTGAGAGCTTGTTCAGCATCAAATGGGAAATCGGGAGCATTAGGGAGCTCCGAAATGTGCACCGCCTGTTTCACTTTCGCGGTGGGATTGGCGGAGGAAGTGGGCTCAACCTTGACATCGGCAGTAGTGAGAAGTCGCAGGCGCTTTGGGCTGAAGAAACTTCATCTTCACTGTCATCTTGAACGATAACAATGGGGACGGGACCCTTTGATTTCTTGGACAGACTATTATGGGTGGATAGTCTGGAGCCCCTCGTAGCGGGCTTGCGAGCAGGGATGGCAGGTGGAGAGGATGACCAGGACGGCAGCTATGGTTGGATGGGTTCTACCAGAGCAACGGTAGGGACTGGTGGTGTAGGAGTTTCAACCACCGGAGGCACACAGTAACAGCCTCGGAAAGAACTGGAGGAGGAGCAGTAATAATTTCTTCTGTCGGGGGTACCACTGGAGTTTGAACAGGCGGCGGTTCCACTAACAAGGGCGGAACATCCACGGAAACGGGTGAAGCTTCATCGGAGACGGGGGAGCTTCGACTGGTGGTGGTGCAGTGGTGGTTTGGAGAGCCTTGAGAAGTGTAGGGTTGGCTGCTAGGAGGGCCTGAAGAAGTGCAGTAACATCGGGGGTCGGTTGAGTAGCCATTTTTGTGTGCAGGAGAGATGTGAGAGAAGACAAATGTGAAAGATTTAGAAACTAAAAGGTTTGAGTGAAGGAAGACGACGGGTGTTTTTGTTGTAAGTATAAGAGGCGACAAAAAGAAACTGAATCAGTTTTGGAGATCGTGCAGATATGGAAGAGAGAGAATAGGGTTTTTAGGGTTTCATGTGAAAGGTGACTGCTGTGGCAGAAAAGATAATGATGAAATGAACAGTCTGGCGACGGTTCAACTAACAAGGTGTTATGCCATTTCACATTCATCCTGACAAACCCTAGAACACGCTACTCAACAATCATAACCCACTACCAAGAGAAATACGGATGTTGAGGAGAACACGCTAGATTATGCGATACAGATAACACAGGTTGCTGACGTTGATGGAAACATTTTAGAGAAATCAGTCCAACTTGCTCTGTTGTGCCAACATCTCAGCAACATCCACCCGGTTGATATAGATAAAATAGGTGTAGAACTACAAGAATCCAAGGGTTAGTGAGCGTAGAGTGCATCGTCGCAGCGAACGCCGTGCCCCTAGCCTTTCACCCTCGAAAGCAGTCGCAGTTGCAATCCTTTGGTAAGGTAAAATCGTCGCAGCGAACGCCGTGCCCCCCGAACTACTTGGATTGTTTACCACACAGTTACATAAAAATATATATAGAAGAATGTCAGGCGTCTGTATACAGAACATGTTGACTACGATGTTATACCAGCAAGTTAGACACACAAGCTACACTCTCTGATATAGATAACAACGATATAGATATGGGTGTAGCACAACACAATTACAAATCAATGATAATAACAAAGACCAAGAGACTTTCGTAAGTAAACGAACCTCTCATGATCCAAAGGTTTTGTGAAAATGTCAGCAACTTGGTTTTCCGTTTTCACATACTCAAGCTTAATCACCTCTTGTTCCACTAGATCTCTAATGAAATGGTGTTTTATGTCAATATGCTTTGTTCTTGAGTGTTGAAAAGGATTTTTGGAAATGTTTATGGCACTCATATTGTCACAGTACACAACCAGGTCATTGTTATCTAGGCCATAGTCACTAAGCATTTGTTTGAGCCACAGTAGTTGTGTGCAACAGCTGCCTGCTGCAACATATTCAGACTCAGCAGTGGATAAGGAAACGCAGTTTTGCTTACGACTATGCCATGACATGATGTTGTTCCCTAGGTAAAAACAACCTCCACTCGTACTCTTTCGATCATCCACATCTCCAGTCCAATCAGAATCACTAAACCCTATCAAGCTCAGATTCATGTTTTTAGAAAAAAAGATTCCTAGATCTAATGTTCCAGCAAAATACCTGATAATTCTTTTAACAACTTTAATATGAGAAACCTTAGGTTTAGCTTGATACCTGGCACAGACACATACACTAAACATCAGATCTGGTCGAGTAGATGTTAGGTATAGCAGACTCCCTATCATTGATCTGTAGAGTGTTGGGTCAACATCCTCTCCAGCATCATCTTTAGTCAGCTTTTCTGTAGATCCCATGGGAGTTTTCATGTGCTTTGTGCCTTCAAGGTTAAACTGCTTTATCATCTCTTTGGTATACTTGCTTTGAGAGATAAAGATGCCATCTTGTCCTTGTTTGACTTGAAGTCCGAGGAAGTAAGTGAGTTCTCCCACCATGCTCATCTCAAATCTTGTAGACATTGCACCTGAAAAATCATTAAGCATGTTACGTGAAGTAGAACCGACAATCATGTCATCAACATAGATTTGAGTAATAAGAATGTGTTGGTCTTCCCTTTTGATAAACAATGTTAGGTCAGCCGCACCTCTCACAAACCCGTATTTGAGAAGGAAGTTTGTGAGATGTTCGTACCAAGCACGTGGTGCTTGTTTGAGACCGTATAGTGCTTTCTTCAATCGAAACACATAGTCAGGCTTGTGAGGGTCCTCAAATCCTTTGGGTTGTTCAACATAGACTTCTTCTTTGAGTTCACCGTTGAGAAATGCTGTCTTCACATCCATCTGGTATAGATTGATGTTAAGATGACATGCAATAGCAAGCAACAACCGAATGGACTCAAGTCTTGCTACTGGGGCAAATGTGTCATCAAAGTCAACCCCTTCGACTTGAATATACCCTTGAGCCACCAATCGTGCTTTGTTTCGCACTATTGTTCCCTTCTCATCTGATTTGTTCTTAAAGATCCACTTTGTGCCAATAACATTTCTGTTGGCTGGTCTGGGAACAAGGTACCAAACATCACTGCGAACAAACTGATTTAGTTCTTCATGCATGGCATTTATCCAGAACTCATCAGTCAATGCTTCCTTGACATTTTTTGGTTCAAACTTGGAGACGAAGCATGTTACCCCAGAAATTGTGGAACACATAGAGTACAAGCAGACCGTGTCTCTATAGTTAATCAGCTGTTTACGTCTGGTCTGAACACCATCCTCAACATTTCCTATAACTTGAGACAATGGATGGTTTTCTCTAACTCTTCTTGGAGGTTCTCTGCGGTGAGTAACCTCTGGAACCTCAATTTGTTCTTCTTCTGATTCCTGTTGTGTAACATTATGTTCCTCATCACTGCTGGATATTGTGTTAGGTGGAATAGTTTGGGCGTTGACAGGAGGTAGAGCAACTCCCCCATGATATACGTCGTCTTCTGCTTCCACCTCCTTGTTCACATCACCTACGTCATCAAAGACAACATTAATAGATTCTTGTATTGTCTTAATGCGAAGGTTAAATACCCTATAGGCTACGCTGTTTGTTGAGTACCCAACAAATACACCTTTGTTGCTCTTATCATCAAACTTTGTTAGATACTCACGATCATTTAAGATAAAACATACACACCCGAAAACACGAAAATGTTTTAGGTTAGGTTTTCTTCCCTTAAGTAGCTCATACGGTGTTTTGAATGAGCCTGGTCGAATGTTGACTTGATTGTTGATGTAACATGCGGTGTTTACTGCCTCAGCCCAAAAACGTTTTGCCATTTGTTTTGAGCATAGCATGACCCTTGCCATCTCAATCAAGATCCTATTCTTGCGTTCGACCACCCCATTCTGCTGTGGAGTTTTTGGTGCTGCAAACTCCTGACACACTCCCTTTTCATTGCAAAAACTTGTAAATTGTGAGTTCTCAAACTCACGGCCATGGTCAGATCTTATACGAGATATTCTAGCATCAAATACATTAGCAACGCGAGCAAACATATTTCTGAACATCTCAAATGTTTCAGATTTGTCTCGTAAAAAATATGTCCATGTGAAACGGGAAAAATCGTCTACCAAAACTAGTACATACCTTTTACCACCAATACTTTCTACTTCCATGGGTCCTACCAGATCCATATGCAGAAGTTCAAAGCATCGGTTCGTGCCAAAGTGTTGCTCATGGTGTTGTAGAGCAGGGTGTGACGCATGCAATTGTTTTCCTCTTTGACAGTCTCCACATACAATTTGGTCAGCCTTCCCAAGATTTGGTAGACCTCGTACTGCATCCATTTTGACTAACCTGCCAAGGTTTCGAAAGTTAGTATGGCTTAATCGTTTGTGCCAGAGTATAACATCATCAACTTGCGCCTTGTTGCATTTTAGGTTATCAGTCATATAACAATTGTCTGACGACCTTTGACCTGTCATGATACACAAGTTTCTATTATTGTATACTTCACATGAATCTTTAGTGAATTTCACAAGCATGTTACCATCACATAATTGACTTATGCTGATTAAGTTTGCCATAAGTCCTTGCACATGATACACATTTGTTAAAGCAGGCAAACCAGGAACATTAAGTGTACCTCTCCCTATGATTTTACCTTTTGAACCTCCACCGAAGGAAACATTTCCTCCGTCATAAGTCTCATAGTTGGAAAGAAATGTTTTGTTACCTGTCATGTGGCGTGAACATCCGCTGTCAAAGTACCAAGAACCTGAAATGTTAGTTTTTAATGCTGTGAACACAACATTACATGTTAGATCAGATTTCTTTACCCATATCATTTTGGGTTGCTGTGGAAGTGCAGAGTATGACTCTTCATCCATTTTCTTTTGATAACAGAAAGGTTTTATGTGGCCTGGTTTGAGACAGTAATGACATATATATTTCCTTCTACGTCTCTTACTCTTTTTCTTACCTTTCTTACCTTTTACTGCTTGACAGGTGTTTTGCTTTGTCTGTGTTGGTGGGTCTGTAAGCACAATATCTGCTTTGGTATTGGATGTTTCTGCTGTCGATGTGGACCCACGACAGAACACAGTTGGTGCAGCATATCCAAGGCCCCTTTTACTTGGGTTTGCGCTGTCCATTATCTCTTGAAGCGAATAAGTTCCAATATTCCACTTGCGAATGGTCAGTTGTGCCTCTTCAAGTTGGGATTTCACTTTGGTGAGCTCTATGTCACGTTGTGTGATCAATACCTCCTATTTTGCTTGGACTTCCTTGAGTCGTGTGATCTCAGCTGTTGAGGTCACCAGATCTCGTGCTTGTTGTTTCCATTTTCCCAACAGCTCATCATACAACCTCTTTAATCCTTGTATTATAGTGAAAGCATTGTCATCACATTCTTCACTATATGTAGGTTCTATGTTATCCCCAACACTTCGTGCATCATCAACAGAGGCATTTAGGCAAAACAAGTTAGAATAGTAGTTAGAATCATACCTGTCTGAGAAAGCTTCAGCATCAGCATGTTGGCCTGATCTTTCCTGAGGTGGTATTGTCACATGTAGTGCTAAGTTCTCATATAATGTTTCATCAACATCTTCAAAGAACTCATGTTGATCATCATTCCACGACACCCAATAGGACTTCCCCCTTTTTCGAAGTGTGTTGGCGCACTGATTTGCAAAGTGCCCAAAACCTCTACATTCATGGCATTGTACACTGTCGAGTTTAGAGAAGCTGAATTTGAACACTTCGTTGTGAGGAGTTTTCCTAATAGGAGGTCTTCTCTGATTGTTATCATTCTTTGGGGGTTGATAGTATTCCAGACGCGGTACATCTCGCTCCTTGGGTCTTTCTTTGTTCTTATCTCGATTGAATCCTCTCACCATTCGATTAAACTTCTTGGTGATCATAGCAACATCGTCTCCTTCATGGATTTCTTCCACTTCTTCGGATTCACTGGACTCCATTATGTCGGTTAACTTACTGCACGAAGGTGACGATATTGTGTCTGCTATGAGGGCCATCATCTTCTTCTTCGTGAATGTCCCTCTTGCCTCTAGATTCATCTCATAGCTCTTGAAAGAGTTCATGAGGTCCGTGAACTCAATTGTATTCACAGCTTGTGATGTTTCAATAGCTGTTACCTTCATATCGAACCTAGGTGGTAAAGTGCGAAGTGCTTTGGAGACAAGAATTTTGTTACTCAACGCATCTCCCAGATCTTGACACTCATTTGAAATGTCAAGAATCTTCTTTGTGTAGCTGGAAATGTCTTCATCTTCCTCCATCTTCAAATTCTCAAATTGAGAGGCGAGAATACGTAGACGTGACTGCTTAATGCTGGTGTCATCTTCACAATGCCTTTGCAAGATATCCCAAACATCCTTAGCATAGGTACAATTCTTGACCAGTTTGAACATGTTAATGTCAACTGCCGAGAGAATTGCATTGAGTGCGCGATCATCGAGCGTAGCAGCCTCAACTTGATCACGTGACCATGAGCTTTGTGGTATTGGGACCACATCACCCTGTGCGTCAGTGGCCTTTGGTGGTGACCACCCATTTTCCACAGAAATCCACGCTCTTCTGTCTAAAGACTTAATGTATGAGCGGGTACGTGTCTTCCAGTACGAGTAATTCGGGCCATCCAAGACCGGAGGCCGAAATACTCCAATGTTGTTTGGATCCATCGATGTGTTAGAGTTGTGATACTGTCAGGACCACACTCAGTGTGTCGAGTGATGGCTCTGATACCACTTGAAAGTGTATCAACCTACTCTAAGTGAATGTTTGCGGAAGCTAAAGTAGAAGACACGAGATAATTTTTGCGTAGGTTATCAATTAATAACCTACACGGAAGCCTTAAGACCAAAAAGAATAATCAAAACAAGTGTTGAGCTATTACAATGATGAACACAACAATAACTACAACACTATCACTAAAATACTAAATGTATGTTCTTACGAGCTAAGAAGCATACAGAATTAAAACTACGAAATTAATCTGCAAATGCGTCTATCTAACGTCTCATCTACTGAAAGAATGATTCTATTATTTATAGATAGACTACATGGGCTTGGATCCATAAGTGTAGCAACTGTTCGGCCCATGTCTCCACAATTCTCGCAGTTCAGTTGTTGGGCTCCGCAAATCTGCCTGGAATTGTGGAACTACTTCAATCTGTTTGTTGACTCTGAGATTTGTGGAACAGAATTCCACTTAGCATGAAACTCTCAACTGCCTAGTATGACTTGGTCTTCCTTCAAGTCTTCGTGCATCGAAGTCATCCTTCCTTCGAGCATCTAAGTCATCCTTCCACGTGGCTGTTGCGTTGGACGCTGAGTCAACACCAGTTGTTATGTTGAGTCAAAAGCCAAGTCAACATTCCTGTGAAGAACACAAAAACAAATATGTTAGGTCAACATTACAGATAACAATAGACTTCAAATACCTAACAAGACATATTGCAACCAGATGGGTATCACTCACCAAACATCTTCAGCAAGAACACCTCAACAGAATGGAGTAGTTCAAAGGCGAAACAGATCGTTAAAAGAAGCAACTCGCACCATGTTTAATGCAACTAGATTAACAATGAAGTTTTGGGAAGAAGCCATCTACACGGCATGTTATACACATAACAGATCAGTGGTAACTCTTAGACATGAGAAAACTCCATACGAGATCTGGAACAACAGAAAGCCCAGGATGTAGTATTTTCATACTTTTGGTTGTATGTGTTACATTCATAACAATGGGAAATCTCAATTGAGAACTTTTGATAGCAAAGGTGACCCTGGGATATTTGTTAGATATTATGATGTTATTAAAGCTTATAGGGTTTACAATAAGAAGATTCATGTTGTGGAACACCTCATATTGTATTTGATGAAACTATTATTGAATATAGAGAAGCAGGTGATGAACAGGTTCACAACCAAATCAATACCAAGAGATCAGATAGAATTCTATTAGAAGACCTCTTGATATGGAATACGACAGAAGGTGGTGAGATTGATGTTCAACCGACTGCTGAGACCAGTTCACAACAAGGGGGAAATGATCACGTTAATATGGATCAAACCAGATCAACTCCACCATATGGTGATGAACCAATGGAAGCAGTTGAAACTGAATCACCTCAAAACCAACCTGAAGAGTCCAAAGATACTAACAACTGGAACACCAATCAAGAGACTAAAGTTGAGGAACCAGAAGAGGAGAACCTTTTCCAAGCATCTTCAATAGCACACCTTGAATTTGAGGAACCAACTAAAGAACCAGAACCTGAGATATCAGAAGAAGAGATGTCCAGTAGAAGGAGATGGATACAAGAACATCATCCTCTAGAACAGATTGTTGGGAACCCGTCAGATCATGTAAAGACCAGAAGAATGCATGGAGAGAGTGCATTACTAAGTTGCTACTTATCTCGTGTTGAACCATCTGATGCTTATGAAGCATTATAAGATGCAGACTGGGTTATTGCCATGCAAGAAGAATTCAACGAGTTCAAAAGAAATCAAGTCTGGTATCTGGTAGATAGACCAAGACACTAGGGAGTGATAGGTGTCAAATGGGTGTTCAAGAACAAACGAGATGAAAATGGTGAGGTTGTCAGAAACAAAGCCAGATTAGTTGCAAAAGGATATAGTCAACAAGAAGGCATTGATTTCGATGAGACATTCGCACCAGTTGCCAGATTGGAAGCAATCAGACTGTTCCTAGCATATGCAGCATACAAGAGATTCAAGGTGTACCAGATGGATGTCAAGAGTGCATTTCTGAATGGTATACTTGAAGAAGAAGTGTATGTAGAGCAACCACCTAGTTTTAAAGAAGGAAATCCAGAACAAAAAGTATACAGATTAGCCAAAGCTGTCTATGGATTAAAACAAGCACCCAGAGTGTGGTACGAAACGCTATCAACATATTTGTTATAATCTTAAAATATTTATGATATGAGATATAAGTTACTAGCAAAACTACATACAACGTCATCGCCATCATCAATCAAGCATATCGTCTGAAGGATGAAGGTATGACCCTTGATGAAATCACCTATGATCAGCTCTAGGAAGCAGTGGAGATGGTTATGGTGATTTCCATGACTTACACCAGGAGAATGTTCCAGAGGTCATTGCTCCAACCAGTCTACAAGCTGGTATTTGAGTTCGTGCAACGCATTTTCCTTACACACAGTGGATCCTACGACCATGTAACTCCAGAGAAGTTCAGGATTCTCGCTGCTGTTGTCCTTAATCTAAAAGTTAACTGGAGCAGAATTCTGTTTGACCTATTGGCAAAGGAGGCCAAGCTCGTGAAATACACCAAAGACACCAGAGGGAATGGTGTCTCTATGGAGGTGAGAAGGCATCTGAGGCATTCTACCAAGATTAGCTGCATGGTGGAAAAGTTCTTCAAGCAGAAGGTGTGGGATGATGCCACGGAGTTCAACACCAGATTTACAATCCCTAAAGACTAGCATCAAATAGATATGTCTTTGGAACTTACACCAACCTTGTTTAACAAGGTTACAAATGAAGTGCATCATGCTGCACTGCTAGAGATGGGTGGTTCAAATCCAATCTGGATACCACCAACCACAGCGATGGAGAAACAGAAAGAGAAGGCACCAAAAAAAAAGTGCAGAAGGAGAAAGCCCCACGTAAACCACCTGTCAAGAGAGCAAGTTCCATCGATACATACACCTCTACAACAACTCACCAGCCAAAGCACAAAAGACGAAGATTGAGGAAAGTACATGATTCTCCACCACCCACCGAAGAAGCACAACATGAAACATACACTCATCAACCAGAACCAGAGATTCCTCAACCAGATTGAGTTAGTCCACAGCAAGCTGAGGAGGCTAAACAACAAGACAGTCCCATTCCTCCACAAACCGAGGAGCCAAAATTTGTTGAACCAGAATCCAGCTTCAATCCCAACCAGGACAGAGACTTCTCACCTGCCAGAACAACAACACCCTCACCAGACAGGATGCAGAGAATTAGTGAGGAAGATGAAGAAGAGGATGAAGAGGTTGATGAAGAGGCGGAGAAAAAGAAGCAGGCAGAAAGTGTTATTCACTTGTTGGAAAGTGAAGCAAATCACTCTGTTATTCAAGATTTTCCCGGCATCCATCTACTTCCAGAGAGTCTTGGAGCCGCCAAAAGAGTCAAATTTTACTTACTGGTCAAGGACAGCGAGTATTACATTTTTGATGCTCTGCTCCAGACCAAATCAATGGAAGAGCTAAAGAAAGAGGAAGCCACGTTGCTGAAATTGCTACAAGCAAATTCTGTTAGTGAGGTTCACACAAAATATCATCAACTCATAATGGCTATGATGAAACATGAAGCCAAGCTGCTGCAGATTGACCTCGAGCCATTCTATGCTGACAGAATACCCTTTTACACAAGTGTTTGACGTATCGACGAGGAGGTTGATCTAGATGTGGAGATGGGTGGTCCAGGAGGAGACCAGACTGAGAAAATACCACCAGACCAACAAACCACAAAGGCTGTTGGTCCCGAAAGAGCAAGGTTTGGTGTATGGGGGGGGGGGAATACACCAAATACTAACTTTTCAGTTTACTTGGTTGATTATCAGAAAGTTCAAGTTATTCTTAAAGAAGAAATTGCTCGACAGATGACTGACCAGATCGATCGACAGATGGATAGCAGATCATTCCAAACAGGTTGCTCTCTAGTGTAAATATTTAGACAATAATAAGAGTGATCTTATTACTTTCAAAGTATTGTGTGTGCGGAAATATGGTGGACTTAGTTGGTGCTCTTATTTGAAAACCTTAAGTATAATCCAGATCGTTAAGGCAGGTTGATTGAGATGCAGATTAAATGATAGTGTAAGGGGTTAGAATAAATGAACAACTGGATATATATGCAGAAAGATAAATGGCACAGTTGTTTAACGTGGTTCGGGAAATCCCTACGTCCACGATCTGATCAAAACTAGATCAGATTATCCACTACTAGGATACTGTCCTTCTTTATACTTGATGTTGGGAACCCTAATGTATTTTTGGTTTTGATGATGATCCTTCGAAACACACTTAGCTCTTTTTAGTATTAACTGTTCTACGTGTAAAGCAGATCACTACTTTTAAAGTGAATTCTGTTAGAGAACAGATTAGGAGATGACTTGACATGTAAATGAATTATTCCTATAGAAGTCATTTCTATAAATAGCATAGGATGAAGGCCAAGATTTTATACCTTTGACTAAGTAATCTTTTAATGGAAAATTATTTTCCACGTGGCATATCTTAGATTCTTCAAATTCTGACAAGTGTAGAATGTATGTGATCTGGTCTTGCTCGTGATCTTGTCTGCTGGTTCCCACTTCAATCTGGTATTAACTTCATTCATCTGGTATGTGAAGTTATGATCTGATACTAGTTATTTCCTCATTCTGGTGAATGTCCATCTGGTTGACAGTCTATCTTCCATTATCTTATGAACTATCATAACTAGTGATTTGAGATGCATCAATCTGCTATATGGTCTGGTATTTATCAATCTGGTGTCGATCTTGTTGGGAACCCTTAAGTATTTTTAGTTTTGATGATGATCTCTCGAAACACACTTAGTATTTCTCTGAATTTAACTGTTCTACGTGTTAACATATCACTACATGTAAAGTGAATTCTGATAGAGAACAGATTAGGAGATGACTTAACATGTAAAGAAATTATTCCTATAGAAGTCATTTCTATAAATAGTATAGGATGAAGGCCAAGATTTCACGCCAAGAAGAAATCGATCTGCTGTAACAGACAGCGACCAGATCACTGACCAGATCGATGATCACAGCGAAGCACCAGATCGATAGAGTCATCAAACCACCAGATGACATCATCCTACACATCATACCATCTTGCCACGTCAAAACTGAAGTTCATCCAACAGGGATTGGAAGAGAATCTTCGTTTGACACAAAGAAGGGAAGAAGCTGTTGGCAATCTGCCTTCCATAACTTGAAGATTAAGTCAACGTTCTCTACATGGCAAGAACATATATGATGGATATCATTGATAGACAATATACCATCAATCTCACGCCAATCAACAACGGCTAGAATTTCAAAATTCAAAGCCTATATATATTTGGAGCCATGGTCTGGAAAGACACACGCACGCGAGCCATATTGTCAACATACTCTCAAGCAACCTATGAACCAGACCAAGAGCTTCAAACTATGATACTACATCACACCAACCCAACCTTGATTCAAGTCTGTCTTATCGAGAGAAAGGAGATCACCCTGCTAGCTAGTAGTTTTCTAGTGGTAACGTAGAGGTAATCTGTTGTAAAGGGACACGACCCTTATTTCGTGCATAAGTATCTCTCTAGCATTGATTGATAATTGTGACTCGTTCTCCACGAGTATAAACAAGCAGAGTATCCTAGTAGTGGATAATCTGGTCTAGATTTGACCAGATCGTGGACGTAGGGATTTCCCGAACTATGTTAAACAACTGTGTTCCTTATATTTCTGCATATTAACTTTCAGTTGTTTATTATTCTAACCATCTGCACCATCATATAATCTGCATCTCAATCAATCTGCTTAACAACCCGATTAATCCTTAAGGTTTTCTAAACAAGAGCACTCATTAAATCCACCATATTTCCGCACACACAATACTTTGAAAATAATAAGATCACTCTTATTATTGTCTAAGTGTTTTCACTAGAGAGCAATTTATTTGGACTAATCTGGTATTGATCTGAGTATCAATCTGGTTAGTTATCTACCGAGCAATTTCTTGCACTCTCTAATATTTTGAACAAGTAAACTGAAAAGTTTGTATTTGGTGTATTCCCCCTTCCCATACACCAAACCTTGCTCTTTCGGAACCAACACTTGTAGAGAACGAGCCACAAGTTTCAAACACAATCTGGTTTGAAACTTATGCACGAATAAGGGTCGTGTCCCTTTACAACAGATTACCTCTACGTTACCACTAGAAAACTACTAGCTAGCAGGGTGATCTCCTTTCTCTCGATAAGACAGACTTGAACCGAGGTTGGGTTGGTGTGATTAAGAATCACAAGCTGTTTGAAGTTTTAGTCTGACGTAGAGATTGATTGCTTGAAAGTGTTTTTGTCGATGTAGTACACGTATCTCGCATTTTCAGACTTTTGAACTCCAAATATATATAGGCTTTGAATTTGAAATTCTAGCCATTTGTTGATTGGCATGAGATTGGTTGTAGATTGCCAATCAATGATGTCCATCATATATGCTCTTGCCTTGTAGAAGCGTTGACTGAATCCTCTAAGAATGGAAAGCAGATCGATAGTGATTACTTTCCTTCTTCGTGTCAATCTAGGATTCTTTTTCCAAACCTATGTAGATGGATTTCAATATTTACGTGGCAAGTGGATATGATGTGTAGAGTGAAGTCATCTGGTAGTTTGATGACTCTATCGATTTGGTGCTTCGCTGTGATCATCGATCTGGTCGGTGATCTGGTCGATGACTGTCATTGCAGATTTATTTCTTCTCTTTGATGAATGACTTGGTCTTCAACTTATACTATTATTGAAATGACTTCTATAGAAATAATTCTTTTATATGCTAAGTCATCTCATAATCTGTTCTCTATCAGAATTCACTTTATGCATAGTGATCTGTTAACATGTAGAACACTTTAACACTAATTAAAGCTGAAAAGACTAAGTGTGTTTCAAGAGATCATCATCAAAACCAAAATACTTTAGGGTTCCCTATAATTTCCCCCTTTTTGATGATGTCGAAACCACACTTTACAATATCATCCTAATTTAAGTATTCAGAGTGATCTGGTTTAAAAGGCCAGATTGTTAATGTTTTCGTTATTAGGTTATAACGATTGATAGCAGTTATATATGTTCTGGACAATAAGATTTTGTCATCAGAAACCCAAAGAATTTTCATAGATATAGAGCAAATGGGTTACAGATTCCAAAACAAAATGAAAGAATTACAGATAGTGAAAGATGTGAAAAGAGATATCTATCTGCTCTTCTTCTTTTCCTCTTGTAGTTTCTTCATCTTAGCTCTTGTTTCATCAAAAATCATCTGGACACTTTCGTACACTCCCTCTCTGACCCTAATGTAATCTGGGTCTTCAGCATCGATCTTGTACCCCCTATTTTCTGTAAGTTGATTTATGAAGTTCAGCAGGTAGGTCTTGTCAGGGAGTTTAGTGCCAGGGATGTCTGGGCATTCTCTGTATTCTCGATCTGGTGCAGTTATAGTGATCTGGGCCTCTGCAGCTGCTGCTCTTATGGCCTGGACCAGATCCTTAGCGTCGTTCATGTCCAGATAGAGGTTGAAAGCTTCATTAGCTGTGCCATCGCAGTATGTAGGTTCTTTGATAAAGTAGCGGCACATGATAAATCTGTACTTCAACCCCTCCCAACCTTCCTTCAAATTGTGTGGCACCCATTTGGTTTCTCCTTCTTTTGACTTTTTGGTCTTGATGGGTGCAGAGGAGAACCAACCAGATCCAGACTTCTTCTTCTTCTTCAGTGGTTGAGAGTGACTTGATCTGCTTGATTCAAACTTGGATGGCCTCTTGGGTTGAGCAGATGGTTGACTTGGTCGATCTGGTTGTGCTGGCTGCTCAGGTTGAGCCTCTCTCCTTTCTTCTGTAGCACCAGATTGACCTTTACCTTTTCCTCCAGCTCCTCTCTCTTTCCTCATGCTAGATCCTTCCCCCTTTTCGACATCATCAATATAGATTTTGATGAGTGCCTTAAGAGAGGTGATCTCCTCCTTCATCTCACTTATCTCCTTTTCTGAATCCATTTTGTAGTTGAGCAAAGATGTGATATTGGCGTTGGATTCGTCAATCTTTTGCTCCATGGAGGATTTTGCACTGGTGAGATCAGCAGTGTAATTCTCTTGTTCTTATTTGATTGCCCCAATCTCGTCTATGTATGAATCAATCATTGTCTTCATGGGGTATCTCAGATCTCTCAGCTTCCTCTCGACAAAGTTCACCCCGCCATCTTCGAATTTTCTGAGTTGTGATCTGATTTCTATCTTGGCTGCTTTGATCACTTCCTCAGAAATTCCATCAGTCTGGTCCTTAACAATGGCATGAACCATGTCTTTCTCTTTCTTGGCAAACTCTGCAACGATATTGTACATCTCTTGGATTTTAAGCTCCATTATTGATAGAGTTTGATCAATCTTTTCTTTCCTCTCCTCAGCAGCTGACCTATCATCATCCATTTTCTTGCTTAGCTCTTCCAGCTTCATTCTGCATACTCTCCTCAAGTCTGAGTCCACCTGGTCTACATGGGACTTCAGACTGTTGTTAAATTCTGTAAGAATTCTGGTGGCCTGGTCTTGGACAGTTGAGAGAGTCCCATACATGAATTTGTCCACTTTAACGGAGATTAAATCATTGACTTGTGCATTGGATAGAGATTGATTCTGAGTCATCAATATCTCTTCCAGATCTGTTGTCTCCACGAATTCTTCCATGGTGGCTGCGACAGAGGGGGTGTAAATATCATCAGTTAGTTTTCCTCCCACCCTCTGTCCAGCAGGTTGATCGTCCTCCCGTATATAATCAACCACCTCGATCTGGATTTTGCTTTTCTGGTCTGGTTCCCCCTCAGCTAGTGCAGTTGTCTTAGCTGTTTCTCCAGCTGGTATGGTCTGTTCAGCAACATCAGCCTGTTGCTGAGCTGGTTCTGTGTCTGGTACTACTGCACCCTGTTGGTGAGCTTCAGCTATCTCTTCCTCTTCATCCACTACACTGTCAAAGAATTGTAACATTCCTTCTTTCTCATACACTGATCTCAGATCGATCTGTAGCTTTTTGGCCTCATGCTGTGCTATGGCCAGGATGCTCTGGAGATAGGTGTCTCTCAACTCAGCAATGGAGGAGACTTCGAATATGTTGAGAAGTATAACTTCTTCTGCCTTGAGTGCAGAGATTGATCTGGTCTTGAGCAGTGCATCAAGGACATAGAATTCCTTGTCCTTGATAAGAAGGAGTTGTTTCAATCTCTTAGCAGCATCATAACTCTCTGGAGGTAGCTGTATGCCAGGAAAGGATTTAATGACTGAGTGATCTGCTTCTGCTTCTAGCAGCTTCACTACAGTTTCAGCCTGTTTCTTCTCCACATCCTCATCTGAGGATTCATCTTCTTCTTCCTCCTCATCAATCTGCTCTAATTGTTCAGCAGATGGAGGACTAGCAGTGTGAGCAGGGGAAAAATCCTTTTCTTGATTTGGATCAAAGGAGGAGATGGGGGCAGCTTCTTCTGGTGGTCCTCCAACCAGAATTTCATCCTCATCCTCAACCTCCTGTTGAGGGATAGGTATATCTGTAATGGCAGGTTCCTGAACCTGGACCTCTTCCACTGGTTCAGAGAGTTTCTGTAGTCTTCTCCTCTTGGGCTTTGGCTATTGAACAGCCGTCGAAGCATCAGTATCCACTGAGCTTGCTCTTCTAGTGACTCTTTTCGAAGGAGTTCTTTCCACTGGCTTATCCTTGGTGGCTCGTGATTTTATTGATCTTTCTGTGGGGGAAGATGGGGGAATCCAGATTGGATTTGAGCTCCCCATCTCCATCAAGGTGTTAGCATGTACTGGATTTGTCACCTTGGCTATCAGATTGGATGTGATTCCCATGGACATCTCAATCTGATGTTGGTCCTTGGGAAATCGCAATCTATCGTTGAACTCAATCACTTCATCCCAATTGTGTTGTTTAAAGAATGTTTCCAGCATGAAACTAATCTTTGTGGAGTGCCTCAGGCTGCTTCTCCTCACTTCAATGCTTGGACTCGCTCCTTTGATAAAAGTGATCATTTTAGCCTCCTTGGTCAACAGATCGAACAGAACTCTGCTCCAATTAACAGGAAGATTGCGCACCACGGCCGTGAGTATCTTGAACTTCTCCGGTGTCACTTGGTCGTATGAACCGTTGTGGTTCATGAATATGCGTTGTACAAACTCGAATATAATCTTGTACTCCAGAGCAAGCAGTCCCCTGTTGAACATTCTGTTGGTGTAGGTTATTAGTACAACCATCACCATCTCGATAGCTTCCTGCAGCTGATCCTCTGTGATATCTGCCAGGCTGATACCTTCATCCTTCAGCTTATAGACCTCGTCTATAATGTTCAACACGTTGTAGGTTGTGTTGCTTGTTGTATTGCCTTTGCTTACACGTATGGTGGCCTCGTTCCCACCTTTCTCTCCTTGCCATGTGAGGTAGAAGGTTGCCACTTCCTTCGGCAAGAATTGGAGAGGATGTGTGGTGATAATGTTGTGAAATCCTATAACAAGGTTAAAGCAATATAGGTGAACACCATTCTTCCATCAATGAAGTATGAGTGCTCAATAGCAGTTTAAGCAATACAGAATATCAAGTTCCATGGTTCAGTGTTTGTTCACAGATGCATGTTTATGGATAAACTTGTTTTTCAAAACAGGGCAGTTCACATAAGACAGTTAAAAAGCGATATAGAATATTTAAATATGAATAACAAAAAGAAACATTTGCATCGCTTAACAAGGGCGAAAGCCTTGTCTAGTTTATGGAAGCCATAGTTGTCAAGAACGGCATATTGATCTTGAGTAATATATTGGTTCAAAAATTTCACTTGCTCGAGAAACAGAGTTGATTTGGGAGCCATTTTTAAAGGATAGAATTTCGAAAGGTTTGAGGGAGTTGAGAATGGCGGAGAATTTTGCTAAATGTTTGTCGAAGAAGAAGAGTGTAGGTGGTAATCAAACAGTCTAACACATATATATATATATAGGAAAATGATCAACGGTGTAGATTAAAAGAAATAAAATTAAGGGCTTAGATTTATTCTTCCCTTTTTGCTTTCCCGCTTTTCTGAGTTATAGACTTGTGGTCTATTACCGCCTCTACTTTGCGTCTGATAGAAGCGCTTTTGATCCTAGGGTTGCGGAGTAGCGCGTGCCAGTTTTAGCTGTCGATTTGCTTCCTTTTTCTTACAGATCGACAGTGATTACTTTCCTCTAAGAAAGATTATGTCAATGACATGGATCTGGATTTGCGTCACAAACTGAGACATCAGAACAAATAATTAAACAAGAAGATGGACGATGATAGAGAGGCTGCAGAAACAGCTAGAGAAAAGTTTGACCTGCGACTAGAGGCAGTGGAAAAGAAGACACAGACAGTCCAGACTCTAGTCATTGACATCCTAGCGAAGCAGAACGAGAGCATTGACACTGCTGTGAAAAGCCAAGCTGCTACAATTACTGTTGAGGTAAAGGAGGCCACTGCCCTTGATGTTCGTGCCAAACTTGTTGCCTTTGAGAAGGAGATGTTTGTGGAACTCATGACGGCCAATCAAGTCAGTATCCTGGATGCCTTACACTACCCCAACCCTACAGAGTATGAGAACCAGAACAATAGACTGAGTAAGGTGGAAGACCTCCAGCAACCCTACGATGCTACTGTCTCTTCAATGAACAGCCAACTCGAGAGGAAGCTCGATGCCACAGATCAGACAGTTAACATGTTGTTAGGTTTCAAGATGGATGCAGAGGAGAAGATGGAGGCCATGAAGGCAGAACTAGACTCCCTTCGTACACTCATTAAGACAGTCTTTAATGATGTCCAAAAGGGGGAAAAGTCTAAGTCTGGCAAGGGAGATGGCCAGAGGAAAGGAAAGGATACAGCAGAACAGCAACCAGAACAAGAAGAAGCAACTGTCCAACAAACCAAGGAGAAGCCCACAACACCCCAAAGGGCTGATCACACCATCGAATCAGACCAACAAAAACAACAGCAACAACAAGAACAAACTGCTCGTGACAAAAGCAAGAAGCCTATCGATGAAGGAGACCAGATAGCTGAGCTGCTGCTATTTGGTGTCAACCAAGAACAAGCTTGTGACCTAGTGTTTTGGGCACAATTTTACAAAGATCAAGCAGAACGTGAGAGGCAACTGGCAGCATAGGAAGCCAGATAAAAGTCCTACCAGACACCTCTCTTACCTCCTTCATCAGAACGCTCACAAAAACAATCTTCTCAATCAACCACTCAATCCAGAAAGAAGAAAAGGAAGCCATTTACTTCCTGGAACCTTACTCCACAAAATAAAACACCCAAAGATGTGTGGGTTCCAGAGGGAGATCAGAAGGACTGGGAGTTAGTAAAACAAGGCTTCATTATGAATAGATATTTTCTAAAATAGCCTACCTACTCAGAGTTCACACCAGATGATGACTTCAACAGATACTTGGACAACTTTGGAGATAAAGAACAGATAGAAAAGATCAGATTGGCTGCCCAGAACGCTAAAATCCAAATGAAGGCACCTGCAAAGGAGTATATGGCATGTCTAATGATCCTGGGAGCAACATACCATACAAGACGTATATCCTAAATTACATCAACCAGTTGGCTAAGATCAAGGGATACAAAATGGACAACCATGATCCTAACTACGCCAGAGTCAGAGATGGAATTTATGAAAGTATTCAGCTAGTCTCTGATGCAGAGCATGAGAAAATGAAGAAAAGAGGAGCTGCCAGATGGTTCTCATAGATCTTCTTATCTTTTATTCCATCTGTTGTCTTACTGATTGCTGTCTGTTTTTGTTTTTGGCATCTCCATGTAATCCACACACTCTCAATCATATATATATATATATACATGTGGATTTTCTGAAGACAAAGTCTCATTGTCCAGAATCTTTTAATGCGTTTGATTGTTATGATTAAATAACAATCTGTTAACCTTTCTAGTTATTTAAAACCAGATCATCCTTAAAACTTTACTTAAGGTTAATTTGTAAACTATAGTTTCGACATCATCAAAAATGGGGAATGTTGGGAACCCCACAATATTTGGTTTTGATGATGTTCTTTCGAAAACACACTTATATTTTATTCTGTCTTGTTAGATTTCAATATGTTCTACATGTACCAGATCACTAAAATATAAAGTGTATCTGATAAAGAACATGATCTTAGTCCAGATTAGAAAAATGACTTGGTATGTAAAGGATCTCATCCTATAGAAGTCATTCTGTTTTTCTACTCTTCGAAGACCAGATCACCAGCAGATTGAAGCAAGCAGATGATGAACCAGATGGTCACTCGAACTCTATCACCAGGACATTCAGAAGAGTCTACCTTGCGTTGGAGCATACCTTCTGAAGGATCAGATCGACCACTGACCAGATTGATATCAATCTGGTGTGACCAGAGCAATGTTCAGATTGAACCAGATGATATCAGATCAACTATCAGTCAATTGGGAATCATATGCTTTGACCAGATTAACTGATGAAGAGTCCCAAACTCATTGCCACATCATTCGTGCTGTCAAAGATGGAAGGAGAATCAATCAATATGCGAAAAAGGAAAATAGTACCTACTAAAGATCTGCTTTCCATATTTACGAAAGATTCAGTCAAACTTTCCAAAGGAAAGAGGAGACAATTTAGGGATTGAATATCATTGATTAGCAAATCACATTTACTCCAAACCAATCAAGTCCAACGGTTAGAATTTCAAATTCTACACTTATAAAAGCTTGGAACAAAGACTGGAAGAGTACACAAGACTATTATCTACGATCAACAAGCTATTACTCTGCCCAGAAGTCATCTCATCCATCGAAGCATTCATTCGAGAAGATTTCTACTCACCAGATCGTGTTCTGAGCCATTCGTGATCGAAATCATACCTCGATTCAACTCTGTCTTATCGAGAAGAAGGAAGGAGATCTTCGCTAGCTAGTAGTTTTCTAGTGGATTAACATGAAGAGATCCAGTTACAGTAGTTTTCTGTAAGTTGTAAAGGGACACGACCCTTATTCGTGCATTAGTTTCAAAACAGATTGTGTTTGAAACTCGTGGCTCGTTCTCAGCGAGTATAAATAAGAAGAGTAGCCTGGACAGAACGAGATCGATCTGGTTATAGACTTGGTCTGTCACAACTAGCGATCTGATTTCAGAAAGCTTAAATCTCTCTAAGTAATTAGTCAAGTAAACTGAAAAATTTGAATTTGGTGTATTCCCCCCTCCCCCATACACCAAACCTTGCTCTTTCAGGACCAACAGGGAAATTGTTGGGAACCCCACAATATTTTAGTTTTGATGATGTTCTCTCGAAACACACTTAGAGTTCATTCTATCTTGCTAGGTCTTAATCTGTTCTACATGTACAAGATCACTATAGTATAAAGTGAATCTGATAGAGAAGACGATCTTAGTCCAGTTTAGAAACTGACTAGGCATGTAAAGGATCTCATCCTATAGAAGTCATTCTGTTTTCCTTTTGTTCGAGGACCAAATCAACAGCAAAACTCCAGCAAACAGATGATCTATCTCATGGTCACTCGATCTATTTATATCAAATCATTCACAAAGGATTCTACCATGCTTTGGAGCATATTCCTTGAAGACCAGATCGACAGCTTGACCAGATCGACAGCTTGACCAGATCGATATCAATCTAGTTTTGACCAGATACTTGTTTTAAACCAGATGATACCAGATCAGATCCAGTTAACTTGTACTCATTTGTTTGACCAGATTAACTGATGAGAGTCCCAAAACTACTTGCCAAATCACCAGATCTTATGGAGAAAGAAAGATTATCTATTGGAGATCAAATTTGGAAGGAGAACCAATCAACGCGCGAAGAAGGAAAGAAGCATCTATCAACGATCTGCTTTCCGTACTTATTGAAGATTTGGTCAAAACTTTCCAAAGGCAAGAAGAGATAAATTTGGGATTCATATCTCTTGATTGGTAACTACATTTATTTCAAAGCCAATCAAGCCTAACGGTTAGAATTTCCAATTCTACACCTATAAAAGCTTGGAACCAAGACTGGAAGAGTACAAGACTATTATCAACGATCAATAAGCTCTTACTCTGCTCAGAAATCAACCCACTCATCAAAGCATTTACTTGAGAAAATTTCTACTCACCAGATCGTGTTCTAAGCGGTTCGTGATCGAAATCACACCAACTCGATTCAAGTCTGTCTTATCAAGAAGAAGGAGGAGATCTTCGCTAGCTAGTAGTTTTCTAGTGGATTGACGTGAAGAGATCCAGTTACAGTAGTTTTCTGTAAGTTGTAAAGGGACACGACCCTTATTCGTGCATAAGTTTCAAATAGATTGTACTTGAAACTTGTGGTTCGTTCTCAGGGAGTATAAATAAAAAGAGTATCCTAGTAGTGGATATCTAATCTAGTTTGGATTGGACCTTGGACGTAGGGGGTTTCTCAAACCACGTAAAAACAACTGTGTTATTTACTTTCTGTATTTTAAATTTTAGTTGTTTTTTTCACTAACCAGCACATCCATTCAATCTGCATTCTTAATCAATCTGCTAAATATTCGGTTAAGTTTTGCAAAGGTTTTATAAACAAGAGCACCGACTAAGTCCACCATATTCCGCACACAACGCTCTGTTAGGGAACAAGATTACTCTTGATCTATGTCTAGTGTTATTCACCAGAGAGTTTCTGTCTAGACAGAACAAGATCGATCTGGTCATCGATCTGGTGTGTCACAACTAAGCAATCTGCCAACAGAAAGTTTAAACTCTCTAAGAAATTAGTCGAGTAAACTGAAAACTTTGCATTTGGTGTATTCCCCCCCCCCCCCATACACCAAACCTTCCTCTTTCGGGACCAACAATATCTTGTAGATAGACCAAGACACCATGGAGTTATAGGCGTTAAATGGGTATTCAAGAACAAACGAGATGAGAACGGTGAAATTGTCAGTAAGAAAGCGAGATTAGTTGCAAAAGGTTACAACCAACAAGAAGGCATTGATTTTGATGAGATGTTTGCACCAGTTGCCAGATTTGAAGCAATCAAATTATTTCTGGCATATGCAGCATATAAGAAATTCAAAGTGTACTAGATGGATGTCAAGAGTGCATTCTTAAATGGTATTCTTGAAGAAGAAGTGTATGTGGAACAACCACCTGGTTTTGAAGAAGGCAATCCAGACCAGAAGGTTTACAGATAAGCAAAAGCAGTTTATGGGTTAAAACAAGCACCCAGAGCGTGGTATGAGACATTATTAACATTTCTGCTAGAATCAGGATTCAGAAGAGGATCTGTTGACAAGACATTGTTAATAATCAAAGTCAAAGAAAATATCCTTTTAGTGCAGATATACGTTGATGATATCATTTTTGGATCACAATCTGGTTATTTATGTGCTAAATTTGTTGAGCTTATGAAAAATAAGTATCGAATGTCCATGATGGGCGAGATGAATTTCTTTCTAGGTTTGTAGGTGAAGCAGCTATCAGATGGAATATTCGTTAATCAAGCGAATTAATGATCTGATCATCAAATTTTGAGTCAAAGATAGTAAACCCGTTAAGATTCCAATGCAGACCAATGGGAAGATAGATCCAGACCCAGAAAGAAAACCGGCGAACATAACTCAATATAGGGGTATCATTGGTTCATTACTATACTTAACTGCTTATCGACCTGACATTACTTTTGCAGTAGGAGTATGTGCTAGATACTAGGCCAAGCCCAAAGAGTCTCAAATGGAAGCAGCCAAGAAGATACTAAGATATCTCAAAGGAACAATACACATTGGACTGTGGTATCCATGTGAGGACAACCTTGAGCTAACTGGTTATTCAGATTCAGATTATGCTGGATGCAAGCTGGATAGAAAGTCAACAACTGGAACGTGTCAGTTTCTTGGAAACAAGTTGATTTTGTGGTTTTCAAAGAAACAAATATTTGTTGCTACATCAATAACAGAAGCAGAATATTTGGCCTCTGAAAGCTGCTGTGCACATATACTTTGGTTAAAGCAGCAGCTGAAGGACTACGAGATCGATGTAAAGGAGATATGTATATTCTGTGATAGCTCTAGTGCTATTGCTATAATGCAAAATCTAGTTCTACACACGAGATGCAAACATGTTGATGTGAGACATCATTTTATAAGAGATCATGTAGAATGGAAGCATGTACAGATCAAAAAGATACACACAGATGTTCATCGAGCTGATATATTGACAAAAGCACTACGAGAAAAAAGATTCAAGATGCTATGTGGAAAGTTAGGATTGCTAAACCTAGATGAAAGAATCAGATCGACACCATATTGTTAAAACAGTTCATATAGCAGATTGAAGAAGTGCAAATCACGGACTATGGAAAGTCGTGAAGAATAGAATGTGCATCATAGAGTTCGTGAGAATCAGATTGCTAACCAGATTGACAATCAAACAGATTGTGATGATTATGAGAAACAAATCATTCTTCAAAAGGAAGTAAAGACCAGATGGTATTAGAAGTGAAGACCATATGTGGTTAACACGTGTCAGAATTTGGAAAAGACTAAACTATGCCACGTGGAAATTAATTTTCCAATATTAATTACTTAGTCAAGGGGAACGCATAAATTAGAATCATTTTCTGACCTAATTACTACCCTAACTATAGTCTATAAAGTTATTTTCTGACATGGATTTGCTAAATCTTCCATAATTGTGATGATTAGTACAGGCTTTGGTAACTGTGATCGAGGTATATCAGTACCAAAATAAGAAAAAGAAAGTTGCAGTGGTTAGAAGGATTCACACGTTCCATCTTGTAACCCTAGGATCTAGCGCGTGTATCAAACGTAAGGAGAGGCGGCAAAAGAAAAAGTTGAAGCGGGAAAATCTAAAAAGGGAGACTTTCATCCTAACCTTAAATTCTTATCGCTTTCATCTCAGCCGTTCATTTATTGCTTATATATATATGTCGTATGTGCTCTTTCAAAAAAAAATTCAAACTCTTTCATCTTTCGAAAATGGCACCACAATCATCTTTTTTTGTCCAACATGTTGCTGAGGTTCAAAAATACCTTTCACCAAAACCGTTTGCTGTCTATGAAACCCACGGCTTCCAAAAGTTGGAAGAGATTTTCGCAGTTGTCAAACGCTGCAAAGGTTTATCATTGTTTTCATTCTATAACCTTCTAAGCATGTTTAAGTTAGTGGTTTCTGATTTATTGTGGTGAGATTATAGTTTCTAAAAACATGTTGGATTATGCTTTAATGTTTTTCTGCGTTTATGCCTTTTTGGATATATGTATATAATCTAAGTGTTCTTTATGTTCTTATTTCAAAACTGAGATATGGGATATGTTTTGCTATTATGTCTTTTGATTATATGTTATTCACTGTTGGGTTATTGTTTGTAGGATTCCATACCATTGTCACTGCCCACCCACACATGTACTTGGCAAAGCAAGCTGCCACATTCTATCGAACATGGCACGATGAGAAGGATGGCCATGAAGCGAATGTGTTGATGCCTATAGGGACAGAACAAGCAAGAAAACATATGACGTAATGTCCATGATCAACCAGGCATATAGGTTGATGGATGAAGGCATAGACTTGTCTGACATAACTGCAGAACAACTTCAAAAGGTTGTAGAGCAAGTGATGGTTATACCAATTTCATACACTGGAAGGATGTTCCAGAGGGCGTTGCTTCAACCAGGCTACAAGCTTGTTTTTGAGTTTGTTCAACGTGTCTTTATGACGCATTATGACCAGGTTACACCAGAGAAATTTAGGATAATGATTGCGGTGGTCCTAAATCTGTAGGTCAACTGGAGTAGGATCCTATTTGACTTGCTGGTGAAGGAAGCAAGATTGGTGAAGTGGACCAGGGATGCCAAGGGCAATGCTGTGTCCGTTGAAGTTAGAAGGAATCTCCGCCACTCTACCAAGCTTAGCTTCATGGTGGAGAAGTTTTTCAAGCAACAGGTCTGGGAGAACGTAGTGGAGTTCAATCCCAGATTGACTATCCCTAAGGAACAACATCAAATTGAGATGTCAGTAGGAATAACCCCTGTTCTCTTCAACAAAGTATTTGATGATGTACACTTGCAAGCACTGATGGAGATGGGAAGCTCAAATCCCTCCTAGATGCCACCTTCCAAGGGTGATGAAAAGAAGAAGGAGAAAGCACAAAAAGAAAAGGTGCAGAAGGAGAAGACACAACGTAAACCACCTACCAAGAGGGAAAATTCTATTGACACTGACACCTCAACAACCACTCATCAGGCCAAGTCTAAGAGAAGGCGCTTGAGGAAAGTTCAAGACTCTCCACCACCCGCTGAACTAGAAACTGCAACCCATCAACCAGAAGAAGCTCATCAACCAGAAAGCACCATTCCACAAGCAGAGGAAGCTTAGCTGGCCACAGAAGCCCCAAAATTTGTGGAACCATAATCCAGAATGAACCTAACCAAGGGAAAGATTTCTCCCCTGTGAGAACAGCTACTCCCTCGCCAGATCGTATGCAACGGATAAGTGAGGAGGAGGAAGAAGAAGAAGAAGTTGAAGAAGAGGTAGTCAAGAGGAAGCAGGCAGATGAAGTGATTCACCTACTGGAAAATGAGGCAGATCATTCTGTGCTCCAAGATTTTCCAGGAATCAACTTGCTGCCTGAGAGCTATGGAGCAACACGCAGAGTGAAGTTGTACTTGCTAATCAAAGACAACGAGTATTATATTTTTGACGCTCTACTATAGACCAGATCGATAGAGGAGCTCAAGAAGGAAGAGGCTACTCTCCTAAGTCTACTCCAAGCTAACACAGTTGGAGAAGTTCGAGCAGAGTATCATCAAATGATATTGGATATAATGAAGCATGAAGCAAGATTACTACAAATCGATCTGAAATCCTTCTACACTGACAAGATGTTTTTTTTCACCAGCATGACTGGATCAGATGATGAGGCTGATCAAGATGTGGACATCAGTGAACAGCAACAGCCACAGAGCAGCAAGCACAAGAGGCACAAATTGAGAAGCCAAAGAAGCAAAAGAATAAAACTCTAAGTCATCAATCTGGATCTGGTATATGAAGAGCCCATGGGGCAGGTCGTCAGAGGAGAACCCACCGATGAAATCTATACACCAGGAGCAGCTACCAAATTGAAGAAGCACGTTGCATTCTATGGTCTAGAGGACATTCTGGAAAGAGAGCACAAGTCATTCAACAATCTGCAGGTTGATGACTTGATCATGCTCAGAGTGCAAGACCAGATGACTACCACATGCAATGCAGTACAGGAGAAGGCCACACAAGTCCTTGCTGACTTTAACCAGCATGAGATCGACTATGTGAATGACATGGACAAAGACTTGCGCAGAAAGTTGAGAAGCGAATTCAAAGAAATGAACAAAAAGTTGGATAACGACAGGGAAGCAGCTGATGCAGCCAGGGAGAAAATAGATCAATGGCTAGAGACAGTTGAGACAAAGGTGCAGAATGTTCATGCAACGGTCACTGATCTTGCAGCTAAAGAGAATAAGCTCATTGCTCAAGCTATCAAAGCACAATCTACTTCCATTACTTCGGAAATCAAGGAGTCAACCATACTGGAAATCCATGCTCAACTGGCCAACTTTGAAGAAGAGAAGTTTATGGCTCTTATGAAGAAGAATCAAGTAAAGGTTCTGGATGATCTGCTCTATCCTACTCCCGCTGAACTTGATCATCAGAACACCAGAATCACTACTCTAGAAGAGCTACAAGATACTTATGATGGGACTTTCTCCACCATGAATAGCACCTTGGAGAAAAAGATTGGAGATGCTGACCAGACCATTACATTCCTGCTCAACTTCAAGGCAGATGCAGAACAAAAGCTAGAAGAAATGAAAGCATAAATTGATTCCCTCTGCACGCTCATCAAGACAACATTTAATGATGTCGAAAAGGGGAAAATACCTGATAAAGGTGATAAAGGGGGAAAAGCAGGCAAATGAAAAGGTGGAATTGACAAAGAGGGAGGTCCATATGGATATACTGAAAGTCAAGGAGCTGAAGGAGCTGAAGCAGATCAATCATTCATGGAGAGATCATATACTCCACCTAGGGCTGATCCAACAATTGTGGAGCCTGCAGATCAACAACATCAAGCAGCACCTAATAAAGGAAATAAGCCAATGGAAGATGAAGGCGACCAGATCGCTGAATTCTACTATTTAGGATTAGCAGAGAACAAGCTTGTGACCCCGCTTTCAGGGCACAGTTCTATAAAGAGCAGGCTGAACAGAAGAAGAGGCTGGCAGAGAAGGAGGCCAGAGAGAAGGTCTTATCAAACATCTTTCTCTCCGCCTGCTTCAGAACAATCGCAGCAATCATCTCAGGCCACCCCTCAGTTCAAGAAGAAAAAGAAGAAGCCATTCACAGCGTGGAATCTTACAATGCAGAAGAAGACACCCAAGGACAATTGGGTACAAGATGATGACCAGAAGGAGTGGGAGTCTCTTTAGCAAGGCTTCATAATGAATAGATATTTTCTGAAAGAGTCCACTTATTCTGAGTCAACACCAGATGAAGACTTCCATCGCTACATGGAGAATTTTGTCGATAAAGACCTGGTCCAGAGGATCAGAATGGATACCGAGAATAAGAGATAATGATTCCAGATAAAGGCACCCGCGAGAGAGTACATGGTATGCCCCATGATCCCTGGCAGCAACATTCCAGATAAGAGATACATTCTCATTTACATCAATCAAGTGGCCATGATCAAAGGTTACAAGATCGATAACCACGATCCAAACTACGCAAGAGTGAGGGACGGGATCTATGAGAGTGTTCAGCTGACCTCTGATGCACAGCGCGAAAAGATGAAGAAAGGAGGGGCTGGCAGATGGTTCTCTTAGAGTTATTTTTTTTATCCTTTACCATCTGATGTTTCTATTCTGTTAGATGTCTGGTCTCTAAACACTTCTTGTAATCCACCTTGTTTTCATCTAATATATATATATATATACATACATATATATATATATATACATGTGGGTTATCTGAAGACAACATCTTATTGTCCAAAACTAGATTAATGCTTATGCTCGTTATAAACCTAATAACGACCCTTTAATCCTTTTGGTTATTTAAAACCAGATCATGCTTCAAATGCTTTATTAGGGTTATTTTGTAAAGTGTGATTTCGACATACACTTAGATTTATCAAAAAGGGGGAAGTTGTTGGCAACCCCACACAAATTTTGTTTTGATGATGTTCTTTCGAAATACACTTAGATTTATATTCTGTTTGCTAGGCCTTAACCTGTTCTACCTGTAAAAGATCACTAACATATAAAGTGAATCTGATAGCGGACAAGTATTTAGACCAGGATTAGAAGATGACTTAAAGTGTAAAGGATTATATCCTATAGAAGTCATCTTATCAGCATATGTTATGTGCGAAGTACCACATCAGCAGGAACATACAAAGCAAGCAGATGATCTGATCGATGGCCACTCGATCTGGTTGCCAAGAAATCATTCATTGAGATTTCAACCATGCTTTGAAGCTGTTTTGAGACAAATTGACTTTGACCAGATCGATGTTAAATCTGCCAACAAGATCATGCCCTATGGAGTGAGCCAACCTGAAGCAGATCAACCTAGTCATCTGACAATCAATCAACTGTCTAGATGTACTTAAGAGAATCCCAATCAACTTGCCACATCAGCAGATCTCTCGTAGATGGAAAATATAACAATTGGAGACCAAGTTTGGAAGGAGGATCAATCACAGCGCGAAGAAGGAAAAAGAATCAATCACGATCTGTTTTCCATATTTTGATGATTTGGTCAAACTTTCTCACAAGGCAAGAGGAGATAATCTGGGATTCATATCTCTCGATTGGCAATCACATTTATTACAAGCCAATCAAGCCCAATGGTTAGAATTTAAAATTTCTACATCTATACAAGCTTAGAATGAAGTCTGGAAGAGTACGAGAATCATTAACAATCAAGCAAGCTGTTACTCTGCTCATAAATCAACTTCTCCAACGAAGCATTCATTTGAGAAGATTTCTACATACCAGATCGTGTTCTAAGTCGTTCGTGATCGAAATCACACCACTCGATTCAAGTCTGTCTTATCGAGAAGAAGAAGGAAGATAGCTTCGCTAGCTAATATTTTTCTAGTGGATTAACGTGAAGATATCTTGTTGTAGTAGTATACTGTAAGTTATAAAGGGACACGACCCTTATTCGTGCATAAGTTTCAACAAGATTGTGTTTGAAACTTGTGGCTCGTTCTCAGCGAGTATAAAGAAGAGAGTATCCTAGTAGTGAATATCTAATCCGGGTTGGATTGGACTGTGGACGTAGAGGGTTTCCCGAACCACGTAAAAACAACTGTGTTATTTACTTCACGCATCTTTACTTTTAGTTGTTTTATTCATTAACAAGCACGTTCATACAATCTACATTCTTAATCTATCTGTCAATATACTTGGTTAAGTTTTCTAAAGGTTTTCTAATAAAGAGCACAGACTAAGTCAACCATATTCCGCACACAACGCTCTTCTGGATAACAAGATCACTCTTACTAACTACTAAGTGTTTATCACAAGAGAGAGTTAATCTGGACAGACTGGTTATCGATCTGGTCAGTCATACTTAAGCAATCTTTTTACGGGAAAGCTTCATCTCTCTAAGAAATTAGTCAAGTAAACTGAAAAGTTTGTATTTGGTGTATTCCCCCCCCCCCCCTCCACCCATACACCAAACGTTGCTCTTTCGGGACCAATAGTACTCCTTAGTCCATTTAAGGTACTTTAATATGTTCTTCACCGCTTTCCAATGTCCCTTTCTAGGGTTAGACTGATATCGTGCTACTATGCCTACGGTAGAGTAGATATTCAGCCTAGTACACATTATAGCATACATAAGACTACCTACTAGAGAAACGTAAGGTATCTGTCTGATCTCCTCTTTCTCATCAGGTGTCTTAGGATACATGTCCTGAGAAAGAACAATTCCATGCATGAAGGGTAAGAAGCCCTTCTTGGAATCCTGCATGCTAAAGCGTCTAAGTATAGTTTCGATATAAGATTCTTGAGATAAGCACAACTTTTGCTTTGATCTGTCATGGATGACCTTGATCCCTAGAATGTGTCCCGGGTCTCCCATATCCTTCATATCAAATTGACTCGACATGTACTTGTTGGGAACCCCACAAATATTTTAAGTTTTGATGATGGTCTCTCGAAACACACTTAGATTTTATTTTATCTTGCTAGATCTCAATATGTTCTACATGTACCAGATCACTACAATATAAAGTGAATTTGATAGAGAACATGATATTAGTCCAGATTAGAAAATGACTTGGTATGTAAAGGATCTCATCCTGTAGAAATCAGTTTGTTTTTTTATTTTCCATGGACCAGATCACCAACAGATTGAAGCAAGCAAATGATGTAATAGATGGTAAATCAGTTAGTTCTGCCAAGACACTCACATAAGATTCTACCATGCTTTGGAGCATATTTTCTGAAGACCAGATCGACTGCTGACCAGATCGATATCAATCTGGTGTGTCAAGATCGATGTTTAAAGATGACCCAGATGATATCAGATCATTCATCAGTCAAAAAGCAATCACGTGTTATGTCATATTAACTGATGAAGAATCCCTAACTCATTGCCACATCACGCGAGCTGTCAAAATGGAAGGAGAATTAATCCATATGCGAAGAAGGAAAGTAGTACCTGTCAATGATCTGCTTTTTATATTTATTGAAGATTCAGTCAATCTTTTCAAAGACAAGAGGAGATAATTTAGGGATTCACTATCCTTGATTGGTAAATCACATTTACATCAAACCAATCAAGCTCAACGGTTAGAATTTCAAATTCTACACCTATAAAAGCTTGGAACAAAAACTGGAAGAGTACACAAGACTATTATCTATAATCAACAAGCTGTTACTCTACCCCGAAATCATCTCATCCATCGAAGCTTTAATTTGAGAAGATTTCTACTTACCAAATCGTGTTCTGAGCCGTTCGTGATCAAAATCATACCTCGATTCAAGAAAGGAGATCTTCGCTAGCTAGTAGTTTTCTAGTGGATTAAAGTGAAGAGATCCAGTTACAGTAATTTTCTGTAAGTTGTAAAGGGACACGACCCTTATTCGCGCATAAGTTTCAAAAAAGATTGTTCTTGAACCTGTGGCTCGTTCTCAGCGAGTATAAATAAGAAGAGTATCGTAGTAGTGGATAACTAATCCTGTTTGGATTGGACCGTGGACGTAGGGGGTTTCCTGAACCACGTAAACAACTGTGTTATTTACTTTCTGCATTTTAAATTTCAATTGTTTTATTTACTAATCTGCACACTCATTCAAACTGCATTTTTAATCTATCTGCTAAATATTTGATTAAGTTTCCGAAAAGGTTTTCTAATCAAGAGCACTGACTAAGTCCACCATATTCCGCACACAACACTCTACTAGAGAACAAGATTACTCTTGATTTTTACTTAGTGTTATTCACTAGAGAGTTTATGTCTGGACAGAACACGATCGATCTGGTCATAGATCTGGTTTGTCACAACCAAGCAATCTACTTTTCAGAAAGCTTAATCTCTCTAATTAAATAGTCAAATAAACTGAAAAGTTTGTATTTGGTGTATTCCCCCCCCCCCCCCCATACACCAAACCTTGCTCTTTCGGGACCAACACAAGATATGGACATTACGAGTTCATTGTGATGTCTTTTGGCTTAACAAATTCTCCAGCGGTTTTCATGGACTTGATGAACCGGATATTTCATCAATACCTGGACAACTTTGTCTTGGTATTCATCGATGATATCCTCATTCTAAAAATGAGGATCAACATGCAGAACATATATGCATTGTGTTTGATACCTTGCGAGCGGAGAAATTGTATGCCAAGTACAACAAGTGCGAGTTTTGGCTCAAGGAGTTTATGTTCCTTGGACACATAGGGTCTGCGGAAGGAATCAAAGTTGATCCATCCAAAATTGAGGCAGTCAAGGATTGGAAAACACCAACGAATGCTAACGAGATTCGTAGTTTTCTCGGTTTGGCGGGATATTACCGGAGATTCATTGAAGGATTCTCAAAGCTAGCAAGGCCATTAACTTAATTGCTCAGGAAGGGACTTAGGTTTGCATGGTCAGTGTTAGGGTTTGTATACCTCAAAGCATGTTTTATGCTTGGAAGATGTATCAAACCTGTTTTCAATTACACTTTAATGAGAATAAATATTTCTATCATTGGTTTGTTATTTATTATTGTTTTATATATTAAATTACAAACAAGTCCATTTATTACAATTATAGATTGTGTGGTGGATCGATGATCACGGAAGGTAACACAGTCGGCTCCTTTGTAATATAAAGTCACAGTCTAGACAGACTTGGACAGTCTAGTCGGTAAAGGCTGCGATATTATTTCGATATGAGAGCTAACCTTAGCCCGCAGAATGATGTCGGTATATATAAGCGGATACACATGCTTTGCGTGTATAGATATTGAGAGGTTTCACAGTGAGATAAGTTCTAACGTGCTGATACTTAGAACGAGGTCTCAGAAATTAATTCATTTCTTAATCTGTGACGATGACATTAGTATAGGCGGTTGATTAACACTGCTTTGATTCATCTACGCTTGCGAGTTTTTCGTAACTCTAAATTAGTGATGTCTTGGGCGGTAGTGATTGGCTTAGCCAGAAGTACTTGATTGTCAGGCGTACAGAATCGCGTCTCGGTGACACGAGTTGATTAAATCCACGTGAAGAGTGCATAAAGGTTTATTACATAAGAAACCCGGTCGGTTGGGAATTTATTCCATATTTAATATTAAAGGTCTGAAGCGGATCACTCATGAATAAATATATTAATTAATTATGAGTTGTCAGCAAACTCAATTAATTAATGGATTTTGAAAATCTTAAATGCGGGAAATAATTAATGACAAAAGGGTTGCGTCCGTAATTCGAATGAATCAAGATGAGTTCAATATTTATCCTATAGTGGAGTCGATAAATATTTATAATGGAACTGCTCTTTGTTGCATTTACATGGAGTAATTAATTGGTGGACAATTTAATTTAAATTAATTAATTTAAGTCTAAAGGTTGGGCCAATCAATTAATTAAATTCAATTAGGCTCAAAAGGAGACTTGAAAATTAATTTAATCTAATTATGGATTTTTCCAAATCCATATTAATTTTAAATGTAATTCAAATTTGAATTTGAATTATAGTTGTAATTACAAGAGATAAAGAGGGGATTATAGTTTCTATTATTTGGAATCTAATTCATTCTCCTTAGAAGCTCTATCCTAGCCCACTATGTCTATAAAAGAGAATAAGGAATCACTTTCTCTCTCCTGCACTTGAAATCGGCACCCCATATGAGATTTAATTCTCATAATTTTCGAAAATTATAGAGCATTGAACGCTCCAATTTTCGATCTTCTTTTTCTCTAGACTACTAGATAGATTCTCCCACACGATATTCTAGTAGATAGACCAGGAATAGAATAGAAGTTCCTAGTGTCGGATTTGGTGGAGATTCAAGAAGGAGATTTGTACGATGTGGATTGCGGATCGTTGCTAGCGATTCAAATCGCTTCTCCACAAGCGGAGGATTAAGCATAAGAGAAGGTATAATTTATTATTTATGCATTATGTTCTCCTATATGCTTTCAGAATTAATTATTTGTGTGATTAATTAAATATATGGATCATTCGGTTTCGTGAGCCTCTCATACGGGTTCCATCAGTCAGAAAGTTGCGAGGCTAGTTTCCAAGAACTAAAAACAAAGCTTACTACGGCCCCAATGCTAGTTGTACCAGAGGGAAATGAAGGATTCGTCGTTTATACAGATGCATCTATGTTAATGCAAAATCATAGAGTAATTGCATACGCATCACGTCAGTTGAAGCCCCATGAGTTAAACTATCTGACTCATGATCTGAAACTCGCTGCAGTTGTTCATGCCTTGAAGATATGGAGACACTATCTCTACGGAGTTAAGTGTGAGATCTTTACTGATCACAAGAGTTTAAAATACTTCTTTGAACAAAAGGATTTGAACATGCGACAAAGAAGATGGCTTGAGCTAGTCAAGGATTATGATTGTACGATCAACTACCATCCAGGAAAGGCCAATGTCGTAGCTGACACTACGTATTTTTAAAATTAAGATATGCAGTCGCTACGAATTTTTAAAATTAAGATATGTCATTCGAAAACCAGCTTTTTCATGCATTATTGAAAGTATAGAAATATTATATTCATTGTGTAGAGTTTTTAAAATGAAAAATATTAACATTATGTTTGCTCGAACAAGAGATTATATGTAGAAGTTACGAATTTTCAAATTTTAAACATTTAATAATATATAAAAGTAATATTATATTAAATAAAAAAAGGATTTTCCCCTATAAATAGTAGGGGGAAATCGGCCTATTCCTTCCCCCATAACTCACGAAACAGGGGGGGGGGCGCCCCCCGGCTGCCATGCCAAGCTTTCAAGCTCGAGGAGCTTTCTTCCGAGGTCGAGGGAAGTCGAAGAGGTACGCTGAGACAAGGACATGGAAACTCGGAAACTCAATGAAGGTGGCTCAGTCCCCGTTGAGTGACCGTAGCGACCTCGCCGTCGCTGTAGTTTTATCATTACTTCACCTCTCATTTTCTTCTTCGTTTCACGTCCTTTTTCGAAATGGTTTTCTCCTATGAATAGCTTTCATTATATAGAACTCGAGTATCAAAGGAAATTCGGGACGATGATGGTCGGAAATGGCCCGAATGGACCATGACCGACCACCACCGCCTCCACAATTTTGGGTCGGATGGAGTCCGAAAACTCCAATTCGGTGGTCGTCCGTTCTTCGTACGGCTAAGGTCCCCTTAAGGTTTTGTATTCACGGTCATGCATTCTACATATCGGCATGATCATATTGTGATTTTGTCTAAGTAAATTTTGCATGCAATATATATATATATATATATATATATATATTAAATATTATTTTCATGTTTTTCTAAAGGAAATTTATTCATTGTTTATCCTTTTACGGTGAAATTTATGGTGTAAGTAAAGAAAAAATATAGGATTTTTCAAAAGAAACTGAACTAAATTTCAGCGAACGATTTTTTATAAAATCGAGAAATGACGACGTCACTTCTAGGTGAAGTAAAAATGAAGTTACATGCATGCATGATTTCTTTGCATATTTCACTAAAGAATATTGCACTGATTATTTTTGTCTTCTTGGCCAAAGTCATTTGAAAGCTTCGTTGCTGCCAAATTAATTTATTACATGTTAAAAGGGATAATATTAAGCTTAAAAATTTAGTACTACTTATCTATAGTTCCTTTTTGGAAATTAAAGTAAAAATATATTTCATATGACTAACAGGTACCTAACACTAAAATTTGAGCTCATAAGGATTTACGGTTTTCCCGTAATCGAAGAATTTCATCGGTGAAAGGTTGGGGATATATACATATTTTGAGTTATTAAGCTCTTTTTTTTAAATGAAAAATGCATGGATCTCTGTTAAAATGTTTTCACGAAGGTATCGACTGTTTAATGCTCTTATCAACCGCCGAGGGTTCTTATTCGGCCTAACATGTCGATTTAAGGATTGTGATCACTTAGTCTCTACTGCGGTGTGTTGATCACCATCGGGTTTTGACTCATGCTATGTTAGGGTGTACGGTTCGCCGAGCCCTCTTTGACTGAATGTTTATGATATGTCGGTGGTAAAAGGCCCGGGACATAACCTATATAAGAGTAACGTCATGCCAGGTCATGTTTAATTTATGCACAAATGTTTTTGCTTACTTATAAGTTATTTTTGTTTTAAAACCTTCTAAAGTAAGTATACTAAACAGAGACTATGTTTTTCATTTTATGAAAACCCAACTGAGTACACTAGTACCCACCCCACGTTTTCCAAAATTTTTCACAGGCTAAGGAAGCAGCATGATGTGTGTGGCTGAGAATTGTGTTATTAGGATGACGATTGCTTCATCACGAGAATGATTTACCGTTCTATACCTAAGAATTTCCGCTGCCATGCTTACGTATATGATATTTATGAAATAATTATCATCCATGTATATGTGTGATAATATATATGTTTAAACTCTAAGATTATGTACTCATTCCACGAAAGCCTCGTCAGCCATTATTAATAAAGGTTCATGTTATCATATTATCATTTTCCATTTCATGCATACACGTGCATAGGAGAGCTTAGAAGTAATTGGCCCCTCTTGGACGCTCAACTCCTCGGCCGCTTGTGTAGTGTTCGAGTGAATGTCGACCACACTTGGTGAGCTGGGTAAGTGACTCATTTAGGTGAGCTAGGCTCACTAACCTCCGCCTTTGATCGACAGTTCTTATTGGACGATTCGGCCTCTTAGGGATTCTGGATTACCGTTCCTACAAGACGAGTTGTATTATCTCCAACCCCGTCTTTCATATTGGATGATTCGGCCTCTTGGGATTCAGGATTACCGTTCCCATGTATCGAGTTGTATTATCTCCAATTCATTTCATCTTGGACGATTCGGCCGCTTGGGATTCTGGATTACTACTCCCATGTATCGAGCTATATTATCTCCAAATTGCATAAGATTCATTTTAGATTCATTATTATAGACATTGCCTTTGCATTGGTTAGTTGTTTGGTCTGTAAAACGGCATAGTCAAAGTTATAGTGGAGATGTTGCCTGATTTTCAAGGACAACTCTATATTATGCACATGAACACCATGCCCCCTTTCTTCAACTCTTCTTTATCCCCGCCCAGTCACGCCCTTGGCGCGTGTGCCGTCCCCCGGGATTTGGGGCGTGACAGATAAACTTAAGGATACAAGATTATCTGGCAGCCACCTGTAATGAGATTCAAGAAATATCTACGAAAGTGTTAACTGACATCAATCAACACCAGAAGGAATATGTGGATGATATGGAGAAGGTGTTGAAGAAGAGGATCAAAGATTTTGCAAAGGACTTAACAAAGAAGCTGGATGATGACAGAGACACAACTGACACTGGAAAGGAGAAGTTTGAGCAACGCCTGGAGAGTGTTGATAAGAAATTTGAAGGGATACACAAGTTGGTAACTGATCTTGTAGAGAAAGAGAAGGAACTGATCGATGAAGCTGTCAAACAGCACACTACATCTTTATCAGCTGATATCACTGAATCTACTTCTAGAGAACTTCATATACAGCTAGCTACTTTTGAAAAAGACCATTGCTTGGAGATTTTAGAGAAGAACCTACCCAGAGCACTGACAAATATTGAGTATCCAACTCCAGATGAGTTAAGTCATCAATTCAAGAGGTTTGATGACATGGAGCAACTCCAGGGCAGCTACGATAAAACTTTAAGCACAATAAACAGCAGGGTCGGGAACTAGATAAGTGAGGCAAATCAAAATATCACATTCTTGCTCAACTTCAAGGACACGGCAGAGAAGAAGGCGGAGATGCAGAACGAGATTGACTCCCTTCGCACACTCATCAACTCTATTTATGATGATGTCAAAAAGGGGGAAGGGAAAGGAGGGAAAGGAGGAAAAGGAGGCAGAGGAGATAATGATGGAAAAGGAGGTCGTGGAGGCAAGGGTAAAGAAACAGCGAAGAAGCAACATGTAAAGTGGCAGATCACTCCAACCAGACCAGCTGCTCAACCAGCTCAACAACCAGAACAACAGCCGAGGCAAGACAAAGGTAAGAAGCCAATTGTGGGAGAAAAGGATGAGGGCGACCAGATCGCGGAGCTTATGATGCTAGGAGTACATCAAGACCAAGCATGTGACCCTATCTTCATAGTACAATTTTACAAAGAAAAGGCGATAAAGGAGCAAAGAGAAGCTGAACGAGCAAAAAGGGAGAGAGCTTATTAGACACCTTTCTCTCCATCCAGAACAAATCAACCACCACCAATCCAACAAGCACCTCAATCAGCAAAGAAGAAAGTGTCGTTCAAATCTTGGACAAACATTATGCTTTTACAGAAGAAGACTCCTAAAGATGCATGGGTAGCGGATGTAGACCAAAATGAATGGAAATTGGCAAAGACAGGTTTTATTCTTAACAGATATTTCTTGAAAGAACCTGCATATTCAGAACAGGATGAAGACTACAATAGATACATGGATAACTATAAGGAGAAGGAGTTAATCCAAAGAGTAAGAGCAGCAGCTCATGGAGCAAATGTGCAGATCAAGGCACCTGCCAGGGAGTACATGCAGTGCCCTTTGATACCAGGGAGCACAATGCCTGACAAGACCTACATCTTGAATTGCATCAATTTGATCGCTAAAGCAAGAGGCTACAAGATAGACAACCACGACCCAGATTATGCCAGAATCAGAGATGGAATCTACAAGAGCGTTCAGCTAACTTCAGATGCTCAGAAGAAGAAGATGGATGAGGCAAGGAAGAAGAATTCAGGTAACGGATGGTTTGGATGAGTATCATGTAAAGTTGTTATCTGTTTTAGTTTATTTGTGATGATTTGGACCTCATCTTGTAATCTATACTGAACTTAATCTGATATATATATTTGACGGGTTATCTGATGACAATTACTCTTTGTTCAGAACTCATTTAATGTCTTTACTCATTATAAAGTATAACGAAAATTAACCCTTCTGGTATTTTAAACCAGATCGTTTTTATTGCTTTACTTAGGTTTATTTTGTAAAGTGTGGTTTCGACATCATCAAAAAGGGGGAAAAATTATTGGGAACCCTCACAAAAATTTAGTTTTGATGGTGTTCTTTCGATACACACTTAGAGTTATTTGTTTGTCTCGCTTGCTAGACCAACCTGCTCAAAACAGGGAGATCACTTGTTTATAAGTGAACCTGATAGAGAGCAAGCCTGTTATTTACTTAGACCAGGTTAGCTGATGACTAAATTGTAAAAGACCCAAATACATTTAAGTATTATGTCTTATAGGAAGTTATCTGTTATAGATAGTCTTTTGTTCTTTAGATGCAGATTAGCACACCTAAAGCAAGCAGACAACCTGATGAAGGTCACTAAATCTGGACCAAACCTGGTTATACCCAACTGTTGTTATCAACTCTAGGAGAAAATTTGGACCAGATCACCTAGCTGGTAATGAACCTGGCCTGCTTGACCAGACCAGCTTTGAAGAGTGAACATGTCCCTTACAAATCACTTGATAAGAGATTATGTAATAGGCAGATATACAATGCGTCATCTGAAGTATTACATAGTCATCTAACATTTCTGTTGGTCCCAAAAAAGCAAGGTTTGGTGTATGAGGGGGGAGGGGAATACACCAAACACAAACTTTTCAGTTTACTTGGCTAATTATCAGAGAGTTCAAGATATTCTTAAAGAAGAAATTGCTCGGCAGATGACTAACCAGATCGATCGACAGATCGATAGCAAATCAATTCAAACAGGTTGCTCTCTAGTATAAATACTTAGACAATAATAAGAGTGATCTTATTACTTTCAAAGTATTGTGTGTGCGGAAATATGGTGGACTTAGTTGGTGCTCTTATATTGAAAACCTTAATTATAATCCAGATCGTTAAAGCAGGTTGATTGAGATGCAGTTTAAATGATAGTGCAAGGGTTAGAATAAATAAACAACAGAATATAAATATACAGAAAAGTAAATGACACAGTTATTTAACGTGGTTCGGGAAATCCCTACATCCACGGTCTGATCAAACTAGATCATATTATCCACTACTAGGATACTCTTCTTCTTTATACTCGCGGAGAACGAGCCACAAGTATCAATCAAAACTAGAAGGATACTAATGTACTAATAAGGGTCGAGTCCCTTTACAACAGATTACCTCTACGTTACCACTAGAAAACTACTAGCTAGCAGGGTGATCTCATTTCTTTCGATAAGACAGACTTGAATCGAGGTTGGGTTGGTGTGATTTAGAATCACAAATAGTTTGAAGCTTTAGTCTGACGTAGAGATTGATTTCTTGAGAATTTTTTTATTGATGTAGCACGTATACTCTCCAGACTTTGAACTCCAAATATATATAGGCTTTGAATTTGAAATTCTAGCCGTTTGTTGATTGGCGTGAGATGATTGTAGATTGCCCATCAATGATGTTCATCATATCTGCTCTTGCCTTATAGAAGCGTTGACTGAATCCTCTAAATATGGAAAGCAGATCGATAACGATTACTTTCCTTCTTCGTGTCAATCATGGATTCTTCTTCTGTATCTTGCTGTGTAGACTTCCAAACTGATGTGGTAAGTAGGTATGATGTGTATAGTGATGTCATCTGGTGGTTTGATGACTCTATCGATCTGGTGCTTCGTTGTGATCATCGATCTGGTTGGTGACCTGGTCGGTGATCAGGTCGCTGACTGTCTTGGCAGATCGATTTCTTTTCTAGATGGAAATGTCTTGGTCTTCAACCTAGACTATTGAAATGACTTCTATAGGAATAATTCCTTTACACGTTAAGTCATCTCCTAATCTGTTCTCTATCAGATTTCACTTTATACTTAGTGATCTGTGAACATGTAGAATAGTTTACCACCAATCAAGACTGTAAAATCTAAGTGTGTTTCGAGAGATCATCATCAAAACCAAAAAAAATACTTCAGGGTTCCCAACAATTTCCCCCTTTTTGATGATGTCGAAACCACACTTTACAATCTGACCCTAATACACAATAAGAGTGATCTGGTTTAAAATGCCAGATTGTTTATGTTTTCGTTATTTTAGGTTATAATGATTAATAGCAGTTAGATATGTTCTGGACAATAAGGTTTTGTCATCAGAAACCCATTTTATAAGAGTGATCATGTAAAACAGATAGGTTTCCAGATTGTCCAAAAACAGAATTCTAGAAAACAGATAGTGTAAGATCTGAGATTAGGATAACTATCTTGTCTTCTTCTTCTCTTCTAGCTGCTTCTTCATTTTCGCTCTTGTCTCATCCGAGACCATCTGGACACTTTCATAAACTCCCTCTCTGACCCTGATGTAATCTGGGTCTTCAGCGTCGATTTTGTACCCCCTATTTTCAGCAAGTTGATTTATGAAGTTCAGCAGGTAGGTCTTGTCAGGGATTTTTGTGCCAGGAATGTCAGGGCATTCTCTATACTCTCTATCTGGTACAGTGATAGTGATCTGAGCCTCTGCGGCTGCTGCTCTGATGGCCTGGACCAGATCTTTGGCGTCATTCATGTCCAGATACAGATTGAATGCATCATGTGTTGTGCCCTCGCAGTATATTGGTTCTTTGATAAAATAGCAGCACAGAATGAATCCATACTTTAGCCCCTCCCATCCTTCTTTCAGATTGTCTGGTACCCAGCTGGTTTCTCCTTCTTTGGGCTTCTCAGTCTTGATAGGTGCAGAGAAAAACCAGCCAGATCCAGGCTTCTTCTTCTTTTTCTTCAAGGGCTGAGATTGGCTCGATCTGCTCGATTCAGACTTAGATCGTGGAGGAGATAGGGGTATCTGCTTCAGCACTTGGGCTTCTCTAGTTGCTGCCTCTGCTGCTCTCTTATCTGTCTGCTCCTTTTCTTTGTAAAATTGAGCTATGAAAGCACGGTCTGCAGCTTGATCTGCTGATATGCCGCTCAGCAGAAGATCAGCAATTTGATCTCCCTCATCTGCTGGCCTCTTGCCTTTAGCAGATGGTTAATCTGGCTGTGCTGGCTGCTCAGGTTGTACCTCTGTCCTTTCTCCAGCAGCAACAGATCGACCCTTTCCTCTTCCAGCTCCTCTACCTCCAGATCCCTTTCCTCCAGCTCCTCCTCCTCTTCTCTTCCCAGATTCTTCCCTCTTTTCGACATCATCAATATAAATGTTGATGAGTGCCTTAAGAGAGGTGATCTCCTCCTTCATCTCTTTCATCTCCTTTTCAGACTCCATCTTGTAGGTGAGCAGAGAAGTGATATTTGTGTTGGATTCATCAATCTGCTTCTCAATTGAGGATTTAGCTGAGGTGAGATCGGCAGTGTATTGTTCTTGTTCTTCCTTGATCATCCCTATTTCGTCTATGTATGAATCGATCATTGTCTTGGAGGGATATCTCAGATCACTTAGTTTTCTCTCCACAAATTTTACCCCATCATCTTAATATTTCCTGAGCTGTGACCTTATCTCAATCTGTGCTGACCTGGTCACTTCCTCAGTTATTCCATCGGTCTACTCCTTGACAATGGCATGTACCATGTCTTTTTCTGTCTTGGCAAACTCTGTAACGATCCTGTACATCTCTTGGATTTTAATGTCCATTGTTGACAGAGTTTGATCAATCTGCTCCTTCCTCTGCTCAGCAGTAGACCTATCATCGTCCATTTTCTTGCTTAGCTCCTCCAGCTTCATCCTGCACACTCTCCTCAGGTCTGAGTCCACCTGGTCAACATGTGAATTCAGACTATTGTTGAATTCGGTGAGAATTCTGGTAGCCTGGTCCTGGACTGTGGTAAGGGTGCCATACATGAATTTGTCTACCTTGAGAGAGATTAAGTCCTTGACCTGTTCATTGGACATAGATTGATGTTGAGTCATCAATATCTCTTCCAAGTTTGTTGTCTCTATAAACTCTTCCATTGTGGCTGCTACAGAGGGGGTATAGATGTTATCTGTTAATTTGCCTCCCACCCTCTGTCCAGCAAGTTGATCTTCCTTTCTGGCATAATCAACCACCTCAATCCGGATGGGTCCTTTGCCTTTTTGGGTTGGTTCCCCCTCAGCCTGTGCAGTCTTCTAAGCTGTTTCTTCAGCTGGCATTGTCTGATCAGCAGCATCAGCCTGTTGCTGAGCTGGTGCTGGTTCTGCTGCACCCTGTCGGTGAGCTTCATCTTCTTCTTCATCCACTACACTATTGTAAAAATGTAGCAGTCCTGCCTTTTCATAGATTGCTTTCAGATCAATCTGTAATTTCTTAGCTTCGTGATGAGCAATGGCCAGAATGCTCTGTAGATATGTCTCCCTTAGATCTGGAATTGAAGGGACTTCAAATATGTTCAGGAGGGTGGCCTCTTCTGCTTTCAGCTCAGCTATTGATCTTGTTTTTAGCAGAGCGTCAATGACATAAAATTCTTTGTCCTTGATAAGGAGCAGCAGCTTCAGTCTTTTAGCTGCTCCATAGCTCTCTAGTGTAAGCTGAATGCCAGGAAATGATTTGAGAACGGCATGATCTGCTTCTGCCTCCAGTAGCTTCAACACGGTTTCTGCCTACTTCTTCTCCTCATTTTCATCAAAGGATTCTACTTCTTCCTCATCCTCATCAATCTGCTCTAGCTGCTCAGCAGATGATGGACTAGCTGTGTGCGCAGGTGAGAAGTCCTTTTTCTGACTGGGATCGAAGGAAGAGATCGGAGCCACTTCCTCAACCTCCTGAGGGATTGATGTATCCGAGAATACTGTTTCTTGAATCTGGACCTCTTCCACTGGTTCAGCGAGCTTGTGTAATCTTCTCCTTTTTGGCTTGGGCTGTTGTGCTATAGTTGAAGCATCAGTGTCCACTGAGCTTGCTTTTCTTGTGACTCTTTTCGAAGGAGTTCTCTCTACTGGCTTCTCCTTGGTGGCTCTTGATTTAACAGATTTTTCTACAGGGGCAGATGGGGGAATCCAGATTGGATTTGAGCTCCCCATCTCCATCAGTGCATTGGCATGCACTGGATCTGTCACTTTTGCTATCATGTTCGCTGTGATTCCCATGGACATCTCTATCTGGTGTTGGTCCTTGGGGAATCTCAATCTGTCATTAAACTCTACTATTTGATCCCAGTTGTGATGTTTGAAGAATTCCTCCAGCATGAAACTGATCTTTGTAGAATGCCTCAGGCTGCTTCTTCTCACTTCGATGCTTGGACTTGCTCCCTTTACAAAAGTAATTATTTTGGCCTCCTTTGCCAACAAATCAAAGAGAACCCTGCTCCAGTTTACTGGCAGATTTAGTACTACAGCAGCAAGGATCTTGAACTTCTCTGGAGTTATTTGGTCGTATGAACCGTTGTGGTTCATGAAAATTCTCTGAATAAATTCGAACACAATTTTGAATTCAGGCGCAAGTAGTCCCCGATTGAACATCTTGTTCGTATAGTTGATTGGCACCACCATCACTATCTCTATTGCCTCTTGCAACTGTTCGTCTGTGATGTCTCCAAGACTGAGACCTCCATCTTTTAGTTTATAGACCTCATCTATGATATTCAGCACGTTGTACGTTGTGTTGCTTGTAGTATTGCCCTTGCTTACACGAACGGTGGCCTCGTTCCCACCCTTTTCTCCTTGCCATGTGAGAAAGAAGGTTGCCACTTCCTTCGGAAAAAATTTGAGAGGGTGTGTAGTGATAATGTTGTGGAATCCTACAACAAAGTTGAAAAATAAGTGAACACCATTCTGCCACCAATGAAGTATGAGTGTTCAACAGCAAATAACAGCAGTTACAGAATATTAAGTTCTGTTCATAGATGCATGCTAATGGATAAAACTTGTTTTTCAAGACAAGGCAGTTCACATAAGACAGTTAAAAGGTGATTCAGAACATTTAAAACACGAATAACGGTTTAAATGAAAACTCATAAAAGAGAAACCTTTGCATCGTTTAACAAGGGCGAAAGCCTTGTCTAGTTTATGGAAGCCGTAGTTGTCAAGAACGGCATATTGGTCTTGATGAATATATTGGTTCAGAAATTTGACTTGATCGATAAACAGAATTGATTTGGGAGCCATTGAAAAAAAAAAGATTTGAAAAAGGGTTGAGAGAGTTATAAGAGAGTCAAAAAAATATGCTAAGTGTTCGTCGAAGAAGAAGAAGAAGAGTGTAGGTGATAGTCAAACAGCCTTAACATATATATATATATATATATATAGATAAATAATAAACGGTGTAGATTTAAAAGAGATAAAATTTAATGGATGAGATTTATTCTTCCCTTTTTAGTTTTCCCGCTTTTCTGAGTTATAGACTTATAGTCTATTACCTCCTCTACTCCGAGTCTGATACACGCGCTTTGATCCTAGGGATGCAATGTGGCGCGTGTCAGTTTTAGCCGTCGATTTTCTTCCTTTTTCTTAATTTTGTAAAAATCTTCACGATCACAGTTCACAAACACTGTACTAATCATCAAAAAATAAAAGATTTGGTATATTATGTCAGAATTTAGACATATAGGCTATGATTAAAATTGATATAATCGCCGTATTTAAATTTATTTTGCTGACATTCCCCCTTGACTAAGTAACGCAAATATTAAAAATTAATTTCCACGTGGCTACTAGTCATCTGATCCAGATTGATCTGTTGAATCTGTTGTTGATTCCCTGTTGGAACTCAATTGATCTGTTCTTCATCAATTTGTACTTTGATGATCTGGTACTAATTCACTGTTGGAATTTTATTTGATATGTAACCTATCAATATGTACTATGTCAATATGGTCCTCTCTTCCAGATTTAACAGTCCTAATTTACCAAAAAGCATCTTGAATCTTTCTTCTGGTAATGCTTTAGTAAGAATGTCTGCTCTCTGTATTTCAGTGTGTATCTTCTCGATCTGTACATGTTTTCTTTCAACATGATCCCTTATAAAGTGATGTCTCACATCTACATGTTTGCATCTGGTATGAAAGACATGATTCTGTGTGATTGCTATAGCACTTGAGCTATCACAGAAAATGGGTATCTCCTTGACATCAATCTCATAGTCCTTGAGTTGTTGCTTTAACCAGAGTATTTGAGCGCAACAACTCCCAGTTGCCATATATTCAGCTTCTGTGGTTGATGTGGCAACAGATGTCTGCTTCTTTGAGAACCAAGAGATCAATTTATTTCCTAAAAACTGACATGTACCAGATGTTAATTTTCTGTCCAACTTGCATCCAGCATAATCTGAGTTTGTATATCCAGTTTGCTCAAAGTTGTCTTCACAAGGATACCATAATCCAATATGAGTTGTTCGCTTAAGATATCTTAATATCTTCTTGGTTGCTTCCATGTGAGACTCTTTGGGGTTTGCTTGATATCTTGCGCATACTCCTACTACAAATGTAATGTCAGGTCGACTGGCAGTTAGATAGAGTAGTGATCATATGATCCCTCTGTATTGAGTAATATTTGCTGGTTTTCCCTCTGGGTCAGGATCAATTTTCCCGTTGGTCTGCATTGGAATCTTAACAGGTTTACTATCTTTGACTCCAAACTTAGTCAGCATATCTTGAATATATTTTTCTTAATTAATAAAGATGCCATCTGGTAACTGCTTGACCTGCAAACCTAGAAAGAAATTCATCTCACCCATCATGGACATTTGATACTTATTTTTTATAAGTTCAGCAAATTTATCACATAAATAAGTAGATTGGGATCCAAATATGATATCATCTACATAGATCTGTACTAAAAGGATATTCTCTTTGACTTTGATGATGAACAAAATCTTGTCAACCGATCCTCTTCTGAATCCAGATTCTAGTAGAAATATTGACAATGTCTCATACCAAGCTCTAAGAGCTTGTTTTAGACCGTAGACTGCTTTTGTCAATCTGTATACTTTCTGATTTGAATCTGCTTCTTCCAATCCAAGTGGTTGTTCCACATATACTTCTTCTTCAAGGATACCATTTAGAAAGGCACTTTTGACATCCATCTGGTATACCTTGAACCTTTTGTGTGCAGCATGTGCTAAGAACAACCTTATTGTTTCTAGTCTGGCTACGGGTGCAAATATTTCATCAAAATCAATGCCTTCTTGTTGATTATAGCCTTTAGCTACTATTCTGGCTTTGTTTCTGACTACTTCACCATTCTCATCTCGTTTATTTTTGAACACCCATTTTACACCTATTACTCCTTGGTGTTTGGGTCTGTCTACGAGATACCAGACCTCATGTCTTTTGAACTCATTAAGTTCTTCTTGCATTGCTGTTATCCAATTTGCATCTTGTAATGCTTCATGACCATCAGTTGGTTCGATGCGAGATAGATAGCAGCTCAACAAGGCACTTTCTCCATGCATTCTTCTGGTCTTCACACGATCTGATGGGTTCCCAATAATCTGTTCTGGTGGATGATCTTGTATCCATCTCCTTCTCCTGGTCATCTCTTCATCAGATATCTCAGGATTAGGTTGATCTGTTGGTTCTTCAGATTCAGGGTGTGCTGTTGATGAAGCTTGGAATGGATTCTCATCTGCTCCTACTTCTGGATTTAAATTTTCAGGTTGATCATCATCTGCAATGACTGTTTCATTGCTTTCAGTTGGTGATCTGTTTTCATCCAGTTCATGTTGAATTATTCCCCCTTCCTGTATGATTTCTTCAGCAATAGGTGGAGTATTGATCTCTTCATCATCACTCTTTGAGTTCAAGATTAGAATATCTTCTAATAGCAACTCATTCATCTTTCTTGTAGTCATCTGGTTTTGTATCTGTTTATCATCTGGTGACCTGTACTCAATGATAGACTCATCAAAAACAATATGAGGTGTTACCTCCACAATATGAGAGTTCTTATTGTAGACTCGATACGCTTTACTGACATTAGAATATCCTAAAAATATTCTAGGATCAGTTTTGCTATCAAAAGTCTTCAATTGAGATTTTCCATTATTATGTATGTAACACAAACAACCAAAAGTGCAAAAGTAAGAGATCTTAGGCTTTCTATTGTTCCAGATCTCATATGGTATCTTTCCATGTCTGAGTGTAATTGATGATCTATTCTGAGTATAGCAGGCTGTGTAAATAGCTTCTGCCCAGAATTTCTTGGGTAGATTGGTAGCATTTAGCATAGTACGGGCTGCTTCTTTTAGTGATCTGTTTCACCTTTCAACAACTCCATTCTGTTGAGGTGTTCTAGCAGATGAAATTTGATGAGTGATCCCCATCTTATTGCAGTATGCTTCAATCTTTTGGTTGAGAAATTCTGTTCCTCGATCTGTTCTGATAGTAGCTATATTCACCTCCTTCTGTTTGGTGATCTTGTGTAGAAAATCGGACAGTTTGGCTAGTGTCTCTTTCTTCTTTAACAGAAAGATGACCCAATTGAACCTTGAATAGTCATCTATGATTACTAAGGTGTATTTTCTTCCATTTACACTTAGTGGTTTTACAGGTCCAAACAGATCCAGATGCAAAAGCTCCAGTATTCTTGATGTTGAGTGAGCTGTTTTGCTTGTAAAGGATGATTTGGTCTGCTTTCCAGCTTGACAAGCATTACATATATGATCTTTATCATATACTTGATCTGGTAGACCTTCCACCAATTTCTCTTTTGCAATCTTGTTGATTGACTTGAAATTTAGATGACTCAATCTCTTGTGCCATAACCAGTTTGTTTCTGATACAGTTTTAGTAACTAAGCAGGTCTCGATATGGTTTGTCCACTGGACAATATATAACATGTCCTGCAATTTTCCGGTAAGAAGTATCTCATCTCCTTCCTTGTTCTTCACAAAGCAGTTGTTAGTATCAAAGATGATCTGATTACCATTTGCACAGAATTGACTAACCGAAAACAGATTGTGGTTAAGACCCTCAACATATGATACATTTGAGATGGTAGTCTTTCCAACCTTTACATTTCCATATCCTCTGGTGTATCCTTTTGAGTTACATCCAAAGGTGACCTGTGGTCCTGGCTTTTCAACGTAATCTGATAGTAAGTTCTTGTTACATGTCATGGCTGAGTAGATTTCCCAAGTAGCTGGTAGAGCTCGAATGACTTTCAAGTTTTTCTCTCGTTGAGAATACTTATTTTTATCGATGATGGCTATTTCAATCAATACT